>JAWWES010000041.1:8270743-8430374 GCA_035583135.1 Lophotriccus pileatus
AGTTTAGCAAGAAGACTACAAAAAGCCATTTTGTCAAACAACAGTTTCTCATATACTGCAAACCCAACTCCCAACAGGGAAGTTCTCTGCTGACAGCACATCATGCCCCTTGGGAGTAAAGGTGTACCACAGCATCCTGGGCTGTGATACCAGGAGCATGCCAGTAACAAAGGAAGTGACTGTCCCCTTCTACTGAGCACTTGCCAAACTGTGTCTAGATACTGTGTTCAGTGTTGCCTCTTTCCCACACAAGCAAGACACTGATGAAGAGGAAAGAGAGTATAGCAGAGGGACATCAAGGTGGTTGGGAGGCTGCAGCACCTGCTCTTAGAGCAGCAGCTGAGGGAGAGGGTCTGTTCAACCTGAAGAAACATTTTCTAAGTCTTAATAGCAACAATCCCATTCCAGTGAGGAGCTTATCAACAAGAGGGAGCCAGGCTCTTCACAGAGACACATGGTAGGAGGATGAGAGGCAATGGGAGTAAGATAAAACAGGAGAGATTACTACTAGATATAAAGGAAATCTCCTTTTCCCCACTTAGCTATAAGAATATATGCAAATCTAAGGTATTTTGTGATTTGCTTGAAAGTCCTTCCATTTTAGAATGGGATAGAGATTGTATGTGGTTATATAGAGGCCTGCTCACTAAATAAAGCTGTGTACACAAGAACATTGTGACAAAGAAGGGAGAGAAAATTCAGAACAGATGGAGAAGGGTGTGGATCATGTTTTGACTAGTGCAATCCTGACGACAAGACCGATGCCAAGTGGTCTTTCTATTCTGTAAATGTCTCAACATGCTAAGTGTCTCAAGGTGCTCCAGAATTTAAGTTTAGAGTGAGCAAGGTCACTGTGCCTGCATTTATGTATATGTTCAAGTAAACAATGTCAAAGTCGGCATGTCTTACCTTAGGACTGCATCAGCATTCTACATAGATAGCATGAACTATTGCTTGGTAGGTGATATGAGAGTGACATTTCTGCTTCCTCTTAACCCTTTCTTCCAGTTTACCAGCTTCATAAAAATAATTTATAATAGATACAACCTTTGTGCTCCCCAAATATCCATGATTACTGGAGAACTAATGAAAAATGGAAAGGAATGTGTTTCTTGTTTTCTTCTTAGCATGACTGTAAGTTGGACAAGTCTACTCAGCACTTGGACAAGATTTTTAGAAGCTATAATTGTTTACTACTGTTTACTGCTGATAGCAAAATTTTCCCAAGTTTATTTGGGAATATAAACTGTCAGTCAGTGGCATCTATTGAGCCATTGGTATCTATCAGTAAACACAGATGAAACTCAATGGGGTTTTTATCGTTTCAAAGATGCAGTCTATCATAGATGACACGTTGATTCTGATATGACAGATCATCCAAAAAGGAGAGACCTGTGTCTTGTTTTCAAGTAGATGTGATAAATATTCCAAGATACTAATTCATAAAACACTTCATGATCCTTCAGGATGATAACCAGTGTGCAAATCAGAATGAAGCAGATTTGCAGCTGATATAAATCATCACTGTGCTATTAAAACAACTGCAATATATCTGAATTTCATTGGCTCATGATTTGACTTCATTTCTATTTTATGCCTTTATTGCCAATGACCAAGAAATGCAATAGCTGAGTAGGCTTAATCATGTTTCTAGGAAACAACTTCATTTAAGCTAATTTTGTTAGAAGCACCAAAACAATTCTCCTGAGCACAGTCTTGAAAATGTTGTACCTATCTAGACAACCAAGTTCTAATATGGATCATCATGTTATCTATTGAAATGCATAGAAATAATGATGAAAATAAAAACGTAGCCTGGGTTTTATAATACACATTTCTTTTCCTGCTGCTTTCCACGTACCTGAACTAACTTGGTTTTGTTTGCTTTTTCATGTTTCCTTTCTGTCTGTTCTGCAGACTTTAGAGATTGCTTTGTCATAGCTATGATAATAAATAAATAGCTTGCATTTCTTCATGCTCCTTTTAACTCTGAACTCTCCAAGAGAAAACATGGCTGTTTTTCTGTGGGTAACACATCTGTTCCATACAGATGGAACATGGTGTAAAATTGTTCTGGCAGATAAGGGCCTAACAGCACCCTGGCTTATGTCTTGTCTAGATAAGGCTAGAGAAGGACTGTGGAGATAATGTCTAGTAAATGAACACAGGAGGAAGATATGTTCTATCTCCATTCACAGCCAAATAGTGTTGGAACACTTCATATTGTTTGATTTGATTGATATGTTCTTATGGTACATTGGCACATTGCAAAACCTTTCATGCCTCATGTCTCGTTTTCGTTCTTTATTGTCATGCATTTTTCTGTCTGCTACCATTGCCGTAAAAAAGATCACCGTTGTCCTTCCTTTCTATAAAACACCATTTTTGGGTCAGATTTTTTTTTTTTTTTTAGGAACTGCTAAGAAACATATTTGGCCTTGTGTTTCTTTCCTCTCTTGGTGGTATGTCTATGCATTGGCTCCTGAATCTGAAATATAACACCTAATCTTTATTTTTAGATTTAAGAAGATCTTCCATTTCAAACTACTCAGAGACATGTTGTAGACCTGCATTTTGCAGTTTAAGCCCATTTCAATTTTTCCTGTTTTACTTTTATGTATAGTTTCAACTTCAAAGCACACAATATCCAAAGGTGGTAAAATAACCATGGGTTTACAGAAATAGTGACTTTCAGCTACCACCTTGAAGGTTTTATTTTTAGGCTCTAAGAAATCAAAATCAGTAATTTTTTTTTTAACATCTTTCTTAAAAGTTCAGTCACCTCAAAGTCTATTAAAAATTCATGTAGCTTTATTTCTAACTGTGACAAAAGTCAAATTGCTGCTGACGCTCATGCTTACAGTTTCCTATTCCAGTTCACACAAACTCATGTGTGATTACTGAAAATCTGTTGTACATTCTAATTGCTTCTTTACTTTCATTGCTCATCTAATTAGACAGACAAATGGTTTCATACTTTGAAAAATTAGCCCAGAGGAAATATTTGCTTGAGTTAGCACATGAACAATGTTTGCACAGAGCTTCTGGGTCACGTACCAGAATTCTCCTGCATGTGTTGAAGTTGTTGCTACTGCATGGGACCTATATAATAATTAAGCAAAATCAGTCCATGCTTTTGGTGCTGGAATTCTATTTACTTTTGTAAGAGAAAGCATCCCTGGAAAATTATTTTCAGTTTTGTGTAAAAACAGGGCCACTGACACCAGCAAAAGCTTGCTGGGCCTGGAGTAGCTCACTGTTTCTCTCCTCTTTTTTTCCTTTTTTTTTTTCTTTAACCTTTATCTTATGTAACAGGTTATTGGCATTTGATTGGAAAGGCAAGTCTAATCATTGCTGAGATGCTGAAATAGTTCCAGGAAATCTAGGCTGTTTATACTCTAATGGCTATAATGGCTCAGCAAAGTAGTAAAAAGATTGTAAGATTTCATGAGCTTCCCTGTGACCAGAGCAACAGCAACAGATTGGCAACGATCTGATCTTTATTATCTCTATAAGAGATAAAAAAGACCAAATTGTAATTGCAGAGCTCAGGTTATGGTTGGCCTATTCCAACAAAGTAAATTATGGTCTTTCTGCTGTGTTGCTACTGTGACACAGTGAAATGTACAAGGGGACAGGATTTCAAAGTGGTCCGATACACAGTGAACTACACCGGCTCAAAATAAATCTAATAGGCCAGAAAGTATCTCATGGTGGAATTAAGAGAAAGAGAGTGATGAATTTTTAAAATGCTTTTGCAGTGATGCTTGCCAGGTCACCAGTGACAGAACTGATGTGTCAAGTTGTTATTCACTACTCATATATAATTTTTTATGTGTGTATATATATATGTAATATATATATGTATACATATCATGAATATGCATCACTGAAACAGTCTGTGATGTCTGGAAGGATATGAAGTGACAAGTGAGATTCCTTTTGAAAGTCACAAAGTAAGTTATTAGCCAAAAAGCAAAAAAAAGCAAATGGCCATTCAATATTTTTCTCTAAGTATGGATTTCTCTCAAAAGCAACTCTGCAATTGAAATCTTCATTAGCATAGAATGGAATGGAATGGAATGGAATAGAATAGAATAGAATAGAATAGAATAAATTTCAGTTGGAAGGGACCTACAACAATTATCTGTTCCAGCTTCTGAGCATTTCAGGGTGGAACAAAAGTTTTAAGTCTGTCATTAAGGGCATTGTCCAAATGTCTCTTAAACACTGACAGACCTGGGGCATTGGCCACCTCTTGAGGAAACCTATTCCAGTCTTTGACCACCTTCTCAGTGTACACCTCCCCTGGTACAGCTTTGAACCATTCTCACAAGTCCTATTACTGGATAACAGGGAGAAGAGCTCAGCACTTCCCTCTCCACTTCCCCTCCTCAGGAAGCTGTAGACAGCAATGAGGTCATCTATCACAGCCTCTTCTCCAAACCTGATGAACCCAAAACCCTCAGATGCTTCTCACAGGACATTCTTTCCAGCAGTTTCACCATCTTTGTTGCCCTCCTTTGGACACTAAAGGACCTTCACATCCTTTTCAAATCATGAAGCCCAGAACTGTGCACAGTACTCAAGGTGAGGCTGCACCAGTGCTGAACAGAGTGGGATAATCACTCTTTTGGTGATGCTGTGTTTGGTGCACTCCAGGAGAGGGTTTGCTCCCTTGGCTGCCTGAGCACGCTGCTGACTCACATGGACCTGCTGCTGACTAGCACCCCCAGATCCCTCTCTGCAGGGCTGATCTACAGTCTCCCCATTTATACTTGTGTCCAGAGTCATAGGTACAGGATACAACATTTCCACTAGTTAAATTTCATCCCATTAATCATAGCCCAATGCTCCAATCTGCCTGGATTCCTCTGAAAAAGCTCTTGTTCTTCAAGGGAGTCAACAGCACTTCCCAGTTTTTTATCACCAGCAAACTTGCTAATGGTGCATTCAACCCCTGCATCCAGACCCTTTGCTGAACTGATTCCTGAGGAATGATTCCTGATTCCTGAGGAATGTCACTGGTGACCAGTCACCAGTTACACCAGTTCACTACAGCCCTTTCAGCTCTGCCCTACAGCCAGTTTGTCACCAAGCACATCCCACAGCTGGACAGCTCATCCAAGGTGACCAGCTTAAGGGTGCTGTGAGGGCCAGTACCAAAAATCACAGTAAAATCCAGAAAAATGCATCCATCACCTTCCCTTCATCCACTGGGCAGGTGACCTAAAACTTCAAAGTTCATATGTTCAGCTGTATAAATCAGTGGCTCACAAGCTAACTGGAATGATTTAGTAGTCGTATTTACTTTTTTTTTTTCTGTTTATCAAAGTATAAAACCAATTTAGTTGCATGATCTATCTTGTTAAAGTTTAGCACTATGCATTTTAGGGTTTGGGTTATGGTGGTTTTGGGTGGTTGGTTTTGGTTGTTTTCTTTTTTTCTGTTTTTCAGCTTAGCATGCTACATCTTAAAGCTTTAGTTAAGATTAGATGGGAGAGTAGGATCAGAGCCTTGGGAGATCAGTAAAAACAGTTGCAATTAATTATCAGTCTTCTTCCTTTGAAGCATTCTAAAAAGCACTGGATCTTATATGTGTAAAATCCCCTTTGAAGAGATGTTTTCCTGAAGATATTTTTCATGGAAATCAATACTCATAATTCAGAAAGGTGTCCTCTCTTATTCAAAGCACAGTGATTTGCTTTCTGATGCTAACTGGTCCTACATCTTCTAAAGAAGGAAACAGTAGTTCATTAATTTCTAAATCTAAACTTGAAAGCTGAATGTCTGGTTGTATCAAAATAGCCCAGGAGATGGAAATGAAGACTCAAAAGTTTTAAAAAAAAATAAAAAGAAACAGGAGAAAAAGATATGAGAAAGCATATGATGGATGATACTTTTAAACTATCTGCATTCAAGGTGATAAATTGGGCAATGTCATTTCAAACAGAAGTAGTAAGCTCAATATTTTCAATAGATACAGTATAAACAGGTTCGAAATCCCATCTTCACATGAGAAAATACAGCAAGAACCACAAAATATTTCTTTGTCAACCAATACAGAGCACTTAGAGCTCAGTAGGCAAAAAGTAAGTAATTCAGTCCATCTACCAAGAATGAATGTTTTATAATTTAATTTATTTCTTCTAGTACTGTTTTTACAACAAAGACACACACAGAGACACGCACATGCCTGTGATTGTCCCTTAGCAAACATACTCTACCTAATACATACTGTCAGTCATACATTTGACTCGGAAAACATAAAATCACAAGCCCTTTCAAAGCATCTAGGAATAAAAACCTTTATATATTAACATGGAGACGAGTTTCTTCTATTAGGAGTAATATGGACAAACACCTTAGATCTGCAAAATCTAAACCGAGGGCTGACTTACCAAACAGTAATAGCATTATGAGGAAAAATCCTTACCTTAATCTGAAAAGATAAAGCTTTGCAAAGAGGTAGTGTGGTGACCTTCCTATAGCTGATTATTCTAATCACTCAGCAGGTTTTGCTTGTTAAATTAATAAATTGAAAATTAATTAATTAACCATTACAATAAAGGTGGGTAAGTCAGCCTTTATATTCCCAGATCAAAGTGACAATCATCTCATACGAAATTTTCTTCAAAGAAGAAATTTGGTTTTCTAGCATGGGAAGTATTTAAAGAAAAACAAAGACAAAACAAACAGACAAAAAACCCCAAATAAAACCACAAACAAACAAAAACAAGAACAAGGCAGCATGAAAAAGTAGTAATGCAAAAGGTTAGCTTTATGAGATTGTATTTTAAGTTTTGTTTTCAATCTCATTGTTTTGTACGTGGGAAAATTAGGGATATGCTTCTCTCCAGCAAAAATAATGAGTGATGAAAATGTTATCATCTCTGCAATTTTTAAAAAAGGGAGAGTATACAAGATTTGATGATTTTTTACACAGATTTATTGTAAGCTTTTCCCATTTTGTTGATTTGCACATCCTTTGATGTAAAAAATGTCAATTAAAAGCAAATAATTAAGAAAAATAATAGCATCTGCCAAGTATAGATTCATGTAAATGTACATGCTTTGCTGCTCAGAAGAGCAAGCTCAAGGATCTCTGTCAATGTCTCCACAATTATGTCATTCTAAAAGCTCAGCTATTATAATTTTTTAGCTAAATTGCGTGCATGTTGTAGGCATATGATAAAGCTGTCCTTTGAATCCGCACTTCACGTGGATTTCTAGCAATTTAATTCAATTTAATTAATACTGCAAATAGGTTGTCAGAGGAAGATGGTTTTAGCTTCAATGTAATTTTTGGTGAATCAGTTATTTGCGTTATGTCAGTCATACAGTAGTTACTTAAGAAGATCTGCCCAAAGTTAAGTCTTTAGGAAAGCAGCAGATGGAACTGCAGTTAACCAGACATAGCCAGAAGTTATTGGTGACACCTTCGGTGACCTCTGATGACTTGTTCTCTTCCTTTCTTTCCAGTGAATTATTCATTGTTTCATTTCTGTTTAAACTTTTCTCTTTCTTTTGATCACAGGCAACGGACTGGGAATCCGAGTTGTAGGTGGGAAAGAAATTCCAGGGAGCAGTGGGGAAATCGGAGCTTACATTGCCAAGATCTTGCCTGGGGGCAATGCAGAGCAGACGGGGAAGTTAATAGAAGGTAAGAGAGGTGCATTATCAAAAAATGGAACGATGGGAGTGTTGGGAGTTTTCTATAATACAGATTTTCTTTTGCACAACCTACGCAATCTTATGCAAGAAATGAGGGCTGAACCTCCATGGGTCTTAAAGACAAAAAGGACTGATAGAAAGTGATTTTATGACTTCCATAGCCAAAGAGAATTGCCATGATGAACAGTACTGTGGTGTGTCTTCAGTAACATGTGCCAGCATGCTGTGTGCTTCTGGGATGGGGTAATATGGCTGGAGTCCAGCTGCATATCATGGTTGTATATCACCAGTGTATATTATGGATGTGCTGTTTCGAAGATCTTTAACCCATTTTGGTTATCTAAATGTTTGTATCTGAGATTACTTACATTTCTTAGTTACACAGGTAAAATAGACCACAGATCCAGTTGTCTTGCAGTTACACACACTAACTTTTTTTTTTTTTAGTTCCCTGAAGTCATACTTAATTGAATTTTTCTGACCTAATGTTAGTCCAGTTTAAGATCATCATTCAACCAGCCTCAACAGGCAACAGAGTAGAAGTATCTATAGAAGAGCAGTTAGTTCATCTAACATAGCCCTCTGTTTCAAGAATTCAAACTTTCTTCCATGTTTAATTTACTTTAGGAAAACTAAATTAAACTTCACATCATCCTTTAGGCAACTAAAGCCAGGTGAAATGAATTTGACTTAGTTATCAATAAATGTTCCTGGATTATTGCAAATGTGATCATTCTGTCTATTAATTTATTTCTGTCTATGATTACATGAATGCTCCTTTCTTTTTGTAGCCATTTTCTAGTTCCCTTTTTCATATCTGTATGCACCTGAAATGTCAGTCTATCCATGGAAAAAAATATAATACATTTGTTTCTAATTCATTCAACTAATTATTTTGATTTATTTAATTATTTAATTCATTATTAAAAAAAAAAAAAAAATAAAGAAGATAAATAGGAATAATAGTTCTCCCAGGCAGAATTCAATTCACATAGATTTTCTGAATGGTAAACATGCAACAAAAATCATAATTAAATCAAAAGTACTTTGCAGATCGAAAATTGATTAAAGAATGTATTTTCAAGGAATAGTTTAATTATGTTGTGGGTATTACAAAACAGTGACAACTGCATTCACCCTGTGGCTTTTTACATCCTTGGTGTTTTCTTTGCCAATATTTTAATGAGATACATAAAAAAAAGTGCACACATCACAGTGTCAGTGAAAATACATATCAACAGAAATATCTTGCTCTTTGGCCTATAGAGTTGATTCTGCCATTCTTATTTAATGGGTATTATCTCATTCATCAAATGATAGAATGGTGTTATTTGTTGTGCACAAATGATGAAAGAATTGACCTTAATTTAGTGTGTTTTGAAGCAAGTATTTGTTTTGGCTCCCTCCACATGAAAAAGTAGGTCTTTCATAACTGTGCTAGATCATGCATGCAGTGTTTCAATACCAAGCAAGTAAAGAGGAAAATGTGGTTATTCAACATTTCCCCAAGACTGGTCATTTCAAGAGAGAGAATGAACAGTTACTGCTTGGAATTATCTGCGGTCTTGTGGTTTATTTTGTCAGGAATTTGTCTGGAAATTGAAGTTTAAAAAAGTCCTTCAGTCACTGTATAGGTACATTTCAGCAGTGATCAAGAACATCCTGGATTTACAATAACTACTGACATAGAAATTTGCTTTTCAGTCTGTTCACTTGATGTATTTTGAAGGTTTATTCATATTTTATAGAAAGATGAATATGACAGTAAAATATTTATTCCTTTGTTTCATTCTCCTGTCATATGTTCAGTCATGTTTCTGATCTGAACTTTATAAAAGTATCCTAGACTTGAATATGTTGGCATAAATCAACTCCATCAGAATCACTATATTTCATCTATAGAATTTGTCCACACAATGTCTCAGAGTATGTTTTAGTATTGATGTGTTAAATGTTCTGCCAGAGAGAAAAAATGCTTTCTGCAGAATGTGACTTTTCTATGACATACAAGACAAACACTTCCCCTCACTGTCATTCACCTTTAAATCTTGCCTTTGTATCTACTTTACTTTTTATGTAATTTTAGGTGGCTATCATAGATCAACAAAGAATACTTTGCTACTTCACTGTGAGTTGTGGTTGGTTTAATAGAAATATGGCTGGTGCCCATTCAACCTCTACCCTCCAGAAATGCTAAAATGCATTGAGGTCTTCAATCATCCTCATATTGATCTGTGTAAATCCAGCCAGACTGCTGATCTTACCAACACTGCTGATATTGCGCCTGAAAACAGAGGCTGCTCTGCTTTTCTTTTTCAAGTTACTTGTTGTCTCTCACATCACAGACAGAATACATAAAGGAAACTTCTTATGTCTTTATCTGTAAATGCAATTGCATATTAGTTTTTTGTGTAGTAATCACGAGTCACTTTTTCTGTTGAAAAGTGTGTGACTACAAGTTGAGTATACACCTAGTAGTCAAGTAAACATATACTAATGACATTACAAGTTAATATCTTGACTCATTAGCCTTTCTAAGAACATGAGTCACTCTGAAAAATCCCATCAACTTAATTAATTCCTCTAATTCTAAAAACACTGGGTCAGGTCTGAAAATCCTATCAATAGCATAAGGAACAAGGATGGATTTATTGTGGTTGTGAAGGAAGCCAAACTCCTACCTGCTGTCTGTATGACTGCATATAAATAAATTACACACTTTAAAGTACAGATAGCATTCCTATCCTTAGGGAATAGCAGTCCATAAAATTTCGGCCTATTTAAATAGTTTTGGAGGAGTCTTAGTGCTGAAAAAGTTTATTTATAGTTCTGACTGGCAAATACCAGTCTTCTTGGTTCTCTCACCTTGAATTGCTTTCAGTTGTCAAAAATATCTCTGATTCATCACTCACTGGCGTAACAAAAACTGGAGGTGGAAGACTCATTCCACTGAGCTCATCAAGTGCAAGGACTGTGTCAATTTGATGGATGTGT
This sequence comes from Lophotriccus pileatus, assembly GCA_035583135.1. Taxonomy (NCBI): domain Eukaryota; kingdom Metazoa; phylum Chordata; class Aves; order Passeriformes; family Tyrannidae; genus Lophotriccus; species Lophotriccus pileatus. The sequence continues at coordinate 8,281,412 of JAWWES010000041.1, forward strand.
CTGTGCTCCCTCTCGTGTTGACAGAAACAGTTCAGTTATATTCCACCTGGTAAATCTACTGAGTGAATGGCATTTCAGCCAACATTTTTCAGAAACAGAAGAACCTAGAGTAAAGAGCAGAAATAAAATGTTAATGTGTGTGACCAACTGTTGAAAATTTGCTGGATGCCCTCAGCATTCTGGTTTTCTTATTGGACCATTTCGATAGGCTGAGTGGAGAGCCTGGGAACTGATGAACCACAGGTGTCTTTGTTCCAAATTTTCAGTCAGCCAGGCAAACTGTGTTGCAATGGTTAGGACATCTGATGTTGACCGAGATGAAGATATTCCCTGACTTTCCAGTCTCCTAGAAATTCTGGGGAACTTGCATGATCTAAAAGCTAATAGCCTGATTTGTGCTGATCTTACTGCCTTTGCTGGCACTCCACTCAGTAGCAACCCTGACACTGGTCAGATTTTTGCTAACTTGCCTGTATGCGTGTTTATTTTTAATATGTATGCCTCATTTAAATATCTTCCCAGGCTTAAAAACAGGAAAATCATATATAGGGTAGACAAAAAAACTCTCATTATTAAAAATACTGAAATAGCACTCTCAGTTTCTCTTTTACAGCAAATATAATAATATAATATGTCTAGCATAACTTGGAAGAATGCCACCTACCTTATGAATCACAAAGTTTCACTGTAAAGTTCTAGAATATATAGAGTCCATGCTAGCTAAAGAGACATGTTATTCAATTCATTTGAATTTTGCATTTTATAATTTAATAAAAATATTCATGATACAGCGATATTTTAAACTTCCCCATCCTGAAGCTGGTTCAATAATATTATAAGAAAAACTACCTGATGTGTGTACAGACACTGGAAGATAATGACACCCTGTTAAAGCTGATAAGTAGGTCAGAGAAGAGAAAATGCACTGCTGTGTGAGGGTTCTGTGGTAGTTAATGGTGCCCTGCCCCTCAGTCCAATCCTTAAGCACTTGTTTTGATTTAGATTAATAACCACTCTCCTCGGGGTGCAAGACACATTGCTCCTGTGAGAGTCCTCTAAGAGCCACCTGCAGCCTGATGGCAGGTTCAACACTAGGTAAAAGCACATGCAATGTCCTCAGCATCAAACTCTAAAGATTGACAATGAGTTCTTAAATGCACTCAGTATCTTTTAGACTTAGATTCACCTGCTAAGACACAGATATCAGTTTTCTAAATTGGTTGGTTGCCTTTAATTGTGTTGGAAGTTCCCTGGGTTACATGGCCAGTTCTCCTCAGGACAGTATTTTGAATGAGTGGGCCTTTACTGGGAATGCCAGAACTCTCTTTTATCTTTAGAAAACTGTGCAATCTCAGAACTTTAAGATGCCTTCAGGAAATAAAACTGAAGTCTCCCCATTCCTCTTATCCCTACTTGTTCATGTATCTTTTTCCTTCTTCTTTAGAAATCTTACATATATATATGTATATACACATGTATTCAAGTGTCACAATTTACTTTTGTAAGAAGACCTTTGGTGCACAGCTCACTCTCTCTAATGCTCTAGTATGAGGCCAAATAACATTAGAATCATTCCTCAAATTGAAGCTAAGAGCCTTCCTTTGGACTGTCATGGGATGGCACAGCTTATTATCTCTTAGAGCCATGGACCATGGCCAGAGTGTCAAAAAGAACATTTTATTACAAATCTTAAGTCAGTGTGGGAAGAAGCCTGTTCACTGCTTGCCACCATGCAGCTTCTCACACCAGGAATGACATATGAAATGAACAGGGTGTGCTAAAACATCATGCTGTTACTGGCAAAACCGAGCAACATCTAGCCCAGTGGGATGTGATTTCCACCCAAAGCACAATATGATAGGAGAAAGGAGAAAAAAGCTGTTTGGATTACCCTCATGGATGTCAGAGAGCAGTCTAGTTCCCCACTCCCCACCTTCAGTTCTCTGAAGAAGGAAGCAGACACAGGAAGCTCTGTCAGAAGCCTGCCTTAACCAGAATGCTCTTCAACTCTCACCCGTAGCGTGGACTTTGGCTTCTGACCTTTTTCACTTCAAGCATCCCATATCCTCAGGCTTCATAACAGAAGAATGTGTACTGAGAATATCTTTAAAGGCAGAGAAGGAAAAGTCAGGGCTCACTGGGACTCTTGTCCATATGCATCCAAGTATCATTACCACAGTTCTTCGTTCTTTCCAGGACAGGCAGTTAATTAAAAAAAAAAAAAAAAAAACAACAAAACATGATAAAGGTATAAGGAGATATATATGAAGATGAAGAGTGTAGCTGCTGTGTTAGGTAAAAATGTACTATAGAATACCAGTAGTTGAACTCCCACTGAAATAAGAGAGAGTAAGAAATATGAGCCCTGCGTAGAAGCTTTGAGTCTAGGGAAGCCTGAAACTGAAAGCTTAAAGACCGTTAACAGGTTCATGGTGCATGAGCAATCCTTCATGGACAAAGCCTGCATTACTGGAGAAAAAGTGTATTTTTACTACCTACAATGCTTCATCTGAGGAGAATGTAAATAAGCCTAATGAGCAGACTAGAGAGGAGGTGGCCAGTGGGGGGAGATGATTAACTGTACTTTGGTTGTCTAGTATAAATAAGATATAGATCTGGCCATAAACAGTATTGGAAACAGGCTGTTGGAAAATTAGTATCATCTGCAAAGTATTTCCTGAGTATTCTGGGCAATTACATGTTTGAATACAGGCAGCTTTCTTACTCCTCCAGGTAAAAGTGCCAACTAAGTAGCTTCTAGAGTCTGTTTCACCTCTGCTATGCCACAAGGATCTTTCCTTCATGTGTTCTCAGATCATAAGTTTTCAATCACAGCTTTTCAAGTTTTAAGGCCTTGTCATCTTAAAGCATGTTATTTAGTAGCACTGGAAACACATGGTTTATTTAAAGTCCTCTCAGAAGGACAATTGGACATTCAACTGGATTATTGACCAGTCCATGAAAAGATTATAAAGAAAGTGCTAACAGTTTGTCTACAGGTTGTTTGAAATATTTTGGGATTACTTTGACTAGCACCAAGTGCTGAATAATAAGATCAGACCATTTCAGAAGGTCTTCTTCAAAGGCAATAGCGTGTGTAATGGCTGTCAATCTTACCAAAGCTATCTCTTGTCATAGCGTAGACATGCTTTGCATGTTGCTTGGAAAACACAATGTGACTGGAATGGTCATGGGCACCTAAATAGCTGGAAAACCAGAAGAGAAGCAGTAAGTCACTATCCTTCTTCCTACTCTTGTCACACTTCCCTCTTATCCCTGAGTTATAGATGGGCTCAAGTGTAACACTGGCTGGTCTTGGTCATTTGCTGGGAAGTGCAGTATGCACCAGATCTTCCGGAGCTTTAAAAACTCTTTAGTGAGCACTACTTGCTGTTTAGCCAGCTAAAATTGGAAACATTGATCAGGGCATCACGGTGAAAAGAGATTTTCCAGTCCCCATGAAGCAAAGATAGTGAAGAGCCAGCATCCCTTCTTGAGCCGCTCTGATAATTACATTTCTGGCAGAAAGGAGATTCCATTATGAAGCTGGAAAATGATGAAAAGAAATTAAAAGGAAGACAAGAAGGGAAGGAGAAATTCTAAAGAAAATGTGGATCATGTCTCAAAAGAACAGAAATAGTCTTTCCATCCTGCACTTCCATTTTGCAGTTTCACTACTTTAATTTATTACTGCATTGGAGAAAACAAAGAATTAACTTTACCCTGCTCTCTGAGCATTAGTCTTATGATTTATTGGGCTGTCTATGCTTTTTCTGAGGGATCAAAAGAGAAGTGAGTTTGCTCTCAGTGTGTCCTCTGGGCTACAGGCTCAGGTCTAACTGTCCCAGCAGAAACTGTCTTTATCAAAGGCAGTGTGTACAAAATAGCAGGTAATACCATCACTGAGTTGTAAGCTTTGCCCTAAAGCTCTTTAGAAAGGACAAAAAAAACAAACCCCTAAATGCCCCCTATCAGCTGTAAATCTTCACTTGCATAGTCATGCTTCTCTCATCCATGTGTTATGCTCTGCCTTGTACTTCTTTCACATAAATAATAATTAATAAAATATGTAGTGTTGTTCTTGCTAAGTGTGGCAGTGGGCATTCAGCATATAAAAAATGTCTTTTAAATATTTAGAAACCATTTTTTTAAAGGGAAGTTAGGTTAGGGCATCCTACCAAAGTGTATCACTTAGATGTTACAATTAACCTCATACTGACAGAATAAAGAAAGGAAGGCAGAAACTCTTCTCACACTGGTTTAGCCATTCCACTGACAGTGGTCTCAATTCTGTTCTTGATATGGCACGAGTTGAGTTGTAGTGAGGGTTTAACCATTTGCTAAGCTATGAGAAAGAAAGAAAAATCACCAGAAGGAATGAGAATTGTTTCAGCAGCTATGTGGCACTTACGGAAAGAAGTGGGAGAAGAAAGACTTGCAGTATAAACAATTGGCTTGGAAATTTATGAGAACTGGTCACGTAACACTGTCAACAACTTTATTTACTTAATATGTTTTGTGGCAGTTGAAACACACTTAGAAAATAATACTTTTCCTTGCTTTACAATATAGGGCATCTAGTTTATGGAGATTGATATTGTGTCAGAATGATACAACTTGGATTTTACAAGGATACTTCATTAGAAAACTTCTTCTATACCTAAAATACCAGTTCCAGTGAGATAAACCAGGTAATATGGGTTTGTAATGTTTCTGCCCAGAACTGCCATTGCTGTGTATTTAATTTTCCTGCAATAAAAATCAACACTTAAAAAAGGTGTTAGAAAGTAACTTGGATCTAGAAAGTAGTTAAACAGCTGTAAAGACTGCACTTTCAGGATCTTTTTTATTTAATCTAAAGAAGAAGAGGAAACTTATGGGGCACTTATAGATTTTGTAATTCTGTGAGAAAGCAGCATTAAATTAATATGTATTATGACCAGAAAAAATATAGCATCTTGCATAACATCTGTTACAGATTTTTTCATTCCTGCATTTAGCCTTGTTATGTACCACAGACTTAGTATGGTTTATACCTTCTTTATGATCAAGAATTTTGAAAATAATTTGAACAATTAATTATTGCTGAAAACCAATTTTGCTGGAAAAGGCATGTCATACAAATTGCACCAGGAAATTGGATTCTTAATAACAAATAAATAATTTCATCAAAATATCTCTATGGGGAGTTTTTATTTAGTCTTAAATAGGTAAGTCTGATTTATAGAGACAAGCAAAATAACCTGGATGCTTCAAGCAGAGAGAAGATGCAAACACAGTCACTAGACGTTCCAGAGGTAATGAAGTGGAGAACCATCACAAAGGTCATGCTAAAAGCACTCATCAGATGGTTTATAACACAAACTGTGGAAAAATCACTGGTAAATGTAATTGGTGTCATAACTAGATTCCAATAACATTCCACTAAGATCATATTAGAAAGTATTACTAGCTATTGTAAAGTACTTTCATGGAGCTATACAATTAGTAATTATCAGGCACACTGCTTTTGACAGTAGTTATTTTTCAGGACCTTGATGAACAGTTCTGGTTAGAAAGAATATCCGGCTACTTCTTGGAAAGAGTAAGTGCTTCCAGAGAATGTGCCTGAAGCCCTGTTTCTCTGAGCACAGCAGAAACAGCAGCAGGTAGCATTGTCATCAGACTACTCACAGAGTTTTCCTCTTGGCTCCTGCTGACACCATGCAGCTCTCTGCCATCCTCCAGGATCGCACACATCATGGGTGCTTTGAGATTCTTCCTGAGACACTGACAGATACCACCCATTCATGTGGTCCCAGTCTTCCCCTCTTACATTTCTTGAAAGTTTCTTGCTATATTCTCACACTGAAAAGGAAGAAGAAATGTTGTAGTGTGTAGAACAGGTGTAGGATGTGCTTTGCTTAAAGCTATGTTTTAAGGTTCATTTGCCTTATAAAAGAGTTTAATTTCTTCTTCCTTTATTTTTAAGATGATCTGTCCATTCTTACATCAGAGACATGGTTGCAGGCCAGGCATTACCATATTACTGTATAACACTGTATTAAAAACAAATGGATGGGTATTTGTCAGAAGATGCAGGTATGTTTCCTGTGCTCCCAATATGCACTGGCAGAGGTGACAAGAGGGCTGTGACTTTTCTGGCTTGGCCAGCACTGGAGAGAAGAATACAGAGTGCAGAGCCAGCTCGGCGGGCACAGAGAATCTCATCTGTATTAATGGGTTCAGTTACTGGTCCCAAGATGTTCAGGGATAAAGCTGCAACTTTAGTCAAACAAAGGCAGTCTGTCTGGGATTGTAAGAGACAGATGAGATATGTTCTCTAGATCATGTTACACCTGATATACAGGCAAATATCACGAGCTGGGAGACACAGACACTGTGCCTGCCCCTTTGCAGAGCAGCTGCTGTGGATGCTGAAAGGGAGTTAAATTTCGATTTGGAGCATCAAAAATATGTGCCTGTATTGCTCTGGTTCTTGTCTTCTGTTTTCAAGTGTCAGCTTCTGTATAGCAGATTTACAAAGAAAACAGAAAATGTAAATCCGTTGGTACCTACATTGAAGGCAATTAGTCTTAACACTGGAAGTTATCAAACACCCTCCTGCCTGCCTTGACTGTCTGGGGAACTTAGGTATTTCTTTTAGGAGAACTGGCTCACTAACAACCTAATTTTAAATGCTGCATGCTTACATTAAGTAAGCTGGAGCACATCTCATAAAACAAAATTAGGAATTTCCTGTTGGATTTTTTTAAGGAATGTCTATTTGGGCTCACATCCGTGGGCATTCCAGAAGAAAAATCTTACTACAGTGTGAAAAAGCCTTTTGCATAACCACTGAACTGTGTTGTTTGATAGTGACTTCCCAGTGAACTGGGAAACTAAAAATACTATAATTCCATTTCCAACTGTGCAGATTACTGTGGGCTGAAATTTGCAGACTAAAAGTTTGATGTGATTGCAGTGTGAAAAAAATCAAAGTGAGGGTCATCTTGAAATGCAAGTTAAATAGAGCTATGTCCTTATGGACAATTTTCCCTGCTCTTGGATTCCAAAAACTGTATTAAAACATGTTGTGTCTTCATGTAGCAATTTTAACCTTCAATCCCACTCCTGAACTCTGGATCTCCAGGAACGTTACACCAGCCTGGCCACTCCAAGGAGTGCTGTATTGATGTAAAACATAGAAAATATATAGGGCCCAAGGTGAATTGTCCCCAGTCAGGGTTTGTTCTGCTGAAAGTCAGGTGAACAAACAGCCACTGTCACTGACTCTCTCAGAGGTGATGTGTTGTCTGTTTGCAAGGCACACTTTTCAGCATAAAGAGGATTAGAGACAGCCCATTTTTCTGCCTGTAAAACCAGGTACTGCAGCAAACAGGCTTTCTTTAGTCACTTGTTTTTTTCAAAGTATTTTTTAGATAGATGTGTGCAATTTGATCTTCCAAGACCATAAGGAACATTATTAACAATTTACCATTAAGAAAGATGAACTAATGGAAGTGGATTGTCAGAGTAGAACATTGTCTGTCTTTTAGATGGCTTGGACACAAATTTGGAATGGTTTGTCACAGAACTTGACTTCAGTGTTTTTGAAAGTGACATGGGCACATACATAAAGCCTCTATTTTCTGTAGGTATCAAGTAACACACGAAAAGGAAATAGAGGTAAAGAAAACGTTTCCTAAATTGCTTAAATTAAATCAACCAATCTCTGGAGTTGTGTAGTCAAGTTATTCTAGATTTTCCAAGGTTTTCTAAACAAATTCTGGAGCATCTGGTATGAACTGCTTTGAGAGGAGATGCTGAACTGAACTGTACTTTGCCCTGACCTAATCTGATCTGACATAGTGATTTTCTTATTCAACTGAAAGGGTAAAGGAACTCAAAGAACAAAACAATAATTTCCTGCAATCAGTTTTGCAATAGTTCAGTTTGCAACATTCTTACAAAGTAAGAACATCATGTGAATAAATACAGAAAATGTTTTCGAAGTCAGCTTAAATAAAAAAACCCACCATGAGCTCTCTCAAAAAACTGCACAAAGACTTTATTTCAAATTTCTTGAAGCATATTCTATTCCAAAAACTTAATTGGATCATCCATAAGGTATGATTAGGAAATTCTTATATGGGAATCATCAGGGGTTTTTTGAGAAAAATAAACAGGTGATCTTATATTTTGACAGTAAACAGAGCAAAACGATTACTTTTTATTCAGGTTTATAATTTTGATGATAGCACATATTTGAGGCTTATCATGTAAAATTAGATAGGTATGACTTCACATTTCTGTATGAAAAGCCTGAAAAAAAGCTACATTAAGTGTACTTGTAATGTAATAATGTAACTTAAAAATTCAACTGCAGTTGAAGATATTGAATTGCAAATTATCTAAATTATTAGTGACTAAAGCTTGAAAAACATTTAATCAAGCAGAAATTGAGTCTCAAATCCTTATTTATGTTCCACATTCCAACAAAACAAAAACCTTTTGGGGAAAAAAAATTATTACAAATCAAAATGTATTTTTGAATTTCATTTCAACCTTGGTGAAAGTAACTGATAACAGACCTTTTCCAACTTTGAATTGTTTCTAATTACAAAAAAGAATAATTTGTTGTCTGAAGTATTGCCTGAAAAGTAGGAAGGCATGCTGTCTTACCACTTCTGGAAAAATGGAATCATTCTTGATTTGGGTGGTTGTGGAGAATTGATTAGAAAATACAAGGCTTTGCAGACAATTACATTCGACTCAGTAAGACAGCAATAATCATATAGTTATTTCCTTTGGATGCTGGAGATCAGATTTCATGAGTGATACATGGTAGAATGAGCGTTTTTAGGTCAGAATGTACTGACATTTCCTTTTACAGAAGCAAAGTAGAATGTAAAATGTAAAATACTTGAAGGCAGGGAGATTTCAGACTGCCAGCCTTGGTGTCTGGCATACATGGGCAGATAGCAATCAAGTTCTTCATGGTCTGAGCTCTGTTTAAGTCTCTAAAAGGACAAAGTGTATGTCAAAGTGATTCACACTGCATTTGAAACATGTAGAATATTTCCAAGTCATCATATATATAGTGTAGCTGGTCCTGACTGGTTTTATGTTAAAATGCAGTGGTTCAGTACCTGCCAAGGGAGCAAAAAACGTCAATTCTGGGCCTTTCCCAACACAGTTGATGTTGAATTACTGAGATATTTCTGCTTCTAAGGAGACCTGTGTTTGAAATGATGCTGCTTGCATCATTGAATTTCATTAAAAATGGGCAGTTGGTACCAATTTATTTTTACTTGGATCTAGCTTTTTATTACATTAAAACAACATTTTTCAGTTAGAATTAGTCCTATCCTTATTTATGCATAGTTTTGCAACTGCTGCTGTGAGGCCACATACCCATAGCATGTACTGATGGGTTCAACCTGAGACACAAAATTTCCATATCTAGACCCCCAGTTGTATGTTTTCCAGTAAAGGAAGAGCCTCTTCAAATTAATTTTTGATGATGTGTGCACATGACCAGTTAAACGCCTCAAGAACATGGAATGGGAAAGAAGAATGAAATCTGAATCACTGAGTTACACTAGGGGTTTTAATGCACACTTCACAAATGTTGCAATAAGTAAAATCCCATTTCAGTCTTAATAAAATACATATATAATAATAAATACAAGCAAATAATAAAATAGGAAGATGCTGAATTATCCTTCGCTGACTGTCAGCTTGCTTTAAGTCAGTATGTTGTGCTCCTGTGAGAAGGCTTTCTGTTGTATTCAGTATTTCATGTGAGGGTACAGAAGAAAGTTCCCCAGCCAGGTCCTGGGAAAATACTATGAAAGTATTTCAAAAAATAAAAAAAAAAAATACATTTCAAAACCTTAGAACAGATTTTAGCATTCACTATTGATTATTCATGACACAATGTTAGTTTCAACACTGTCTAACCATTTTTTAGTACTTTTCTTCATGGTACTTAACATGAAAGGATAGCTTGTGTATTTGAAAGTCTAAAAACTAACATAGTAGTCATTAAAAGTATTGATCAAACCAACAGATTCAGAAGTGTTCAAATATTGTTGTTAAGGCCCAAATTTTTGCATATTTATTAGTATATCTGTGTTAATTTTCCTGCAATTTATTCCATTGCTTTCAGTTATCTTGATAAACAGTAAAGGTACAATAAACTGTGCTGGATAAAGACATGAGCACGTTGCATTCTCCTGTTCTTTCCAAGGGATCCTTACCTTCTCTTAATAAGCATCTTGCATTTTTGAGGAAAATCAGAAAAAAAACACTGCCAGGTGATGTATCTTAAATGAATTATAGTTGATCTGTTCTATATTACAATTTGTATTGCACTGCACAGTTGCAGGCTAAGTCTAGTAATTCACCTGAGAGAGAATGCCATGTAATGTAGCAAATGCTTATGACTGAACAGCCAAACAAATACATTAAAATGTTCACTGGAAAGAGAACCTAGATAAAACAGTGGGTTGTTATTTTCCATGCTCATAATGGCCATGGATCTCTCAGAGTCACAGCATCCCTACATGGTTTATAGCTATAAAGAATGTAATAATGTCATTCCCAGTAAGTAACAGGTAGTCCCCTGAATCTGATAGTGGCAAAAGTTTATAGAGTGAAGTCTGGTTTCATGGTCCTCAATTGTAAAATTTTCTGTCTTTTTTTTTTTTTCTATGGACACAGGTAAAGAGTCTTTTTTTTTAAACATTCCTATACTTTTATTTTGGCTGCCATTAATTGCTCACTATCCTTTTTGTTCATTATTAACATAACACATGGGAACACAAGAGATGTACCACACATAGGGCACACTCTAAATGTTCACAATAAGAAGGTTTGGATGTCAGTGATGTTAAAGTAATTAAAAGAGGTGGTCTGAAAACAATTCTTTCTATGCTAGGGCATCCACAGGACTTATTCTGAAGGCTCTGTATAGGGTAACTAGGTATAAGTGTATTATCTGTATATTTAAATTTGATATTGGGCAAATTTTGAAAATTTATTACACTTCAATATATATTTACATTTTATATCAATGAGGGAATTTTCTTTAAGAATTTATGTGTGATGTACAATTGAATCAAGAGTTGTGATTTTGAAACCTTTGCTCTTGGGCATACACTTATATTTAGTGATTTTCCTCTTCAACATCCCAAGTCAATCCTCTTGACAAGTTCTTATGTGTTTTCTTAGGATGTATGTTACAAAGTGCCAAGGAAAAGTTAGAGGTGCTGAGCAGTTTCTCCCCCAGCTGACATTAATAGACATTGCAGAAGTTCAGCACAGTTACTTTTTTTTGATCTCATGTACATTTTTTTCTGGCAGTGTTGCTGTTCCTGTTACCACCCAAACCATCTAGTAAGAGGAGCTTTCTTAAAAATTACTTCCAATGAAACTGCAAAATGCTCCAGTTGTTATAGGACTATGATGCTCATTCCAACTGAATTTGCTTTAAATTTTGTGTATTACATTGATTTTAACAAAAGGGATTTTTCATTATTGTATTTCTACTAGACAAACCATTTCAAATTAATAAGTACATTATTTCTATGTTTATAACATATTAATCTTTCTTCTCTTTGGGTGTGGGCACTGTCAGTCCAAAATAAAACATGCAGGATGACTCTGTAGTTTCATTTAGATCTTAAATTGGATTTTAAGCATTTGACTTGTAAGATTACATTGGAAAAAAGGTGTGAAAAAAGTGTCTGCCTTCCAGTAATATGGAAGTACGGAAAAATTAATTTTCACTTTTGATGAAGTTTGCACAAAGATACAGAGTAACAAGTCTACACCTCTATGCCCACTTCTGAATGCCAAGAAGAATTCCACTGAAGAACCACCTACCTATGTAATACTATGCATATGCCTAGAAATTCTGACTGTAAGGGACTTCCCCTGGGAACTCATTGCTGCCAAACCAAAATGGATTGTTAACAACTAAGACGTCTTAAATCTTAAAAAGTCCACAAGGCCTTAAAGATGATACAGGCAACTTGATGAGAAAGAGCAATCATTCAAGAGTAGTGCTTGTACTATAGTAGTTCCTTTAGTCTTTGAAAGACTAAAGGGTTTTCTGTTAGCTTAGTTTGTTGTTTTTTTTTTCCTTTCACAAATTTATTCCTAAGAGGCCAGTAAGAACAGGGTAGAGAGCTAGAGATCTACAAAAAGAAACTGGGAAAAGATATGGAATCTTTTTACTTGCTCATGTGCAACCTTTCTGCTCCTTTCCCATTCCAAACCAGCACAAGTCAGGAAGAAGCCTGTCTGGAATAGCCTTTAAAGGTACCCAGTCCAGCAGGGCTAGTTTTGGTACTGCCTACAGGCTCCGTTCTATGAGGGTTCAACTTTCAGAGGCAATTCCTCTTTCTAAGGACTTCTTATCAGAGCCAGGAGAAGACTTCTAACAACTGCTGCATTGTACAGCAGCACTGAGGTTGCCTTAGTTGAGGTTGCCTTGTCAGACCTGTGAGCTCGTACATTGTTCATGTGCAGTCAGACTGGATTACAAATGCAGGATAAATATGGAACAGCCCCATGTTGGAGGGTTAGGCTGCACATTATGGTAGGCACAAGGTAAAAAAGGGCAAGCAGGAGGTAAAAAGGACTTTGGGATGATCTGCTTACTACTAGAACAAAGGAAAGCAGTGTGGTGAAAATCAAACTCCCATGCCCATCATTCATATTCATCGTACATGCTCAATATTAGAATCTGTTTGCATGGGAAAGATGAGTGCTATTTACCTGACCAAATGCAATGACAGGACCATTTAGAGGTGCTGACCAGTCACCTCAATGAATAGGAGGTTTCATTATTTCTTATTTACTAGATATTGTGCTGAACAGAACTCCATGAAATTAACCTTTAGGATGACACAGTAAAAGGAAATGAGTCATTCCAGGCAATGTTCATCACTGTGTGAGCACTAAGCTTGCTAAATGAGTTCTGTCATAGTGTGGGTGAAGTGGAATCAATCCACATAATTCATTTGCTGCTCAAGCAGACAGTTTTGGACCTGCTAAGTAGAAATAAGCATTGACTTATGTCTAACTAAAGCAAAGTTATGTATTACATTTACTTATTATACTTTTCAGATGGGTCTGAAGTAACTGAATAGAAAGAAATGAGAGTTCCTGAGAAGTGTGTGAAAGAGACTAAAAGGATGCAAAATTCTAGGAAAGGACTCTCATGACTGATGCTAATGGGGAAATATAAATAGTTTTAGTCTTAGACAGTACTAAAGAAAAAAAAAGATAAATCTTTCATCTTCTTATTCTTAGAAGTATCAGCCTATCTCAGTGATAGTAATAGCTCTGAAAGTCACACAGCTGACTGATTAGTTGAAAAGTAGGGACCTTTTTCTGGTTGAGTAGCTGTAGAGGACCTAAGACAGGAAAAACACTTCCCACTGTTTTGGAAAGAGTGAAGATCCAAAGAGAGAGTTAGAAATATCTTCAAGCATGACAGTGACCGTTGTTGAGTGTAATGCAGACAGACTGGTAGATACGGTAAAACCAGCTTTACACCAGACGAGCGGATAGTTAAACACAGGCTGAAGCACACACTTCTCTATCTGGATGAATACTCATCAGTGATGCACATGGGTGGGCTGCAGTGCCACCTCAGAGGTTCTGTCTCTGAATGGAGACTATCCAGGAGAGCACCTGAAAGCAACTAGCAGATAAATGCTTCTCTGTTGCCTACAGTTTCCATAGATATGGAAAAATTTGGTGCCACCTAATGGACAAACCCCACCTCCCAAATCCTGAATGAGTTAAACTCTATACAGGAATACTTTTGCAAGGCATCTATAAGGGGATCTACCTATACTTGTTAATGCTTCACACTAAAAATTCTCACTATATATCCTTAATCACATATCTTGGGATGTAGTATGGATTGCTTAAAGGTGAAGACTTAGTAAGCCCCATGGATAATACAGAGATTTCTGTCTTTGCTGACTTTAAATTTGTGGACTGGGGTCTTCACACAGCTTCCTCAATTGCAGCAAGATAACAACACATGAAACTAAGTTACTGCAACTTAGTGTTCTGATCTGTTTATGGGTGAAATTAACTAGCTGTTTTGTCAAAGTCACATGAGTCACCTCTTTCAGTAAAAATCATGGCAAAGTATTTAGCCCAAGGGGTTTATATCAACATGTGTATGCATACAAAGTATATAAGCAAAAAGGAGTTGGAATACACCACCACCAATTCAATGACTGTCATAATGAACAATGCTGCAAACAATTGTTATTTCTTCAAAAGTTAGTGAATAACTGTTATGTTGCATGTCATGTGCTTCAGAAAGCAAAACAGGTAAGAAAACATAAGAGTATCTCTATCTGATCAGATGAACCACCTACTGTGTCCCAGAAACTATAAATTACACATTTCTATCTGTGATAACTGTATAGATGGATGGATGGATGGATGTGTCTGTATGTTTATATATGATTGTACACACACAGACATACACATATGTAGTCATATGGTCATATATATGACTATGACATAGACTGTGTCACTCAGTAACTCCCTAGGCAGATGTACAGCATGGTGTCTTCCACTTAATAATTCACAAGGAATTTGTCCTCCATGCTCTTGTCTATTCTACCTTTAGGCTTCACGGCCTTTCACAGAGAACTGTATGTTGCAAGATGTAATATCTCCTGTTGCTTGTTTGAACCTGTCCTCCCAGTAGCATTACCTATAACTGGAATGTGAACATTAGTATTAGAATTGCAATTTGGACATCATACTCAGTTCTCAACTGTCACTGAATTCAGTGGTGCAAGTACAAGTAAATCATGCTCAGTTTGATGGATTTTGATTTGTAAAAGCTCGTGCTTTGAAGAGGTGCATGGTTCCATCTGCATTTTACATGTAGAGGTTGTCAGGATGCATTATGGGTTAGGTTACTTTCATTTGCCTTTGAAGAGAGATAGGATTAGGAGTGGTCCTGCAGGGCTCCAAGTAACTGGATTTTTTAATTGGTTTTTTTTTGTTTGTTTGTTTGTTTTTGTTTTGTTTTGTTTTTGTTTTGTTTTGTTTTTTTTATTATTATTATTTTCTGTGTTGTGTACATTTCAAGGCCAGGTTGAATGGGACTTTGATAAACCTGTGGGTGGTGTCCCTGCTCACAGCACAGGGGCTGGAGCTAGGTGATATTTAAAGTCCTTTCCAACCCAAACATTCTGTGATACTATGATTCAATGGCTTAATGCAGTATTTATTATCATCTATTAAAAAAAATCAAACTACATGAATTTGGTACATTACTTTTAGAGAACATAATTATTATCTTTGGTGAAGACAAAGAAATATCTTTGAAACTGTGATGAGTTGATAGGCAATTTAGCAATTCTTTGAATACTTTTCGCCAAAGGAGAGTTGCTCAAAGACTTCAGTCTCTAAAGGATATGATATCATTTTTTGCTTTACTTTTTTATTGTGTTCAGTATGTTTTGGGGATTTGCAGTTTCAGTTGGCATTTTTACTGCTTGCATGTATTTTTACCTCATTTACACCTATTGTTACATAACCGATTCACAGTATTTCACGTATGTAATTGCTCAGTTTTGAGGGGAAGGTAAATTAAATTTTCTCTAGAAGAAAGAAAATATTTAATTTTTGTTCTCTTAAATACAGCACCTATTTTCCTCCTTTTGTCTGGGAAAGAATATTTAATTGTTTGATGTGAAAAAAGCAGAGAAGATTGTTTTACTCTCTTACATTTTTTGACAATAATAATTCTATCATATGAGTCCTGGGAAGAAGATTCAAACTTGTTCAATAGCTTTGGTGAAATGAAAGAAGTCTTGAAAGATTAAATAGTGAATGATCAAACTCCTTTGTACTTCTTGACCCATAATACACATTTGAGCTTGAGTCTGCCGTTGAAATGTCGGTTTAACACTTATATTTGGCAGTTTAAAAATGAATGTTTGATATCTCACTTGGGCATATTTTTGAAGCAGGATAAGCCATTGCAACACTCAGTGGAGGTACTGTGAAGATGCAGTGCTGAGAATTCAGTAACAGTTCAGTGTTTAAATGCGGTTTTGATGTGCAATTAAAACTTGCAGGTTTTTAGAACTAAGGGCAGAGTTTGTTTTAGGGCTGGTGTGTAGTTGCTAGGTTGAGACTATGAAAGCATCAGATAGGCTCTCATTGCTGTTGTTACAGGACAAGAGGTTGCCTGTTTAGGTTGCAGTTTCCAGTTGTTGTGTAGCAGCAGGAACAGCAGGACAGATATCTGCACCACCCCACTGTTATGCAGCACTCAGGCTAGGGACACATCCTTCCAGCACCTTCCCTACCCCCACCGAGCCACAATTTCATCAACCCCAACTCCTCATCTTTTGACCCAAGAAATCTTAAATTGTATCTCATAAGCTGTATTACTCTTTATGAGTTTTGATGTACTTCATTACTTCAGCAGAAAAGCTCCTCCATTCCTTCAGGTGGCTTGAAAATGAGCCCTGAGCTACCAGCCCTGTCCTCCTTTTGCTAGTCATCAGCTGCAAGCAGGGCCTTCTTTTGCATGTTGTCATCCTTAGGGTAACAGTAACTTCTCCCCTGGAGAAACTGCTTTGCCTGGAAAGACATGAATTATATTTCTATAACTATAGCTATCAGTAAAGGAATGTGGTATCATAGCTTGTTTTGCTTGTCTTCCTGATGCTTACATGGTGAATCCAGTACATTAATTGTGATTACAAGAAACACATAAATACACAGGAACTGGCTGGTAAGAGATCATTTGTTTTAGTGTAGCTAATGGGAAGAAATAGAAGCTGCTGCTAATCAGTAGGCATGTGAGTATTCATGGAAGTTGATTAGATATTTAGCTGCCAGATAATCACCATCAGATCTTGCATGTACAGAATAGCTTCAATAATTGTGGATTCAAATTTCTTTCATATAACCCTACAGAGAATAAAAAAAGCCCCATGGACCTAACCCTGCATCATTTATTTGCAAGGCTATTTGTTCATGCACAAATTCTACATTTATTAAAATTGACCTATTTGTGAGAATAATGCTACTTCTTTGACTAAGTGCTGCAGGTCAAATTTGTATACAGAGATGTTAATGAAAAAATTCAAGTGACATTTACAAGTATGTTGGAGATGTGTAAACATCCGAAGAATTACATTCTAAGGTAGTGAGAAGAGTATTCATTATTTTGAAATATTTAATTTGAAGTTAAATTTAATTATTTTTTATTATTTTAAAAGGCAATTTTAGTTGCGTATAATGGACTGTTCTCACTGAGCTGTATCACAGTCATTGCAGAGTTTTACTTCCCTTTCTCTGATTCATGTTGCAGATCTACAAGTGTGGTTTTACCCTGGTAGGCAGCTAAGCCCCACGCAGCTGCCCATCCACTCCCCTGCATTGAGGTGGGAAGAGATCACTATCGCACCCAAAACCAGTACAGCAACCTGAACTGTCCTCTTAAATATGACCATGCACAAGTTCTTGTTCCAATTTGATTATATCTCTGCGATTCAACTCACGAAATCTACTCACAAATCACATTTATTCTTTTTTTTATTCTTAATTACCAGCTCAGATTGTGTTAAGACAGTGGGTAGTGCTTGAGCTCCCAGGAAAGGCTATTTCGGGATCTCTAATCTTACCATCCTGTGAAGGAACCTTGTTGCTCTTAACCCAGCAGTGCAATTGGACTACCATTAATGTCACTCAACAGATGTTCCTAAAAATGGTGTTTGTGCCTACTTTTATCACTGCACTTGGAAGAACAAGTAATTATTGAAAACGGAAATCCTGCAGTTTTTCAACTTTCTATTAAAATGCCAGTCAGTTCCAGCAGGTAAACATTAGAGTTTCTCATTTGTCTAGCACATGTGGAACTTCTTAAAGTTGAGTAATCCTATAGTTATTCACTACATTCCTTTATGAATGAGTTATAGGGATACAAATGTTGGACAGTTAATACTCAGCCTTTAATACTTCACAAGTAGTAACTCCTACAGCTCTATTGTTAGCAAGATTTCTGATGCACAAACACGTGGCTTTACTAATAGCACTTGTCACTTGCACATCTCAGTTAATGTACAATAACATTATCTTTCCACTGTGGCTTTTTAAACATAAAGAAACCAAGGCACAAAGAGGCTAACTGATGTGCTTGTGTTGCTCACCTGGCTGGTTGTAGCAGAAGCAGAACTAACAACTCAGTCTCTGATGGTGCTCCATTAATCCTCTTCACTTGAAGTACCACTGTCTTTCAGTTTGTCCTTCTTGTTGATAAGGTACAGCTACCAGTTCGCTAAAGTGTGAAAAAAAAAAAAGTCAATTTCTGTTTCTATGACAGATTTATCACTTTAGATGACAAAGGAGGGAATCAATACACATATTTTTATGTGTCTGAAAAGTGAATTTCTAACCTCAGCTTGTATTATAGGCTCTTTTACTAATCACAAGTGAAAGAAGGATACCCTGAGGGACGCGATTCATCTCATTCCAAAGAGGTGTCAGCTGAGATGAGCCATCCTAAGAGGAGCCTGCCTCTCTTCATTCATTAACTACTTGAATTTCCAGACAGCTTCTGAGGCAAGACACTCACCTTTTTACAGCCAAAAATTGGTAGCTTGATTCTAAGCCCTAATCAAGGTAAAACCAAAACAGCAGTTTGCTTGTGTGCACAGGTTCTTCCCTGCAGACACACGTACTGCTTTCCATGCTCTTTTCTTTATTGTTCTAAATCTGTTCAAAATTCAGTGAAAAAAGAAATTGCTATTTTATGCATTTTCCCCTGTGGTTCAGATTCTTGTCTGTTGAAACCAGCCAATAGTCAAACAAATTTATTCCACATACTTTCTACAGTTATGGACATCCAATATGTCAGGAATTTGTGCAGAAGTCCGGTTAACCTCTGCAAGAGAAGCATAGAAAATGTTGATTGAAATAAAGTCATTCCAATTGTAAAAATTCTATTCTGACAACTCTATGAAGGAAAAATATTTTGACATCTTGTAAGATAACATGAGTGGCTCTTTGAACAGATCACTATTCCCCATAGGAAAACCAATGTCTTTTGCTTAGAAGCTGCTGTATAATGTATTTTTTCCTAAATTAGTTAACTGGCACATCTAGTCAAATTTCTCAAGCGTTTTTATTTTATTAAATATTAGAGCATCTCTTTCCATCTCTGGAGATACCATTAAGAACTTGCAATATGTCTATTTATACTGTAATTTTAAATCTGTGTTCTACCCTTGTACTTCTTAGTGGTATCAGATTACTGCTGGTGGTGATAAAAATATCCCTGAAACAATGGAAAATGTAGAAAACAAAACTCAAAACAAAACAAAAAAAAAAAACCAGCATCCTTTTTCTGAAACAAAGCAAACAAACAAATAACCAACTGCATCACTAACATATTTTGGCATGGCTATGACCTTTCACCTATCCATACATCTATGTTAGCATAAAAATAAAAGTTGGATTTCTTATGAACTAAACTTTTCATCCCGAAAAGATGAGAGGTTAAATTGCTTCACTTTCAAATTAAATATTTCCTAAAATTAAGACTTTTGGACTGAAAAATACTTTTTAAAATTAAAAAAAAAAATATATATATGTTTTTGAACAAGGATAAAAAACACTTCAAATTTTCCAGCTAAAGAAATGCCAAAATTTTTAATTTCTTTTTTTAAACAACTTTAATGGTAATGAGCCTGCTATCTGGAAACTCAGTATGTGACTGAAAAATTTAGCTCAACTTGAATTAGAATGTGAACATGTTGGCTCTGAGATAATATAATGAATTTACCTTACCTTAGATTATGAAGAGCATAATTTGCCAAAGCATTCCTTAAAAGGGGAAATATAAGTATGCAGTTGAAAAACAGATACATACAGGAGATGAGAACCACATGGCACTGACCAGCAGCTTTTTAATTTTCAGGTTAAATGACTCTCACAAATGAGATATTAGTAAATTCTACTTTATATTTGAATAATCACACAGTGTCAGAACAGTAAAATTACTCCCAGGGTATAGGGTATAGAGGATGATTATTGACAGAGTGACTCCTCTTAGAATACATCAAGTGAAGATCTCACTCTAGCCTGTGTGACACAGTGGTATTTTAAGGTCTTCAGCTATTCTTATTAAGATTTGACTTGTTACTTAAACAGTGGTATTTGCTTGCTGTGAGTCACAAAAACTTTCTGTTCTTGTTTGTAAACAACCTTGAGTAGCATTGCCATCCTGTGCATAACCATGGCCTTCACTCACTCCTAGCATCTTTTGGTATTTAAACTATCCTGATAATGCCATTATTTTCTGAATTGGCCTCTATAGTCGCTTAGTGGTGACATTGCTGGAGACCAGCCAGGACTTCATCAAGCAGGGGTTAGACCCCAAGATCTGTGTGAGAAGAGCCTGTTCAGGAGGCCCCAAAGGATGCAGCATGTTGGGGATCCTCAGTTAAGAGCAACTGTTCTTTGAGATTAGTTCTTTCTCTGTTGTACTTTCTAAATAAACCCACCCTCTCCAACCCATGCTCTCCGAAGCACCAGAATGTGATTATGCAAGTGGCATGTCCAGAGACCAAGGAATGCCACCTGCTGAGTCTTCTTCTCATCCTCTGGGTTCTTAAGTTTGCAAATGTGTGATGGTCTTAGAGGTGCCTTTTGCACGCTTTCAAAAGCTGATAGTGATTGTGATCTTTTGTTCTCTACCCTGTACCCCTGTGAGTCACTGGAAGATGTTTCTGGGTTTCTCTCTGGACTTTTTTCCATTATCTCAGGGTCTTATGTTCTCAGTCTTTATCTCCCTGTCATTGTCTTGTTATAGTTTCAGGCTGCACTTTGGATTAGTCAGTTCTTTGCTGAAGTATGGTTCTGCCCTGTCTTTCTTTAGGTTGCTTTTCCTAAGTTGGAAGGCAAGGGTCATCAAGTCCAACTCCTTGCCCTGCACAGAACAGTCACAAGAATTACATTATGTGCCTGAGAGTGTTGTCCTGCTCCTGGCAGGGTTTATGCTGTGACCACTGCCCTGGGGAGCCTGTTCCAGTGCCCAAGCACCCTCAAGAGTGAAGAATCTCTTTCTAATATCAAGCCTAAACCTCTCCTGACACGGTTCCCTTGGGTCCAATCACTGGCCACCAGAGAGAAGAGATCGATGCCTGCCCCTCTGCTTCCCCTCATGAGAAAACTGCAGACCACAATGGGGTCTCCCCTTAGTCTCCTCATCTTTAGGCAGAACAAACCAAGTGACCTCAGATTCCCAGGACCCTTAAAACATCTTTGAGAGAAGTCTCATGGTGACATCAGCCAGTTTTTTGAGTACCCTGGGATGAATCCTGTCAGACCCCTTAGACTTACTATTTTCCCATCAGGCCTCATTCATACTATTTATTCTTAAGGTTTCTGTGATGTAGCTCTACTTGACAGAGCCAATAACCTCATCTTGATGACTTCCTCTGCCTTGACTCATTTTTTCTTGTCACTTCAGTGCCAGCTAGGATACCACATTTTTGTATTTGCTGTTTCTTGGATGTAGAAATGATTACTTGTCTGAACCGAATTTATTCTGTATTGTTTCATTAATGGAGGATATTTTGACTGAAGAAAGAGAAGTGATTGAGAAGAGAGAACAAGCAGAGCAGAAAGTCCAAATCCTCCATCAGCATATAGACACAAGTCCTACTGGGGTTGGAGGGTCTGGATTTGTAGGGATCCACTCTCTGTTGAGAGATTCACCTTGTTAAATAGATCGGGCATTGGGTATCTTAGTAGCAGCCTATGGGCCGCCTCCTGGGTGAGGTATGGGTAATTTCAGTCCTCCCCTGTAGAAGACAGGGCTTTATTCTTTTTATTTGGAACTACACAAGAGATTTTAACACTGATAAGTTATGTCACTTTTCTTCTAATCTAAATTAAGTTGTGCTTAGAGTCTAATTGCTTTGACAATACAGCAGTGTTTTATATAGACTTTGTTTGACATGTTTGCTGTCATCATTTATATTCTTAAGGAGACTGGAAATCAAGTAATACAGAGAGAGTGATTTTTCAGACATAAATTGTAACTTCCACAAGAACCATTTGTTTGCATTTCATGACATAACAACCTTAATCCTCCAAAAGGAAATTTCAAACCCAAATATCACTCCATTCTCAGCTGTAACTGATAGAAGCTGGACTAACAGAACTGCATTTGTGTGAAGGAGAATAATTTATTCCTCAAAAATGGAAGTTGAAAAAACCTCACTTAATTCTGAATACACGACTATAGATATAGAATGCAGGCAGGGATATATTAGTCTTAATTCATACCTGATATTAAACTCCATTAAAATAATGGGTTTTAGCTACTTACCATTCATGAGGGAGCCAGCAAAGAGAAATTCCTGCAGCCTCTTTGTTTACTGATCTTTAGGTGAATCTTTAGGTGAGTTTGAATTAACAGACCTTTTCATTTTATCATATATATTTCTACAAGATTAAAAAAAAAAAAATTGAATGCATAGTAAACTGCTTTTAAAATTATACTTTTTTTTTTTCTTCTTTTTTTTTTTTTTTTTTTTTTTTCTGGGCGCAACCTGGCAATGAAGTATTTAAGACTTTCAGCTAAATTAGATCATTCTACAGGAAGCTCATTTCACTGGCAAAATCATTATAGCCTCTTATACGACATTACTGAAAGCAAAGTAAATACACTCTGCTCTGTTCAGTGAACACCATGCTACAAAAACCCCACGTATTGTTCTAAAACACTGAATAATTACGATGCATCACAACATTTTGTGCAGCGTGGTATAGTTGATCACCTGTCTGTAACTCTAAGGTAAACTAATCTTTGAGGGCATAGTAGTGGTGAAAGCACTATAAACTTACCATTTATATCATACTTGTTTTAATAAACAGTAACTCTGATCTTCATTTAACTTGCCAAGAACTTCAGTTAGGTCACACAAATACATCCTGATCATCACTTGCTGCTCTGGCATTGCACAAAGTGAAGGGTGACCTCTGGAATTGTGTCAGTATATATATAAATCTGGAGGCACACAAAAGTAGAGAGGTGTTTAGTACTGTGTTGGTAGCTGCAGCTGTGGTGTGGGGTGTAGCTGCCAGTAAATGCCAAGTACACCTCCAATAAGAGGTTGATTTGCTCTGGCTGTACTTTTATAAGTGCCATTTCATAGTAACAGCATATCAGCCATGAGGAATAGGCAGGTCCATGATATCATTTCTACCTGATGAACAACATATCCATTTTTAAGAATCGTGAGTGTTGTCTATATACTAATTATTGTAATAAATGGAAAATATTCAGCCTGAGTGTGAATGACAAATGGCAGAGTAAGTTAAGGTGTCTGCAAGAAATAATGAGTTTTGGTGTGATTCATGCCCAGCAGTATGGGGAAATACATTACCACATTGACTTTCATCAACCCATTTTTAACCATCAAAAAGGTTTAGAAATAAAAGAAAAATAAGTGGAGAGCATAGACTATAAAGTAATTTAGTGTTGAATGTCAGACTGCAAGTTTATATTTTTTCTCCTTGTTCTGAGTGCATATTTAACTTTTATAGCACTTTCTGGGATTTCAAAAGTAATGTTTCTGAATTTTAAATCTTTTATGATATAGAAAGACACTAATATTCACATTTTACTGATTGAAGTTGCTAGTCTGTAGAGTCCAATTTCATTTTCCTTTCTGATCACTGGACCAATGAAAAATGCAATTCAAACTGACTTGTTCAATTTGCATAAGAATAAACAATGCAAACTGTGAAGAAGAAGATAATAAACCCCATCAATCTGTGGGTATAGCTATGGTATAACCAAAGCCAGAGGCTCTATTCTAAGATTGTAATATTTAGATATTTTTTAATTCCAGTAGGAGAACAGTTCTGAGACTGTAAAAAAATGGAAAAATAATAGGATTTGTACACATGTATAGCCTTTTTTTTGGAAGTAATTACAAACTCTTAGTGACACAGCAAACAACAATTTTTCTACTTCTTAGGTGCCTTGGGTATATTGAATAGAAGAGTCTATAGTATAAGACTGTATTCAAAGTGTCTGAGATCAACTTTATAATAGTGCACATTATGTTACAAATGGGAATAAAACTCAAGAGATGTTCAGTGGCTCAGTTTAATATTTCTGTATTCGAACAACTCATATTCAGAGAAATCAAATCCTTTGATGATTTCCAAATTCCTTTCAATTTCAACTTTAATCATGCAGCCAGCTCATGTCTGCAGAATGAGTCTGAAGAAGATTTGATCACTACTAAGAAGCAGATATAAAGAAAAAGAAATTATACAGTAATGTCTAGGATAGATTAGGGAACAGCTGCTATAAGCTTTACAAATCCAGGTCATACCCAACCCCCAAGGACAGCATTGACACTTTAGTTTTTTTGCTCTGTTTCCCCTTGTTTCAGTTGCTTTTTCATACCATCACACAATCAGCCTCTTTCTCAAAGCTGCAGGGCAAAGGAACAAACCTCTCTCCAGCCAGCAATGTATGCATTAGAATCATATTATCATTAAGGTTGAGAAAGACCTCTCATCAAGTCCAGTCATTAACCCCACTCCACCTTCAAGTCAGGAGTAAAGCTAATGAAAGTCCTAAAACTCATGCAGGTAGAAAGAGAATCAAGGTCAGGGTCCATGGCGAGGAGCTTTCACAGCAACAGTCCTTGATCAACATCTCCTAAGAAACAGTCCTCAAAGCACTGGCCAGGAGCATGGATTGTATTTGGATAGATCTATTCCTGAAATACTTTTAGGTTAATACATTTGACATATCCATGATACCATCTACTCTGCACTATTAACCATTAAAAGAACAATATTAGTGTCAAGGGTTCTGTATCACCACAGCATAGCAAATTCAGTGGAAGGAAATAAGTTGAAAGTCAGGGTGTTTGTTGGGTCTAGACTGTGGTTGATAGTATTTTTTGATCACTGTCTCTGTCTTGGATAATCTTTTCTTTATCATAACTCCTAAGAGAGGTAATAATGCAATTATTCACTTTATCAGCTCTCAGATCTTTCTTACACTTTAGTTTTAAATAGAATGACAGTTGATAAGTTTAATTAAGCATTACTTAATGAGGGCAGAGTCTACCCAAAGGAACTAAATCAAAGTTCCTATGCCAAAAAATAGGATAGCAAAGCACAACTGTTTTCGTATAAGTTTCTCTTAATTACTGTGTATCCTGGTACAGGATGCAATTATATCTAAACTTTAAAATATAATTCAAACTAAGACTTTTTTCATTGTTGCTAAATATTTATCCTCTTCATTAAAAAACAGATAAATAGCTTGTGTGCATAGCTGCTCACGTACAGAAGTTCAGAGATATTAAGGAACAATTATTCATTATTCCTCAATTAGACCAAATCACTTAATTCTTGGAACTTCAATATATTTATGGGTATCATAGTGCAGCTCTAATATCCCTAGAATCAGCTATATCTGCTTGCTTTGGTACATGGAGCTACAGCATATATGCATTAAAAAATAGCCTAGTCTATAAAACAAAATTTAACTATTTTACACAGAATCACAGAATAGTTGAGACTCGGAAGCACCTCTAAAGATCCCCTAATTCAATCTCCCTGTTCAAAGCAGAGGCAGTGATCCTGTTGGGTTTTGAACACCTCCAGGTACAGGGTTTCTTCAACCTCTCTTGACAATCTGCAGTATTTGCAATATTTCAATAATTTAAACAGATGGCACCATTTAAGATTAAAAAGTTCCTTTTGTTATATAAGCAGTTGAACATAAGGAGTGAGCTACATTTTGCATTTCTTGATTGAGCAACTGTAAAACATACACAGGGACAGTGAGCAACGCCAGCATAGTCCTTGCTATTACATAAGCTTTTTTTTCCTGGCAGTTGATCCACATATGAATAAATAGTCAGCAATTAGAGGACTTAGTTGTTTAGCATGAAACAATGAAAATTATCAACAGAAGATCTTTAGTCCAAATCATATAGTAATTCCAAGCAAGGTCCAGCTCCTCATATTTGGGTACAGGTTTACTCAGGATGCTGAGAAATTTCATACAGTGTTGGAAGTTCTAGTCTGGCCCTAGATTTGAATACAAACTCATCTTCTTTCCACATTAGTCAAACTTTCTCCTCCAAAATTCTATTAACCAAAATTACACAGATCTTCCAAAGGATGCTGAATGCTCCCAGGGGACCCCAGGAAATTATTTCAAGTTTCACCAGTATTTAGCTTCCATTTCACAAACTGTCAAATGACTAGTCAAAATGTCAGAAAAAGGAAATCAGTTCCACAGAGTTTTTGGGGTTTATTGTTGTCAGTTAACAGATAACTGGCACACTCATGCAAAAACAATAATAAATGCTAGCACTTTACTAGTTGGTAAAAAGAGCCTGACAATCTTGAACAGCATTAAGCTTCCTGTGTTAGTTAAGTATAGCAACATCATGCAATACAAAATATCACCCTCTCCTTCCTGAGATGGTTTTGATGAAACCATCAAAGGCCCAGTGGGCCCTTGATCACTTCTGCAGTGTAAGCACTGACCCTACCTCCAGGAGCAAGCTCTCAGTTTAAGCACTGAGAGCAGCAACTGTAACAAATACCGGAGACTTAGAGAGATTTATTTGGTGCTTATGAAAAAGAACACAGTGGCTATATTGGGTCAGAGGAAAGGTACACTTCAGTTTTGGTAATATCTTCAGCTGTGCCCCTTGACAGATATATATGGAAGAATGTAAGAACACAGCAGTCTTCTCTCTTTCTTTCAATATATTAGGACTTTTTTAAGGGAAGGGATGGTATTAAATGTGGATATGTCCATTACATACTTACGAATGTATGAATTATTTATACATTCGAATACGAATGTATTAATTATTTTGTGATCAGTGGAAAATTATAAACCTCTTATGATTCCAGGTTCTAAATGTCACCATACAGCAGATAACAAAAAGGCTGAGCAAATCATGTCTGTCAGCACACTTGTGGAGCAGGGAGGAAGTCTTGATGTTTAAAGCTGAGCTGCTGACTCTGAGAGCTGATATTGCTAAAAATAACTGATTGATCACCATCAATTATTTTATTTTATTATTTTTTTTCTTTCTAAACTGGTGATTTGAAGCATACAAATTTTTGGAAATGTGACTATTGTGTTCTGAGTACCAAAGACCAGTGATAGAATGTGATTGGTTTTCGGCAAAGTAAAACTTTATCATCAGTCTCCTGTGACTTCTTGTTACTTTTTTTCTCTTTTTGTTTATTAGACTTGCATTCACCCTGAAGGTTTCCTTTGTAACTTTTTTTTTCAAGCAAAACATGTATAGCTGTTACACCTTGAGAAAATAGAAATCAGCTTCTTGCCTAATTTCTTTTTCCTTTAAACCCCAGGGCTATCAGTCAGATCAGTTAAGTTACATTTAAGTTGCTTGATTTTAAACAATCATGATCCACAAGGCACACAATGAGAAGAAAATGACCCTATACTGACAGCTTAAATGGATCTCTGTGTGAGCCAAGGCTGCTGAGATTCCATTTCCTTTTTGTTTGCTGCTTTGTTC
The DNA here is from genome assembly GCA_035583135.1 of Lophotriccus pileatus. Taxonomy (NCBI): domain Eukaryota; kingdom Metazoa; phylum Chordata; class Aves; order Passeriformes; family Tyrannidae; genus Lophotriccus; species Lophotriccus pileatus. The sequence goes on from JAWWES010000041.1 coordinate 8,309,017, forward strand.
CCGTGTGCGTGGCCTTACTGACCAAGTGAGGGAATGCAGTGCCATTGCACACACTACTGAAACTCTCTCCAGTGGAAATTAGACTCCATCTCCAAATCCCAGCACTGCAGTGGTACTCAGCTAGGCTCTTCCTGCTGCTCTTTTAAATTAAAGTGAGTCATTGATGATGGCCTTACTGCTCCCCTGGTAAATTTTCTTCTGAAGCCATGCAAGCAGGAGGTGATAAAGCTAGGACAGCAGCTGGTAGTATTTTGTCAACAAAGCACTTTTTTTTTACAAAAAGATATTAATCACTTTCTCACATATCTAAAACTTTCAGGTTTTGTTCTTGTTCATTGCTAATACATGGAAAAGGTGGTTTTGCTTGTCTTACTCAGGGGATTTATACGGTCGTGTATAACACCCTATGCCATAATAGCAGTGTGAAGTCACACATTGACAAGAAAATAAAAATAACTTCAGTTCCTTCCTTTCTAGAAACATTCTAAAGACAGAGCCCATGCTGTTACATTTGTATGATTAAAAATCAGGGGGACATGCACTTGCTCATAATTACTGTTGCTTTATTTCAGAGGAACTGAGCTTAAAACCAGATCTGCTTTAACAAGCAAAAGCAACATCATGTTTTTGAATCATGGCTGGTAAATGAAAGGGGCTAAATTTTAGGAAAAGTCAGATCTATTTCAGCATGAAGCAGATGGCTTTACTGCCTTCTGAACATCACTTTTTAGTCATTTTGCACAGTTTGTATTTCTGTAAATTGCTACAAACAAAATTATAAATTCTTGATTACAACAGTTATGATCAATTCTGATATTTTAACTCCTAATTCATGGAATTCAATGGAAAATTTTATAAAGTTGTAGTCTTTATTTCTCATATTCTGTCATTGTCAGTTTAATCTGCTTTATTCCATAAACAGTTTTCATTATATTTTATTTAGCAGCATGTTTTTCTATGAGTTTATCTCCACATTTCACTTCACTATTTTTCCAATTTGTTATATGCAACTGCGCAGGATTTTGAAATTAAAATATGATCCAGGCGAAGACTTGGTTTTATCTGTGTAAGTGGTAGCAAGCTAAGTGTTTGTGGTTTTCCTTGCTGTGTGGTTGGTGTGTTTTTCATATGTTTTGTAATACATTGCTTCGAGTGGACAATTAAGAATTCAGTATCTTCTCCCATTAAGCAATTTTTTCCCACTAGAGCCAGAGGCTTGGTTTTTTACGTTTGTACATTGGAAAAAGTTAATCTTTTTGGAGTCAACCTTATGACTAATTATTACAAAATATGAACCCAGTTCTCAGAGCCTTCAAGTCCCAGATACGAATCTACGGCTTGCTTTTTGTAAGCATTTCACTCTAACCAAAAGATTTCTCGTCTTATCAGAATACACCTCACTTGATTTATAGAGGAATTGACTCTGGAAACACTGAACATAAAACTTCCTTACAGAGATACATTGATCCATAACAAGTCTCCTGACTCAGTCCTGAGACACTTGGAAGACACAGCAGCTTAGATCAGTATTCAGTATTTTTCAGCCTGATTGTCATAGCTGTGTTCCTACCTTCCACAATGAAGTATGTTCAGCTGTTTTGTCAGTTTTTCCTGAGAAAAGATATGGAAGAAAAATTTAAACCTCCTTATTACTTGGCTGATGTTTGAAATGTGGAGGCACATCTTTTCATTAAAATCAGTTAGCCCAACTGCCTTCACTTTTTTGTATTTTTATAAATGACAAAGTAGAGAAAAATGTACTTGAATTATCAAAACACATTCACAAATTAATTCCATTTTGAGGCTCGGCTTCTCAACAGCCTTTTGTCACTGCAGAAAAGAGTTATCTTCCAAGACCATGGCTGGGCAGGAAATGTCTGATATATAAAATGTTTCAGTTTCTTGCCGTGTTGGTAGGTGTGCATGTTTTTCATATTGCAGAATTTTTCAATATCATGCAACCCAGACTGTGGAGAGTGCATGTATAGTTTGAATCACAGAGAATTGATCTCCTGTCTTGTTTCAGCAGGTAAGTTATAGCTGAAGGGACAATAACATTCAACAGTCTAATCTGTGTGAAGTACAAGGCCTTTGCTAGTGTGCTGTGCCATTTAAACAGCATTCAGTGAATGTCACACCAAATCTTGTTGTCAAAGCAAGACAAGAAGAATCTATCTGATGCCTCTGTCGAAATCTGAGCCCTTGACCTCATCCTTTTTTCCCTTGATAGGAATGCAGGTGTTGGAATGGAATGGCATCCCCTTGACTGGGAAGACTTATGAAGAAGTCCAGAGCATTATTATTCAACAGAGTGGGGAAGCAGAAATATGTGTAAGACTGTGAGTTTTTCCCCATCTTTCTGTTTCCATTTTTTTTGGCTTTTCATGGCTTTTTTTTTTAATTTACAGTTGTTAAGGTGGAACCTTTGTTAGCACAAAACATCAGTGTAATAACAAGCAAGAGTTCACTGTAAGTGTGGGAGGTCTGTTTGTTCTGTTTTTTTGGTTTTTTTTTTTTAAGTCATAAGAAAAGAGAAACTGAGTGAGATGCTAATAATTATACTTTTATAAATAATGATATCTCCATTTTCAGGCCACAATCTCCTCTCATTGACAAACATGCAATTCACTGAATTTACTGGTGATGGTGATTTGGTAGTAACTTGAATTTAAGTGAATTCTGTATCCTTTAGATGAAAATCATTTAAGCATCATGAGAAATGCATAAACTTGCATTAAGTTCATTAAAGATTTCACCTTAAAAGAACCTTTTCTTCTCAGCTCTTTAACAGCATTGCCAATAATGTATCAGCTAAGAAGGGATCATGCTTGGGAGCTGCTTTCTGTCATGAACCACTATTCATTTACCTACTTAATACAATAATGAGGGTATGAGGAAAGAGTTTCTTTTGTCTCAGGCTTCTTATTGCTTTCTTTAGGGACCTGAATATGCTCTCAGACTCTGAGAACCCCCAGCACCTGGAGCTGCATGAGCCAGTAAGGGCAGGTGAGCGTCAAGATGCTGCTTTGATATTGTATGTCTGGATAGCAGCTGAAAATTTGATGTGATATAAGCTAGAATGTTAGCATTGTAAGCTCAGGTTTTACACCCCAATTATTTCCATGGTGAAAAAAGGGGACCACACCTGACATACAAAGGCAGGATGAGGGCATCGAGTGCACCCTCAATGCGTTTGCATACAACACCAAGCGGGGCAGTAGTGTTGGTCTGCTGGAGGGCAGGAAGGCTCTGCAGAGGGATCTTGACAGACTGCATCAATGGGCCAAGGCCAATTGCATGAGATTCAACAAGGTCAAGTCCCAATAACTTTGGTTCCAATAATCAAAAGTGATGAAAATACAGTATTTACTAAGATATGGGCATGCAACAGCAGTAGTCAGTGTGAAGTTTTATGTGAGTTCTAAGATGGCAGTGCTTTTGAGGGGATTCCCTTCTATTCAATCAATACCATGACTGCAGGCTCCAGTCATTTTATCAGTCATATCTAATCTAACTTTGAATCAACATGGACAATCTTACTAGTAATGCAGCCCCTCAGTAAACTCAGTGCAGATTAAAAGACTGTTTCACTCTGAATTTCATGGGTCCATTCTTAGTTTTGCGGCTTCTCTTTTATCAATCAGTACATAAGTTGTCTGGATTAAATCTTCTATTTTCTGATCATGTAACATTTCACAGCTATTAATATACTTACCATAAAGCTACTTTTTGTTGAAAATGGATATTACTGATAATAATTGAAAGACAAGACTAACTCCCACAGAGTTTTGAGGCAGAGCTGCCCATAATTATTTTCTTCATGAGCAGATCAAGAACACCAAAGACATTCATAGACACTGAAATTGGGTTTTGAAAGGATAAAAGATAGAATAAACAACTTTTTATTAATAAAGAAAATTCAAAATGAGAAAGAACAGAAATAAAATTAAATTTTTCCACTCTTGCAAGCATGCTTCCTCCTCGTCTGGTAATTTTCTAGTGGTTTCTGAGTTGGAACAAGTGTAGAGTGCCTTCTAGCTGCCAAGTCAAGTCTTGCCATTACCTCTGAGGTTTGGCAGACTGCGCTTTGGAAAGGAACAATCTGCATTCTCTCTGAAAGAAAATGAATTAGAGCCAAGCAGGCAGGATAAGACTAATGTCTTGCTTTAAACCTCTTATACTTCTGAGAACCTGGGAAGCAATCTGTGCCTAGTATCCTTTTAACTCTATGCAGTTTAAGGCATATATGGAACTTACTTGACTACATTTCTGTGTTAAATGGAAATTTCTGTCTCCAAAGGGTGAATTCCTCCCACTCATTCCCAGGCAGCAGGGAGGGCAATCAGACTCAGATGTCTTACATAGGTGTGAGTAATAAAGAAAGATGAATCAGGGCTTTTATTCTTCATTTGTTTTCACTTTATTCTGCTTTGATTAATTTGTGATGCTAAAGATTTGAGCTTTTTTCTCTTTATTTTTGTATAAATTATCTCAGAAGCAAAATTCGGTTCTATTGAATGTTCAGCTGATTTAAAAAAAAAAATTAAAGATATGTAAGCTTTTTACAAGAAAGTTGAGATACTTGGTGAACCTGGACCAGTTCCAAATATTGAAAGACAGTCCAGTCCAGTCTTTAAATCTATAATTTGCTCCAGTATGATTCAGCATGATCAGCAAGGCCTGTTTTTTTTCAGCTAGAAGTACTTTCTCCAAAGGCTTTCAAAGTAAGTAGCATTAGTTGACAGAAAGATTGGAATTGGAATGTCAGTGTTGTGTGAGAGATGTCTATTTTTTATAAGTTGCTTTTTGTGTCTTCAAGATATACAAGCAGATGACATGAAAAATTGTAAAGATCATTATTCTGTCCCTGTACCATGGCAGGATGGATTTGGATGTGCTGGCAATTATCAATACAAAGTTCTCTTCCTTTAATCCGGTAGATAAAGCGAAGTCCCCGGGGGTTGATCCCAAGCAGCTGGCTGCAGAGCTCCAAAAGGTTTCTCTACAGCAGTCGCCTCTGGTTGCTTCCTCAGGAGTGGAAAAGGGATCTCATGTCCACTCTGGAACCACTTCTACCACCTCCAGTGCTGTTCCTAGCCCTGGTCAGCCTGGTTCTCCTTCAGTGAGCAAAAAGCGCCACAGCAGCAAGGTAAGAACCTTCCCAGACATGCAGCAATAATATTTTGATGACAGGAAGAAAGTGCCTGTTTAGTGTAGCAAGAAATTACAGCACATATTGGTGATATATATTACTGTTAAGATACTGAACTTGGATATAAGAAAAGAATATGTGATTTATCCAAGGTCATAAAAGATTAGTCCATCTCTAAATTTTTTTGAACTTAATCTTATTGGTTTTAAACAAAATAATGGCCCTTTGCTGTCTTTGTTGCTCTTGCTATTTCAGTACATCCTACATTATGGTGAGGTACTAGTGCCAGTGAAGAAGCTGATATTACTAAGATCATAATTTCCCTCTCTATGCTAAACTACTGCTTGAAGTGTTACAAGCTATGAATAACCAGAGCATGTCTCTGAAAACCAGGGAAAGAATGAAAATGAAAGTTACCATTAAAATTTGGGTTTTTTTCACCAACTAATTCCTGTGAATTTGCTAAGCATAATTTCTTATATTCTTTGCTACATCCTGTCCATTTTTCAGCTGAAGTTCTTTCTCCTTGTGCATATGCACACCTGAAAAGGGAAGAGTGGGAATTTAGTAACATTTTTTCACAGTGGAAACTGAAAATGAGATCATAAAGTCATTGGTCACATTTTTGCATTTTGTATCAAAAAAGTGTGTCAAAAATCATTTCTGTGAAGACTGCATTTGCTTAAGCAATTTGTAAGAGTGCTGATTGCTATCCTGAATATCCAGCTTCTCAAACTCTTACCATTAGAAACAAAGCTTCACATTGCAAACAGTGCTTTCTAGATATATATTAATCATTGTCTTTATTCCTTCTTGAGACTGCCAGATTGCTATTGCATTATAGTTATGTTTGCATTTTTGTTCTGTTGGCGCTATGCCTGTTATTTGAACTGTGGATGAGTTAGGTGCTGCACAAACCAAAGCCAGCGCCTGGTTTGCTCATTTCAGATAGCTCTTCAATATGCCAACATAACTTTCATGTGAGAGGAAACATAAAAAACCCTTTCATCCAGCAACTTAGCAAAACTGTAAAGATATTTATTGATCAGTTTGGTTTGGATAGTAACTCCGTCTTTCCACAATACCTATAGGTGTTTTATGAACTAATTCAGGTCTATGATGCACAAGATACATCCATATGTCAAGATTTACTGGGCCTAACTTCAGGGATCTGGAAGAATCACCTAATCATTAAGTGAATAGTTGGATTCATTGCCACATACTCTTAATATTGTGTACACCTACATATGAACTAGTTTGTCATATGCATGATTTCTGCTACTGAGAATAACGCACTTCCGAAGTACAATTCATGAGACTGGGTGAAACCTGCCATGGCAGTGCATGGAGAGGGCAGGGCTCTTGTCACATATCACTATCTACTCTGAACCCCCTTTCATTTGGTTAGATGAATCATAATCCTAAATTCACTGGACAGTGTATGGAGATCCAAAAATCCTTGCTGTGCAGTGTATGCTGGAGAGGTGCCCCTCTCTGTCCACATGAGGAGACTAGGTTTCCAGCTTTTGCACTGTAGCAGGTCACATAAAGTTAGATGCATAAATTTAATTTCTTACTTCACAGAGGATTTGGTACTCTTTTATGAAAATTCAGCTGGAGGCTTATAAAGATGAAACAAAAAAAATATTAGAACTGTTGCCTTTATGTAGGAGATGCAAAACTCAGAACTAGTCAGGTAAATATTTAAAACATACTTTGCTTATTTCTGAAAATCATGTTGAGAGGCATTTCTTTCATAACAACCGTAGCTCTTGTTGATTTGTATAGTTTCTGTTCATTGACTGCAGGCCAAGCTTATAATGGTGTTGAGCTCTGTTAGAAGAGAAGGCTCATCCTTTCTGAAACTGCTCTTTGCCTTGGGCTGACAGCATTTCTAGGCAGGCTGCAGCCCTGCCAAAGTATCATGACAGACTAAATAGCCAAACTGCCTAGATCTTGGTTTTGCAACTGCTTTTATTTTTAGCAAGTATGTTTTTAAGCTTTTTGTATAGAATATACACTCTAGATGTTGTAGGAGTTGTAGGAGTCTCTTTGATATTCTGCAGTGCCAGTTGTCTCACATTTACTGCTTTGTCCGATTGCTGCAGAGAGTGATAGTGCATAACATCAGAGTCTGGCATTAACAAGTTTCACCTCACGGTCATGACAACCTTCAGCAGATGTGATGGCATTACAAAGCACCATCTCTTACACAGGGTGTGTGAGTTCATGCAGGGAGTATCAAAAGAAGTTAGAATAAAATTATATTAGCCATGGCAAGAGAGATTTAGCCCTTAGAAGCCTTGAGCTCACTATATGCTGTGAAGACCTGTTTCTGTTGTACTGTAAATGCTTGATCTGCATATGGTGCAGATTACATCCATATACATGTCCTATAGAAACACTGTCTTTGTATCTTGAAGAATGGGTTAGTTTTTTTCTAATTCCTCAGATCCTTTAGCTCCTAGAGAATTCAGCAGTGAAATACTTTTTCTTTTTTTCACATTAATCCTCACTGAGGCCCTGATAAAGAAAGATACTTATTTGCATCTCTGCCTTTCAATCCAGATCCAACTTCAAAGTTGGCCCAGCTCTGAGCTGGAGGTTAGACCAGATGACCTTGAGAGGCCTCTTTCAGCCTAAATTATTCATGTTTCTTTTAAATATATAGGTAGTTCTTCATGGTCAGTTTTAAATCTGCTGACATCAGAGAGAAAAAAGCCGTATTTAATATACTGTATCAGAGCCTTGGAAATGAATACAGAGATTCAGCAATGATACAGAAACATTTATTTTTACAGACTCCACTTTACAAACTCCCCTTTAACCACCTTTGGAAGTCCCCATACAGATTTGTCATGCCCGTTCCCTTTTCTATGAACTTCTTCTACATTATCTGTACTAATACATTCCATATTACGTGACATGCAGAGTGAACAAACCCATTATTCTTGCTACTCCAACTTGTGAAAAATGAGAGCATTTAGACTATCCGGCAGTGATTTTGTAGCCACAGCACAGCTAGCTCCATGTTATTTTTGGTGTTGTCAGTATTGTCAGTGCTAGTACAGCCTGAGGTCAGAACTATTAAGTATAATAAAATCCATTTGTAGAGGTAAAATATGAGAAGTATAAGCCATTCAAGCCCTACTTTGAAAGTTTGCATGATGCTCAGATAGCTCTCTTTGTCAAAAGGAGTGAAATTCTCTCTTTGAAGAGTCTGCTAAGGTCCAAAGAAATTTTAGGAGTAGTTTGCTATCAATCCAAAATTTCATTTCAGATTTAGAGCATTTTATAAACTAGTGATGACCTATTTTAGTCGTTAGAAGGATGTAACTTCTTTGAAAGCTTTTTAAGGTACCAAGCAGATATGATTTTAAAATTTTCCATGAGAATTATTTTTAGAAATGTGCATTTGCTGAAAAATCAAGTTTGGTTTTGTTTTCTGGAAAAGCTTTTGCTCATAAAGAAATACATCTAGAAGGCAAGGTAAAGCAGTACACCAAACAAGAAGAAGGCCACACAGGACAGTGAACATAACCATAAAACAGGCAGATTTTGGCTAGTTTCCTCCTGTGTTTTCATTGTGCTAGTGTTTGGCTGGGATTTTTCTGGTTAGTTCTGGTCTGCAGATATGGATGATTGAAGGGATATTTCTTCACCACAAACCTGAAAAGGGTAGAGCATCATCTTAACTTTTGGCTCTGGGCTGGGTGAAGTGGGCCCTGCACTGGCCTAATTTAAAACAATTGATGCCCAACATCCCGAGAAAGTCTCTAAGGGTTTTCTTGGAGTGTAGGGCAGCACAAAAGAGGCAGATGGGTTTTACTCTTCTCAGAAAGTGACAGAAATACTAATTACATGGAATAATGCCAGGCAGCTGCTCACATCTGGAGGAATAGGAAAAGTTTGCTTCCAGATCAGTCTTCAGAGGACAGTAAGTTTGCCCTTGTTTGCATCCTTTATTTTCTGCTGCATCAACCTAGGAAGCAGATGTGGAGAGAATGCAAAAATATTCAAATCCTGCTACTGAACCAGAGCTTTCTTGCTTGACTGATGGCTTGCAGATTAGAGGTAGGTCCAGGGTGGCTCAAGGGCAGCAGTGTTTAACAAGAACAGCATACTTTTGTGAGTCCAGGATTCTAAGCAAGTGGTGATATTATTTTCCAACTGCTAACAAACAGGAGGGAGAAAAATGGGAGGGGGGGAAACATTAAAGATTTTATTACTTTTTGTCAAATCCTTAGAAAAGTTCAGTGATAAAGAACAGAGAGGAAGCGGAGGACAGAAAATTTAAATTTCATGATACAGAAGGTGTGTGGAGGAATTTGAAGTGGTGTAGCTGAATTGATTATCAGAAAGCACAGAATAAAGCAATAAATGGCTTGCAATTGTGAAACCCACTTATACATATCACTTGGTTTTAGTACCATTCTTTCCACTCTTTTAAGCCACTTTCACCTAAATTCAGTTTAAATTAGTGGAACTTTTGCCTCTCTCTGATTTTCTCATATTTGCCAGAAATATGGCTGTGTTTTACTTGACATGGTGTTTGTTTTCTCTTGGGAACACTCACTTTTGTTGGGCATAGTCAATGCTGTTTGTCTTTTTTCTCCATGCCTCCCTGTGTGACCAATCTACTCAGACTATAAAGATTTTTGTGTTCAATTGTTTGATTGATTCTGTACCTGCACAGAGGCTGATCAAAATGGCTGGACTGGACTTTAAGTCCTGTTAAAATACCATAACTATTAGTTTTGAGCATAACAGCTGGAGACAAACAGTTTTTAAAAAATTGTGGCAATGCAGAAGTATAAACCACATCTCTTAAAAAAGTTAACTTTGAAAATCTGTTATTTCCAATATGTATGTGTTTATATTTATAAGTGTGCATCCATGTATTTATTTATGTATTTTTAATCTGGCAGCCCACGGAAACTACAAAGTCTGCTTCCCATCCGATCACTGGAGAAATTCAGGTAAATATGCATTTCTGTTTGTGTACATTGTTGTTGCTACTGGCTGTGTTTTTCTTTGCAATAAGTTTGCAGAAAACAACCTCCATCAACTGATTTCTTATTCAACTCCAATCCTTAAAGTGTCGCTAATGTAAGTCAATGCTTCATTTTTGCATCTGTCTTTCATGTTGGCTTGTGAAATATAACCAAAAGAATGGAAAATGCTGCTGTTCCCAAAGAGGATAAAAGCATAGTGAAATTCATTCTAATCCTTAATTTTTGGCCACGTATTATGGTTTTCTTCAGAAATTCCAAATCTGTTTAGATTGAAGCAAGAACTGTTGAGGGTTTCTTATAGTGCAGTGTATTTATTTCCATGACACGCTAAGTTTATGGTTATCCCTTATGTAAATTGACTTTAGCTTTTTTAAACAGTGGAACACAGAACAGCAGAATAACTGAAGGCTTACTTCTTATAGTTTTCTGGGCCTTTTTTGCCCCCTTAATTAACCCCTCTCTTCTACAGTAGCACTAAGACTCTTTCATACAGTATTATAACATCCTAGTCAGGCTTGGGGTCCAAATAAGCAGGATGTGTGTAATTATCACTCAATAAGCTGGCTATTGCTCAGAATAATATCAAGGATTCAAATTTCCTTTGTTTTTCCTGGTTGGAAGAGATCAAGCTGAGTGTTTCTCTTTTTTTTTCCAAGGCCCAACATGTTCATCTAGCATTTCATTCTAGTCAGGAGAGAGAGAGAGAGAGAGAGAAATTCTAAAATGTGCTTATTTCCACATAGAAGTCTAAAATTCATTTTATTCAAAGAGTTTAGGAGAGATATTGAATCATTTAGAAAGTAAAAGTAACAAATAATCCTACTGTGTTTTAATGTATTCACTAGCTTCAAATCAACTATGACAAGCACCTTGGCAACCTTATCATCCACGTCCTTCAGGCGAGAAACCTTGCTCCGAGGGACAACAATGGCTATTCAGACCCCTTTGTAAAAGTTTATCTTCTTCCAGGGAGAGGGTAAGTGTAGGAGATATTTTAACCTGAACCTCTTTTAATTTAGGGTTTGCTGCTTGTCCTTAGTAAATGGAACTGATAGTTATTGCTGTAGAAAATCCAGGTGCAACACCAGCAAAAATGGTGAATTTTTAATACAGAGCCAGATCCTATTCCCACGAGAACTGAGAACACTTTGATAATGACGTTAGGAACTTTATTATCATTCATATAGATATACTTTTTTTTCTTCCATGTTTCCTTTTAAAAATTATAATACATGCAAAAATATTTAAAATAATAACTGATTCTATGGAAATACACTAAATATATGGAGTACTTTTTGTAATATATAAAGCCACATGTTAAGCTTAGCATGGAATGGTTGCCTCAGCTCAAGACAATCTGAATTTAGGATAGATTTTCAAACACGCATAAATAATGTATTTGAGATAAATTTAATGTCGTAGTGTAATACTAGCGGTGAGAAATACTGATCAGCAAACATTCTGTCCATATGGGTTATATGATTTTTTTTTTAAGAACTAAGATACGGTTTTAGAAATACCAGTAATTTTGTATCTAATAACTGTAAAATCACTAATCACTTTTTCACAGACTATTGTTTTTTTAGACTCTGTAATTGCAAATAGCTCATCAGTGTTTCCTTTAAAAGATATGTTTCTGTGCCAGCAATATTATAGCTATTTTTTTCACCCTAATGTTGCAGAATGTCATAGGTATATGCAGAATGCATAAAAATCCTTCTGACTTCAGTGACACAATAGATGTATCTAAAATTCAGATATTGGATCAGACTATAGATTGCAAAGACAAATTCCTGTAAACTTCCCTGCTTGTGCAATCATACTCATTTTAAAAGACTCAGTCTGGGACCATGCAAATAAAAATCTGTATTTCTATTCTATTCAAAGTAACAGGAAAGCGGATGCTAGGGTCGCAGTTCAGCGTTTGGCATACAGGCAAGCACCATTAAATGCATCAGTGGTACAAATAATGCCATGCATTTTCTTTTGTAGCTTATTAATTCTAGCTTTACAGCATTCAATATTGTTCAGTGGCACTGGGCCCAAACTATTACTGAATATAATGGAAACAGGTGCTAAAGCTTGAGTGGTTTTTTAATGCATATAAGAGTCTTGTAAAATGCTTGTCCGATCAGTCTTGCTGGGAATTTTACAGGTCCATTCACTGATGCAGAAATAAGACTTTGAACTAAAGACCTGTTCACCCTATAAAGGGTGTAAGCCAGATCCAAGTTTAAGTTTAAACTTGCTGCCAAGTTATGAAGAGTTTGGATTTTAGTTTTGTTTGGGTTCATTATTTTAAAACATGGCACTGGTACAGTTTTGCACGCAACTTGGGCCTTTGGGGAATAATGAAAACGAAGAGCTTCTTAAAAGTGCCAAACTTGAATTGCTACTGAACAACTTTTATCTGTAGTTCAGTCCATGCTAGACTTCTTCCTAATGCCTCTATTTGCTTTGATTCTGATACTAGAAACTACCATTATTCACATTTTCTTTCATCTCTATTCTCATTTTTCTCTCACTGCTTCCTGTGTTCCTAACTCTGTAAATGCTGGGTGTGCAGACAAGTCATGGTTGTCCAAAATGCCAGGTAGAGTTTACTATCTTCCAAATTTATTCTTTCATTTTTTGTATGCATGAATGATACTATAAGTCTGTACATTGAAATATAGATTTATCTTGCGTTCTCATAGGATGGAACTGGGCTATGCTTTCGCTTTTCATTTTCTAATGAGGTAATTTCCAGGTCAGGAGGAACTGGAAATAAGTAGTTAATGCTCCTGATTCCAGGGCCAAACTCTGAAGACAAGAAAAATGTCTTCTGAAGTCTGTAAGAATTTAGTTCAGAGATATCTAAAACTTCATTCTCACTCACTGAAAGTTGCAAAATAATTAACTGTAAACTTGTATCAAGATTTTGAATGGTGTTACTGCCAAAAGAGAAACAGGCACTATTTGGTAATAAAATGTAATATTTATTTACCTGCACATAATAAACAGATCTCTACCATTTGTCTGTTTCTTTGTTATTAGAATTATGTAATGATTGTGTTAAAACTACACATTTTATATGTGCATTCTGTTAGACTTTTGTATACAGTTATTCTATTATATTTTTTCATTGTACTTTCAGTTGTATTATGTATTAATAATTTCTAATTAAGGAATCAGAAAGTATAAAGAAAAGAGGTATGCAGTTTGTATATTTTCACACAGCATACTCTGTGAATTTCAAGTGCAAATTATTTCATACTAGGTATAGACTGATTTAATGAATGCATTTTTTTAAAGCATCTCTGTCGGTTAATCACAGTTGCTGGGGAGAAGGTACATCAGTGGCATGAACTTAAGGTGTTTGCCAGATCCTTCCCTTCAGAGGCCTAGAGACCCTCATCTGTCATCCAGCTTAGCCTGGTTCTGCACCTTCCTGGAAGGGGCCAAGTTCTCCTGCTTCCCTCTTCAGCAGACACAGGCCATAGGTTATATGGATGTGGGCTCACGCCACCCTTACAGTTCAGATCCAAATACTCCATAGATTTCACTGGAAATACTTCAGAGTTACTGTGTTAAAAACACATTTACCTTTTGTCACTTTCAGCTATGAAACTCACCACTGCATGAATCACCTTTTCACATATTTCTGAAAAGAATCAGGAACTTTGAGATGAAGTTCTACTATTGAAAAAGGAGATTTAAGAAAGGAAAGGGAATATATTGGTGTCATTTTCTTGAATGAGTGCACAAAGGGCTCTTTCCTTTCTTCAAAAAATGAAAGTATATCAGTTCCTTAAAACCAGTAGATCATAGGACATTTAGACAGGATACTTTAGGCAGGGGGCACTTTTGTCATATCAAAGAGTGGGACAAGAAGACTACTGAGGTGCTTTAAAAAATTTTTCTATTACTGAATAGTGTTTGCTATCAAAATCTAGTTTTGAAAAGGATTCAGATTTTGTATTTCAACTTTCCTTCCAAGATATGCAAGGAAACTTTTTGTGAGTTTTCTATATGCTCTTGGTCACCCTATATTTTAATTCATGCTTACCGTTCTATGATGTGTCTGGTAGAACTCACTGACCTCTGGAGAGCTTCTGCTTTCTTCCTATAAGCAGAGGTGAATATATAGTTTGTTTGTCCCACTAGTCTTCACATTTTTCAATAACCTGGAAGTCAGTGGATAGCAAGATTTGCAAGAAAATAAATGGAAGTGCTTAGAATGACTAGAGCGAAAAGTAAGTGGAAAAATAGCTGCAAATCCCTTTCATTAAGAGATATCAGGCTAGTAGGCATGTTGGATACAACCACATGGAGAAAATGTGGTCACTTTGGAGAAAAGGGCCACTAGACACTCCAGAATAATCATATGGGATCACTGCATTGTGGAATCGAGTTTATAAAGTGAAACTGCTGGTGCTGAGGTACCAACACTGACATATATGTGCCAGTAAAACACATGCATCTTTCACACAACCTTAAATCAGACATGCTCCAATCTGGTACCATGCAAGGCACACTATTAGTGACTGGCTGATTAAATGAGTCCCTGGAGTGCATCTTCTCAGTTAATCTCATATGAAAGGAATTAGTTCATTAGTTTTGAGACCATGTCACAGTGTGAACCAGAAGAGTTAAATCAGAAGTGAGAATCAGGGGAACAGTACACTACCAAAAGTTAATGTAAAGGAACCACAAAAGAGTTTAATATGGCATATACGAATTATTTTGTCTCAGTGCTGGGGAACAGTCCTGGGAACATTTAATTTAATAGAAGATATAGCAGGTATGTACTTGCAGATGGACAGAAAGAGTTTGCCTTCTATCTTGTGGGGTTTTCAAAGTATTAAAAGCTTCTATGTTCTTCTACTCAGCTTTTTTGCTATGCCCATTAAAATGTATATTAAATTAAAATTGAAATGAATGCAATTCTGACATCAAAGCTCACAGAGTTAGATGAATCCATACTCTGTTAAAGATTAGTGTACTGCTTTCTCCATATCCAGGAAATGCAAAATACAATAGAAAGCATTAATGATTCTTTTTAAAAACAGATTAAGCAGCCAAACCTTTTGTTCTTGGCCATTGAAAAAAAAAAAAAATCATGAGCTTGATGCACTTTTATGTTTCTTTCCAGTACAGTTAGAGGGATAGGCAGAGAATAGGATCAATAAGAAATTAGTGTTTCTATCATTAACAGGATATTAGTTACCTTATGGCATTCATTAAATGTTTTTGTGAGATGGGATTCCTGTAATTAGAGATTGCAGCCTATAAATATAATGAACCCGTGCTACTTTAAAGTGCTAATAGGAGAATGGGCTTGGAAAAGAAATCAATGCATTATCACCTCAATTTAGAATCGGAGCCCAACACTTACAATGAGAGGGCAAAGTGTATGTGCATGTGCTCGCTGATGCTTTATCTTGAAATGGTTTTACGCAGAGAGAGCCTGCTGAAGACTCAGAAGATGTTTTAAAAGACCACATCAGAAAAGCATACCAAAGAAAAAAAAATCCCAAAGGCTGTCATTGTCCTCTTGTAACCCTGAATTGATGCAGAAATGGAAGCTATAGTTCCTTTCTTTTTCTCGTTTTTGGGTTGTGGATGGTTTTGTTGCATTAGAGCTGAAAGAAATAAATGATCGCTAATGTAATGTTTTCTCCTTTTGTTCAAACTCAGTGCTGAGTACAAGCGGAGAACTAAGTACATTCAGAAAAGCCTGAATCCTGAGTGGAATCAGACGGTCATTTATAAAAATATCTCCACGGAGCAGGTGCGTGACTGGTGATGCTGTTTGGTGTCATTTGCTGCCCTATCATTTGTATGGTCTGCAGCGCTCACTGTGTGGGGAGCAGTGCTACTGGCAGTTCTGGGAACCCCTGTAAAACCTTGCTGGATTTAGGGGAAATTTGGAACTCATTCCTTGCCTCTGATAGAGCTCACTATATCAGTACTCTTCTCTTGCCCTTCTTCTCATAAAAATGGTAATTGGTGAGGATTACACTCATAATCATGTCATAAGTACAGATGTGACAATATAAAAAATTATAATGGAATAAATTAATGAGGGAATAAATTAAGACATAAGTTTCTGAAGTAGATGCAGAAATCGCTGTCACTGCATTCCAAAAGCCATGCAAGCTCACACAAAGCACAGTTTCCACAATTTTTTTATTAAAAATATTAATAAAATGTAAAGATACAATTTTAGATTTATTAGCAATTTACATTAATGTCTTGAAATATGAATCACCTGAAAAAAATTAGAACATTTAATTTCCTTGCTATAGAAGGGTTTAACTCACATCTGAGAAAGATGACTGTGGAGTCTTATCTGTTTCTTCATGGCTTGCTAATTCCAACTGTCCTACAGGGTTAACTGAGGCAGAATAAAGCAATTGAGACCTCTTTTCTTCCATCTCCCCTTGTAAAAGGACTTTTGACGATTTGAAAAAGATATATGAGCAAAATCATGACCAGTTCATTTGTTTAAATTATTAATTATGTTTTATAGAATACTGGATCTCTAGGAAGTCCTGAATCTTTTTTCCTTTCTTGCTATTTTGTTCTTGATACTTCCAACTTCACTTTTCTTTAATCTTTCAGCACTTTTTAAAAAAAGCCCAGAATAACCAGACTCTTCAGTGCATAGATTTCACAATTCTTTTAATATACTTCTCCATCATGACCCCTAGAACTCAATATTATCTTGCTAACTTAAAATTTTGTTATTCTTCTTGTTTGTTGAGAGGAATGTCAATGAAGATACCCATTTTTTGCAAGGAGCAAAGCCCTGCCCACAGAGGGACATGCAGGGTTGCTTGTGCAATCTATACGAGTGAACCTAATGGGCAGTAGCTCAGATTTACTTCAGAAGTGTCCTACTGGAGGTCGTGGTCATGGTTTGATGGGGCTTCTTACTGCTTCACTCAGGATTTTATAAATGGTAGCTCACTGACTGTGAAAGCATCAGAAAAAAAACAACTGTGATTTGCAGAAGAGCTGCAATATAAACCCTGGGTCTTCTGGGTTTGGTGAAGGGATTTGGTAAGTCTTAACAATATTTCCAAACTGAGCTTTCCATTTAAGGAAGGTTCTTCAGTATTGGGGGTGAAAGTTATAACACCCCCTAAAAATTAAGGACCGTGAGGGTCCAACATGCATAAAGTTCACTCACGTGGTGAAAGACAGAATGGACCCAAGGGGGGAGAACAAAGAGCCGAGAGCAGAGAGCCAAGCAGAGCCGTTTATTCAAAAGAGGGGTTTGCTTATATCTCCAGGGATTTGGAATGTGTGGAATTTTGGGAGGATACAAAATAGGCAAAATCTGTAATTGGAAGATTCAGTTTAAACACAGTCAATAATGGGTAAAGGGAGATACAAAGATAGGGAAAGCTATAAACTTTGGGTAGCATTAATCAGTAGTAAAAAGGCTTACAAAAAACGAATAGAAAAAGGGGTTAACTAATTCAAACTAAGATTACATACAAAGCAGGATTATTTCTAACAACATTGTTACTAAGTTGATTAAACATAACACTTCTACAATATAGAAAGTCTCTGAGGTAGGAAGCTATCTGTTATTCAGTGTTGTTGCTGTATTCCAAAGCTATATTCCTTCAATCCTCTCTCTCTTCAGAGGTTTTCCTTCACCAAGCATAGGCCTCGTGTGGGGAACTTCCAATACTTCAGTTTTCTTAATTTGCTTTGAGGTTGTGCTGTGTCATTTCACTGATCTGTCATTAAGAGTACTTGGGTGTGGTACATTCAATGGCTGTTTCGTGCTTTGAAACTGGATAGTGATACTAATCTAGGATTTCTTGGACAGTGATTTTTACAGCAAAAAAATCTACTTATGTCTTTGATCTCAGATTTTTGACCATTACTTGATGATATGTGCTTTTCTTTGCATGTGGAACTTTTGCTTCTAATAGCAAATCTCCTCCTTTTCCCTTCCTCTGAGACTGATATTCAGAGCTTATCGTTGTGTGTAAACTTCCTCTGAGCACCACATATGTTCTATATTTCGGCTTCTTGACACACAGAAGTGTATGCAGAAAATAGTGTTCCCTTCCAAACCTTTCCATGGCTTGTATCTGCTGCTAAGATATTGGTGTGAGTGATTCTTCTCCTATAAAATTCCATACCCTGGCTTAGAAAATATATAATAAAGCACATTTCTAAATACCCAAATAATTCCAGGCTGATGATAAGTACCCTCTACAGTCTGAATAACTATCACCATGCAACAGAGCATCATTTGTACTCATAAAGCTCACAAATGGATATTTCAAAATAGTTGGGAATATAAAGAGAAGTACAGGACAATAATTGTGATCGACTGAGAATGAGCATTCTGTTCACCAAACAAGCAAAATGGCATAATACACTAAGCTACACGGAGTAAGCAGTCATATTCTAACATAAATTCCTGAATCTTTATTAATAGTATTTCTTCAAAGAAGCATTTCCTTTCCCTCCATGGGTTGCTTGCTGACAGCAAATAAGCATTATTAAATATTTCCTAATATAGTCCTTTTAACGTCACTGTCTAGACTTTAGCTAGTTGTACAATTTTTCATTTTCCTTTTCTCTTTCATAATCTGGTTGAAATTAAACTGAAAATAATTATGAGAAATAGATCACTCTTTGAAATGAAACAGACTTTTTCAAGGTCAGAATGATTAATTTTATCATGTAGCAAATTCGACTTTGATGGCTGGAGAAAAATAAATTAAACTGAATATTTAGTAATTTAAGGTTTTTGTTAAGTATTAAAGTAAGCATAATTACAATTTGAGAGGAAGGCCAAGTACACATGTCACCAAACTTGTATAATAATAGGTAACTCAAGTTAAATGTCTACTCAGAGCATGAAAGAAAGCATTAAAAAAATGTAAGGAGAAGGCAATAGAAGATATCAGTTCTGTTGCTGCTCGACCCATTGGTATAACTTGTTAGAAACTAAATAAAAGTATTTCCTTAAATGATATAATTCAATAAAGTAAATAGTTTTTGCTGTAGTTTATGTTCTTAATTAAGGTAATATATTTAGAAAGAGTAATTTTTTTTTTTCAAAATACTTGAGTGATGTAGGAGCTTATGTCTTATTTCTGGAAGTAAGAAAATATTATGAATCAGTAAGGTTCTGGTACTTAAATTCTACTTAATATCTTGGACAAGAGGAAGTAAGTTTCTAAGTGACCTATCAAAAATCTTTTTATCCTTCCACGCACTGAAGTACAACAATATAGAGAAGAGAACAGTACAATGTTAAATATGAATGTAAATGATCATATAAATGATCTAATGCAACACATTCATTTCTTCTCATCAAATATTCTGAGATTGCAATAGTTTATAGTAATTATAGTAATTTACTTTCAGTATAGAAGAAAAACAAACTGCATTAAAATTATTTCTTTCCTCATGCAATCCTTGCATGAAATTTTTAAGGGATATGTATTAAATATTTCAAGTGGTGAGTCCTTGTATGAAATCTTCAAGGAACATGTGTTAAATATTTCAAGTAATGCATATTTATCTGCACAGGCACACATTAGCTATAAAAACACCAAGTGATCTCCAGATATTTAAAATAAAAACCAAATACTTCTGTACCTGTGCTGTTGGTTATGTCTTCCATAAGAAGACATAACATTGGCTGGTTCTGCATATTCTTTCATTTTCTTTAAATTATGTTTGTTCAGAAAAGCTTAAAGATAACTGAAGTTCATGTGCAATAATATGCTTTTTAGTAGGAGTTTCATTTTTATTTATTTGTTGGGGGTTTTTTTTTCCACAAGGCAAAGCCTGAAATCAGTTACCATTTGGTAACACTTTTTTAATAATATTCTTAGAACTCAGATGAGGTTCACAACGTGTGTAAACAGCTTTCCTTCTTTTTGGGACACTTTCTCATTTTTCTGTTGCTTCATTGCCCACTTGCAGAAAGCCACGGTCAGATGGATAGTTTCTGCAATCCATTCCAGTATTGCTGTCTGTTATATTTCTGATGAGAGTCTGAACTTCTGGCTTCACAACCTAAAACTGGATGATGGAAGGCAGAACCCTACTTTGCTGTGGCGGTATAAAAGCTACTTTTAAAATCAGCAGCCATTGAGTGTTCTTTGCCTTCAATGGTGGTACATAAATATATCTGCAAAAAAGCAAATTCTACTCCTCTTTGAAACTCATTTCTTGCACTCTGCCTAATAAAGCTCTTTCCATGGTTTCTCATTGTCATAATATTTTATAAAAGCTTTATTAAACTAAGAGGCTTAGAGTAGATTTCTCAAAGAAATATAGAGAACTGAAAGTTTTCATCACAGTTTTATTATCACACTAATGCAAAGAGGCTAGCAAAGTAGGGTTGCAGGTGCTTGCAAATCTTCTCTACTTTCTCCCTTCTACCAAAAATCCTTCAGACCTTAGTGTTGGGTTTTTTTCCCTTTCCTGGATCTATACATTCTTCCCTCTGTCCTTGCACAGTCATGAAAAAGACAATATGTCCTCTCAAAATAGCAACAACTGAGACAATACATTTCTGAAAAGTATTTCTGTTAATTCTTTTTCAAAGGGTAAAAATACTTAGACTTAGGATAGCAGGTAACAGAAAATTATATCGTCCAGGAAGCCAAAAGCATCATGGACTAGTGACTACTCAGCTCATTTTTTCAGTTTATTTTTCATGTTGCACTTTCAAAACTGCCTTGGAACAGCAAAGAAAAGGAATTCTATTCAGTCAAGGAAATCAGCTTTACAAATATTCAGCAAGGAATGTACAAAAAAGAGTATTTTTGCTCAATTTTTTCTTCAGTTTTTGCAGGATATTTTTAAAAGAATTCTCAAGAAGAATATCGCCTAATTATGTAAGAATAAAATAGAGAAAAATTACAGAATTACCCTCAAATTTTTTTTTTTTGAAATCTTAGCTGTCAAGTCATATTGTTACCTGCCTAAAGAGTACATTGTTTATGCTAAAAATAGTACAATTCCCTCTTGTTTGGGCTTTCCAGGATATGCTGATTTAAATTTGTCTTTCTAAGACATTGTCTTTGCATGGTTGCTCATTTTTCTAAAGTTACCTGGGAGCAGAAGATATTCTGAATGCATAATGAGATGAAATTATCATTTAAAGGCAATTTCAAGTTATTAGGAGTTGTTTGAATCTGTACTCCATTACACCAAGGTGCAGTGGAGATAAATGAATAGAACATGGTGCTAATAACACCAAGGTTGTGGGTTTGATCCCCATACAGGCCATTGACTTATGAGTTGGACTCGATGATCCTTGTAGGTCCATTCCAACTCAGAATATCCTGTGATTCTGTAAATAGCACACAGTGCTTCTCTTGTAAGTATATGTGATATGTACAGTAGCGTTCAAGATCAGTAATCAATCCTCTCCTTTTATGTCCCTAAAGACCCCTGGAAAAACACTCAAATAGGTCTTTCCAATAAGGTCAACTGCTTTGGTCAACAGTTTCTCTGTCTTTTGCTCTCTTGTCACATAAAAATACTTACTTGTTTCTTACTGTAGCCTATAGAAAAGTGCTTGACACAGTTATCATGCCTAACAAGGTCTGCAGGTAAAGGGTTTTGAAAGCTGTCGTTAATACCTAACAGTACAACTTGTCCTGCATGCCTGGATCACTTGCAGACTCTAATTGACTACACTGAGTTCTGTGAGCATTAAAGCCTGGTCTTCACAGATGAGATTATGTAAATGGGGTGTTTTAAATAATACATTTGCTATTCACTCTCAAAGGCACTTCAGGCAAATGCCTGAGTTCAGACAACTCAGATCTGATGATGAGAAAAGCTGCAAAAACACAAAATAGGGGCTTTAAAAATCAGTTTGACTGTTGTAGTGGACACACATTCTGACCAAAACAGCTTGTGAAAATTACTGAAATAGGGCCAAGCACAAGCCCATCTGTCTTGATAACAAATAATAAGGCCAAATTATTTTTCTCAGAACAAGGTTGATGAGAGGGCAAATACTGCCTAGCTGTCACTATGAAAAAGGACTAGAGGAGAAAATTATGTGTAGAAACCACTGTAAAGCCTTGATCTGAAGTTTATGATGGCAATGAGGTTAATTATACTTTGACTTAAATTGCAGCTGAAAAAGAAAACACTGGAAGTGACTGTCTGGGATTATGATAGATTCTCCTCAAATGACTTCCTCGGTGAAGTGAGTATCTTATCTCTTCCTCGCTACTAGTAATAACTGCAGGCTGCTATTTGGAGACTGTTCTCTTCCAAGGTATGGTACATATGTTAAGTAAAACCTGTTCTTACACCACAGTTTTACTGCTGACTTCATAACAAACTGTTGTGATTTCTTTTACCACACATGAAACACATAGTCCCTTTATCTCGTTTAACTGGGGGCAAGTTAATTTAGGACCCAACGCATTGTTAATTCCCTGAAAATTAAGACTTTTTTTTTGAGCCTGAGATAGTAACAATCTTCACAGTGGCTCAGTGGGGAGTTCTTGTTATGACTGAAAGCTGTCTGCCTCGATTTTGTCATAACATGGGAAGGCTGAGGAGGTATTAGTCTTTGAAAATGATTAAAGGATTAAGTTCTGCCATCAAGTCACATTTTAACACATGTAAAAGTATCTGCAAGAGTAAGTAATTTATTCTTGCTGCTCACAGACTCATTTTTAACATTCTGAAATAGTAGTATCATTACCAAAGTATGACTGAAGGCAAAATGTTGTAATTAATAATAAATGAGATGAGTGATCATGGGAAGAAGTATGCTCTCTCTTTAAAAAGCAAATAAACAAACATATGCACATATAGAACAAAATTACCAGCAATAACTGTGATGTAAAAAAAATAATTAAAAATGTTATTACAAATAAGGATTGTAATTAGAAATAGAAGCACAGGAAAATTGATTGCTCATAGAGTTACTCAGAGTATTTGTACCCATTCTGCATTTGAATTTTGAAAAAAAAGTCAGTTCAGCTCCAGTTCCCCTTTGTGTAACTACCAAACTGAGCAATCAGTGTCACTATTTGAACAATTACTAAAATAAATGTGGAGGAAGCTGCTACATGATTACTTATTTCCTGTATACTGTGTCCATATTCTTGGGGAGTTCAGCATGTTTGTCCAAATGCAGGGCTTTACTGAATATTTACTTCATTCTTATTTATGACATTTAGAAAAGGGATGCTCCAACAACTGATTTTACAGGAAGATTTAAACCTTTTCCTTCAAATTTTTTCAACCTCTAGAACTATTTTATTTATTAATTATGAAAGAAATTATTCAGGGAAAAAAGGTAAAGAAAAGACTATCCAGTGTATTTCAGCATCAGAATGTCCAGAGGATTCCTGCACCATAACATCAGATATGGGATATCCAAGTTGTGCCCTAAAGACTTGCCTGAGTAGGACCAGGACCTTGGGGCTTGCATGCCCCAGAAGACAAGTGGCACATTGTGACCCACATCCATGGAATGTGAAACCTCTTTTCTTACAAAGCAGAGCCCCCAGCCCACACTGCCTACTGGGAACAGTTCTCAACCATGCTGTCTTCTAATACATTCCCAAAGCTATAACAAAAAAAACACAACAGGGAATATGCTAAATAGTTAATCTGTTCAGATTAATTATAGGTCTAACTAGAAAGACCAAGCCAGGTCATAGACAAGGTATGAAGCTGAAAGTAAAAAAGAAAGAAACAAGGCTTTTTGAGGCTAGAAAAAAACAAGGCTAGAAAAGATCAGTTGTGAAGAGATTTCCCCATGTCAGGGTCTTGTAATAAAGTGATGTAATTGTACACTTTATTTGTCTAGCAGTTTTAAAACTTCCCTACCCAATATTAGTTTTAACTCCCTCACTTTACAGCCAACTGCAAGGCTATTTTTGACCTTTCATTCAAGACTATGATGAGTTTTAGTTCTTTACAACCTTTTGCCCTCTCAACTGCAGGTCTGTTAGGGGAGGCATGATACTTATTGATCCCAATGCTGGTTTTTTTTACTTTTTGTTTTGTTTTGTTTGTTTGTTTTTAATTTCAGAGAACCCCTGCTAGCCATGCAGGTTGCCTAGAGCAATTTTCAGCTACAATGTTTGGGTTATTTTAGCCAGGTTACTTGTTTCATTTCCATATTGCCATTGCAACTCCTTTCTTTTTTTTGCCCGGTGAAGTTTTGAGGCCTAAATGGTCTATTGAATTCTATTATTTTTAGTGAGGTGCAAAGATATCCCTGTTTTTCCTTTTTGCTGCTAATTCTGTATATGTGGATTTTTTTCAAGACTCAAGAGGTTCAAGTCTCATGTTATTGAAGACCTTATTAAAAACAAATCTAGAACTATTAGCTCCTTTACTAATACTGATAAAAGATTGATATATTCTTCTATTAGAATATGTCTATACAGAGGCAGAGTGACTGTATGTCTTTTTAGTCCAGCTGTCAATCTAGTGCTTACAAGCTACGCTTTAAATTGTCTGGCCATCTTGGTATGGAGCTGTCATAGTCCAAGGACTGAGCTCACAACCCTTCCTGTTGAAAAGATATATTAGTTCAGATGCATCAATATACTACTAAATGTGGGTTTGGGATCACAGGTGGCTTATATAAGGTGAGGTCAAAGCATGCCCAGGAGTCCTGAACCTGTCAACATACAGCCGTATACCCTTAGCTCTTTGAATTTGATTGCAACTCCTGGTAACATAACTCGAGTCTCTTCTGCCGTGTGCAATCATTAATAGATCAGTTACAAGCCATGTATTATACTTTGATTTATTTGTAGGTGTTGATCGAGTTATCCAGTGTTTCTCAGCTTGACAACACTCCCCGGTGGTATCCTCTTAAAGAACAGAGTGAAAACATTGATCATGGGAAGTCTCATTCTGGACAGAGTAGCCAGCAATCTCCAAAACCATCTGTCATCAAGAGCAGAAGTCACGGAATCTTCCCGGACCCCTCCAAGGGTAGGAATGACTTGGTGCACCTGATATGAAATATTTTCCCAGATGATGGGAAAACCTTTGCTATGTGTAAGTTCTAACAGAAAAATAAAGATACTGCTATGACATTTGTATATATTTTATTAAAAATGCATTTATCTCTGTGCTTAATTAATTGGGGATAAGGCTTAATTTGTCTCTATCTCTGCCAGCCACGTTAATGAGTATCTGTGTTCTTCAAACAGCAGCTTATAGACTCTGTGTGCTTTGCACAAATACTATAGATTCTGTGCCCTTTTAGTTTTTCTGGTAGCCTTGCCCAAATTCAATACATATTTAACTTTCTATTTTTCATATTCCTTAAAAATTCGATGGCGTTTTATTGTCTGAAAATGCTATGTTATTATTTTATAGAACAAAAATTATGCTGTAATAATGCATATGCATTTCCAGTTAATGATAATGGGCCGTAGCATATCTCAATTGTATTAGAAATCAGTGGAGCTGATATAGTAGAAATATACTAGTGCTTTAAAAAGCAGAATTGATCTCAGTGTCTCCTGCTCCAAGAATTTCGTCTCTAATGTTTTTTTTATATTAAGTGGTCAGTAGACAACTGGGCTCTTAAAACACATTATATGTCATATCAAAGCAAAAGCATTCCAAATAGAATCCAGATGAGACCCTCAGAGTGATAAGACTGTTTCATCTCCTCTCTGTGCAGTGTTCTCCTAGGGATTAGTGGCCATATAAGATCTATATCTAAATTAGAGGTAAGTATAGAATCTTTCCTAAGTTAGGCTGTGGTTTTGACCAGGGCATAATTCAGAATGAAATGGCTTGCATTTTCTGAGCATTTGGTACTGGTGTAGGTTATAGTTAATCCCTACATACTAGAGAATTAGAAAGTGGAAAACACTGCCCCATCTTTTCACCAGTGTGAACCAACACAGGAGACCTAATTCAGAGGTGATAGAAAACCAATACTAAATAAACTATCCCCTGGGCTAGGTAATAGTGGGGAAGTAGACAATGATGCCTCATAAGAGTTTCCTAATCACGATATATCCTGATACTTTAAATGGAATGGCACAGCTTGATCTGTATTCCTTGTTCTGGAATTCAGCTCAAAAGACCAGTCGAGAGAAGGAAAATCAAATTGTTTGTTTTTTAATAAATGCAAGAGTTGTACTTCTTCATTTTCCTGGTAGACATGCAGGTGCCCACCATTGAGAAATCCCACAGCAGCCCAGGGAGCTCCAAATCCTCCTCTGAAGGACATCTCCGCTCTCACGGTCCATCTCGCAGCCAAAGCAAAACCAGCGTCACTCAAACTCACCTTGAAGACGCTGGGGCAGCCATCGCCGCTGCCGAAGCAGCTGTCCAGCAGCTCCGCCTTCAACCAAGTAAAAGACGCAAATAAATTCCTCAGCATGGCAGCTTAATGTTCATCTGTTGCCTTTTTCCCTGCTGTCCTTCTCTTTTTGGCTGTTTTTTGTTTTTTCTTTTCTGTTCTTGGCACACTGTGCTCACTCTGTTCAATGTCTTTCTTCGTGTGCCTGTGTGTGAATACATATAATTACAATATGCCCTTGTATTTAGAAGTCTTTTATTTATTTATTTATTTTAATTTATCTAGACTGCAGTGAAACTGGCTGTTTCTCCATCAGTCCCTTCACTCATGGTCCATGATGTTCCATGGTTGTTCACGACTCACAGAGAAGTCCATTGTGTTTTGATGTCACTAAATAACTACCAATGAAATAATCAAAACCTGCAGAGATGCGGCTGCCAGCTCTTTAAATTGCACACAAGTACTGAGACCACATTAATAACAGGATTTATCTGTAAGTAGTAATCAGGAAGGACAATACTATATACACAAAAGAGGATTTGAAATTAAAGAAAATTTTTTTTCTAACTACATGGCTGAAATTTCTATTTTTGAAACATGACTGTAAATATCTATTTTTTTTTTTTGAAGGGAAATATAAGGCAACTTTCTTAGTATCTCAGAGATCATGTTAGTGATGAGCAGAAAAGAAACAGAACAAAAACATTAAACACATGCAAACCTATTAAACACACAAAGCCTTTAACACCAGATTTCAAAAATGTTGTCAACTTAGGAAAGTCAAAGGGAGTTGGGAGCTAAGTCAGGTGTCACAGTTCAATTTTTCTAGTAATTTTTGTGCCATGAATTGATTAAGGTTCAAGATAGATTTCATCTGACAACTTCAAATAGGTTAATAAATTAAAACTATTCCATTCAAAAGAACTACTCTCCAGAGTATACTTCAGACCAGTATCTGATTGCTAGTTGAGGGTTTAGTTGATGGCAAATTAAATCTCTCTGACTGTGGAGTCATTGTGTTTGTCTTCAGGATTTGTTGATATGCCATAACTTTACCATGGTATAATGCAAAACTGGGGGGAAAATTATTTCCCTTGTCTTCACCATCATTAATAAAGAAACAGCCAGTTTAATACTCTTTAATGCTGTGCATGTGGTGTCTCTTTGGTGTTTGAAAACACTACTTACTTAAATACAGAAAAAAAAACACTTCTGTTTGCATGAATAACATTTAAGCTGGTTCCATCTGAGGATACATACTCTGGGTTTCCATTTCACCCACACTGCCACAGCAGCACATAAAAGCGGTCAGTCTAATCATGCCAGGAAGCAGCACAGACACAGCATAGCAGGAGTCCTCCCTATTCAAAGAACTCAGTCTGACAATCTGCCTCCACCAGCCAATGACAACAAAGACCAAAGCCAACTAGCCCTCAGGAAAGTGATGTCTGATGGACCACTCAAGCCTGAAGGAGGTGAGCAGAAAGACATGGTTAAGAAACCAACTACATTCCAAATCCTTCTTGCCATGTCAACTAATTCATTGCGATATTTAAATATTTATTTTACCCCTCCATTAAGTGCTGTAAATGTTAACATAAATCAAGAACTCTGCTTGATTTTTCCACCTGCCAGCGCATAAATCCATAATGAAAAACTGTGCTAAGAAGCATTATGAAACAACAAATGTGTGCACTTCCATTCCACTGGAGTACTTAGACTTCTGTTGAAAAATAGTATAGCTTTGCTCATGTTGTTACCTAATAAAAAGCATGCATCCAAGTTGGTCTGCTTAAGCATGATTGGACATTTCTTGTACTGTGACAAAAACCTAACTGCACATTTTTGTTTCTGCAATTGTAATTGGGCCGTTAACAATTTCCTTTTCCTCTTCCAACATAGATATTATGTCAACAGTCATTAGCATAGATAATTTTTCAAACCACCAGTGGAAAGGAAAGGAGTTTTGATCCATGTATAGCTCAATCTCTTGATAGTTTTCCTATCAGCATCTTTAAAATTATTTTCTACCTGTAGGCACCTGTAATACCACCTATCAGTAATTTATCCCTTCATCTCAAATAAAGAGCCAGAATCTCAAACAGCTCAAATTGCCACTGTTCTTTTGATTTCTGGAGCATTTTATTTACATGGAATCTGAGGGATAATCCAAATAAATGTACTGACTGAACTCCCAGATGTTCTCTTGTGTTGTAATGCCTTCCTAAGTTCTCAAGATTCATTGAAGATTTTTCTGTCAACGCCATTGCACACTGTGAACAATACAAGCTGGCTGAGAAGGTTGTAGGAGAGAAAGAGGGAATGATACTTCCAACTATATACCCTGAAGGCAACAAGTCATTACATTACATATTAGGAGCATCATAGAGAATTATGAGAATAAGAGTCCACATTAACATAATTAATGTATAAGGGAGGTTGGAATTACTATGAAGAGATGTGGTACCTTTAACTTTTTACTTGTAACATATATACACAACGCGTGGTCAGCTACACAATGTTTGTAAGTCTTGTTTCAAGCCTGTGAGAAGTTTTGACTTCTTTTTAATGTATCAAAACTGGTTTGTCCAAATTTATTCATATGAGACAGGCCAGCAGTTACCATTTTGAGGTTAATGACTCTCATGAGTTTCAGCAGGAATGAAAAGCAAGACGATTTCACTGCAGTTTTGTGGAGTATGAAAGTAAAATGAGATGAGTCTATGACCTTGAATGGAAAAAGCATCAAAGATACTCAAACCACCTTCCAGATTATGGAGTTCTTTGTGGGAGGAAGAGATGATGAAGGAAAGAGAGGTTTCCCCTGCATTTCAAAAATTCTAAAAGTTGAGACTATTGTGAACTATGAATATTAGGGCATCATGACTTTGCAAATCCATTCCTAAAGGGATGATGCATGGTTGTGGTACCCACCCCCATTACAGTCTATTTTACTGGCACTTGGAAAAGAATGCATTAGGAACTGGTTTTATTGACTGGAACACTCATCTCAGCAAATCAGTAACTTTTGTCACTATGTCTCAAAGCCCTCTACTAACAAAGCCATTACAGATAATCCACAAAATTGGTTTTTTGGGTTTTTTTTGTTTTTTCTTTTTTACCACAGCTATTTTACTACACATTTATCAAAGAACAGCATTTTTTAGAACAACTGTTTGGGTTTTTACAGCCAAAGTACATGAGGGTGATGGAAGTGATTCTATGTGGTGAGCGGCCATCACTCATTCTCTACCGAAGAGAATGCTCAGAAAGAGTTTCCTCCTTTAACTTGGTCTCTCAATAACTTCCTTTTTTCTCTTGAATTGAACTGGCTCCTGAAAACAAGCAAACAAACAAAATAAAACAAGAACCCTCAGTCATTCCCAGAATGTCTTGGAGAAATCTTTCTCTCCTAACTCCTAGGACATTTTCTATTGGATCTATTTTGTCAGTTATTAATTGTGTGTCTGTTGAGAAGTAAAAAGGAAATCACAAACAAAACCAGCACTTATGGTATACTTAGCATATTTTGTGAATGCAAAGGACTTGCGTCAGTTTAAGTGTATTGAACTGAACTGTGTCTGTATTCATTTTAAACAGTAAAACAATGTATTTTAATCAATCTGTTCTAAAATTAAGTTGAAGATGCAACAAAAAACATTGGGTTTTGTTCGGAACCACTGTAAAATCCCATATTCAATTAGAGCATTCAATTAAAAATAAACCCTGAAGTATAATTTTCTTGTTGCCTGTGGGAGATAAGAGTGTGATCTGCAGAGAAACCAATTGCGTATTACACATTCCCATCACATCCCTCAGAGACGAACAAAAATATTTCAGAGCCAACTCTTTGAAGCCAGAAGTTGCAAGGCACCCAAGTCAGAGTAAGAGAGCAGTGCCTAGGTTTGAGTTAATTTGATTTCAGTTTTGTGCAAAATATGAATCATTGCCAATTACATATTCACATAAAATTAAGCACATTCCTTTCATCATAAATCTATGTGTTAGAGTTTATCCACCAGATCAGTTAGTTTTAGGGGTAGAGTAAATAAGTCCAAGTATACAGTTCTATAAGGAGCTGTGGTACCTACATAGATGTAGCTTAAAGGGTAAAATTTGATGGCCTTGTCCTCATTTGAAGAGAAAAAGGTGACAGTTTTGCTCCAAAAGGAACAATTGTTTTGCGAAGAAAAATCAGTCCTTTATTATTACGTTCAATGGTCAGTGAAACCAACATTATTTTATGAACAAAGAAGAGGATTTCTAGAAACTTATTTTAATTCCTCCTAGGATCTTTGGAAAAGAGTAAATATTTAAATAGTAAATAGCTCAGTAAGTGAATTCAAAGACTGAACATCATTGTAGCCCTATGCATTTTTCTGTCCTTTCAAACAGGCACTCATGAAAGAGAAGCTACAAATCAATATGCTGTTGCTTGAATGTCATATGGTGACGGATGCCATATGCACTCCTTTTTTATTTGGCTCACCTTAACCCAACCAAACAAGCAAGCAACCTGCCAAGAGGAAAACACTGCTATACTCTTGATCTGAATTAGGTAGCGAATGTTAAATATCTAGAGAAATTGCCATGTGTTTCAGTTAAAGATACAAACATACCCATTAAATTACTATTTAAGGTAATACAAACATAGTAATTCTACAGCAATTTCTGTCTGTTTTTCAATAATAGGTATATTTTTTCAAGCTCAAACCTCTGTGAATTTAAAATCAAAACATTTTCTTAAAACTTCATATATCCAGTAATATTTATTTATCTCCCTGAGAATGGGGGGAGGGGGGGAAAGGAGAAAGGGAGGAGAGCAGCACCACACCATCTCATAGAGAACATTTCATCTTTTACAGCATCTTCAATCATGACACAAAAGCTTTGCTGTGATATCTAAGAGGAAACTACTTCCAAACAGCTGTATGCCAAGTGGTTTCACTGATAAGGGAGAGATCTACTCTCAGAGCTGATACTGTTAGATTGACTATCTACATTAGCCAAACTGTGCATCAGCATTTTCAGAATTGTACCTGATTGAACATATCAGTTTAAACGTCTCAAAGAATGCTGGTTTAAAACTCTTTAGATACAAGGTACCACACTTGCCTTTAACTGCCTTCAGCCAACAGCTTTGACAAAAGTTCACTTAAGTGTCAGCATAACAGGTACACAGAAATGTGATGTGATGCATGCATCAAGATATTGCTAGCACTGTAGAACCCATGATACAGGTCTGAGCTAGCACTGTGTAATTTCTAGACATTTAGCTGTAAGAAATTAAAATTGACCTGAATGTTCCTTACCACAAAGATCTATTTACCGGCTTTAGCAACAATGGAGTGAAAGGAAATTGATTCCTAGGTTCTATAAATCTTTTGAATTAGATAAAATACCTGCTTATTTGGGGTCCTTTTTGGTCTATATCCATTGTCACACATTTAATAGGCAATGCCATGTTTTAATTTCCTACATTATTTTAGGATATTTCCTTCACACTTAAATAATTTACTGCCCAAAGTTCTTTAATGACTAGTGTCACTAATCTCTTAATTTCCAAGTTAAATAGGTCTTCATATTGCTACAAATAACCCCCTTTCAAGAATCATCAAAACAAGAACAGTTTGTCCCCATTCTCTGCAGATAGCAATAATCTGAGACTGTCTTCTGAGCCTTGTTTCAGTCTAATAGCTGTCCCATTTTGGTTTGGCTATTCCTGCTGTTTACATGTCAGCTTAAAATGGTAGAAGAGTAATTTCAGAAAATTACTTAGATTCTTCATTTTATAACTCTTATTTCAAAAATCTATTCAATGATAAACTAATCTTACAGAGTGCATGGAGAATTATTTCATCCGAATTGCTTTGCTGAGTAAAGAAATTACTTCACCACAGTTTAGAAGAGTGCTGTTCTTCTGCTACTCAGCTCAAACAGTAAATTTCTCCGTAAAGGGTTGTGTTGAAATTTCACAAAATATCACAGCTCAGTGTGTGGTTAAAGCCATGTCTAATATACAAATGTGGCTGAAAGGGGTGAGCCGGTGGCTTAAAGTCCTGTTCAGTATTAGGGAGCATTAGGGAAAGAAATTATCTGAAGTGACTTGAGGTGGATGTGTTTGATCACCGGTTGTTTATGCATCCACATTCTGTTGCCAGTTCACAACAGATGCAACAAGCAGTCACAACAGAACCTTACAGAGCAATCTGGAGAGTCCCTGGTTTTGGTGCTAGCAACCCCTTCATGAAAAACAGGTTAACAGGCATTTGGGGCAGTTTGAGGTTGGAGCACTTGAAACGCAAGGTGACTGAAAGAGAAGAGTAGCAAAGGTTCTGCCAAAAGACACTGTGTATGAGATGCCCCATCTACTGGTCAGCAAAAAATTGCCCAAAGCAGATTGGTGCTTTCCCCTGCTCCCAGGGGCTTGCATCTCTTTGAGAAGACTCAGCATGATGCTATCAGACTTTGTCACACGGAGTTTCCCACAAGACTGCCAGTTATAATGAGCAATTTTTTGTCAAGTAATTAGAGGCAAATTCTGAAAACTTAATCCTGATTGCATGAAGGCATTTTCCCCTTCTCCTGTTTGGTTCACAAATAGAGTTGCCTTTCCCAATTTGTTTTGACAATGAAATTCTGCTTCCGGACAGATACCAGAAAAAAGGGAACATCTACAGTTTATTCCCCAGGAGAATGTGCTGGTTGAGTCTGTTCTTCTTTTCTCCATAGGAACTACAGAACTGCATAGTCCCATTTTTCAAATTTAAGTCTTTAAAAAGAGAAGTCCATTCACCATGGAATAATGGCTGGAGTGGTGACAGTACTGGATTGTTTTCATTTTGCTGCTGACTGATTTGACAGTTCACGGCTATAGGTCTTGTGTGAATGATCTATCTTCCTTATGTTAGGTTTTTTAACAGCATCTTCTCTGCTTTAAAAACAGTCTTCTCTGAAAGATTAAATGAAATTATATGTCTTCCATTCTTCCCTTGCTTATTGATTTTAGTATGATATTTTCTTTATACCAAGTCATTACTTACATGTTTTACTTAGCTATAAAAATTGTTTTTTAAACTGGGTCCATAAGCCAAAGCATAAGCAAGACCATATTTTTGCCATAGGTGTGTTTAACTAATATCATACTACTACTAACAATAATCAAAAAAATAGGAATAAGATGAAGGAGCTAAAAGGTAAGGTCAGTACTAGCCTCCATTTTCTTGAACCAGCAATTCTTTTGCAAGCAGATGTAGGGGAATACATGGTCAAGTGTCATTCTGTTGAAGCAAAAGTCTATTTTTCTTCTTCCTGCAAACAATACAGAATACAAAAGGTATCTGTCTAACAATTATATCTTTTTTCTTGGGAAACCCTGATCCTACACCAGGGATAACATTGTGACCCACTTTCATAGAATCTGAAATAATTGCTCTAAGTAGTGGAGAAGTCTTCCAATTCATTTATGTACTATTCACTAGAATGGTTGAACTGATACTTTTGCTCATGCCAGAGCTTGTACAACAGGCAGTAAATCACTATCACTCAGAGGTAGGTTTAACACCACTTTGGTAGCTATTAAATATGACACGTGTAGCCATCAACACCCAATCCAAGTAGAGAACATTCCATCATATCAAGGGAACTAACATCTAAAATAGGATTAGCGAATGAAAATTAAATAAAACTACAACTATAGCTTTGTATAATAGGAAATTCTGTGCAGTATTTCAGAGGAAGCAGCTCATATTAAAGTTTTAAACTTTGATTTTCTGTTTCTATTCTTCGTAATTCAACTGCTGGTCAGCCCAGACATAACTGAAGTTACATCCCTTAAAAAGTACCAAGCACCTGATAAACTGCGTAAAATCTCCTCTCTCCCAGAAAGAGGCCAAATATAGATGGGTGATGGCTTTCAGTTAAGTCTAGTCTATTCCATTTGCTGAGTCCTGAAAAGTCTTTTCTCTAAAAATGGAAAGATTTTCAACATCATATGTAATTGATGGCAAGACCTTGCATATGAGAACTATTTAAAAAGTTTTCTAAGCTTCTGAAGAGTTTCTAGAATTTACTTAGCTTTTTTTGTTGTTTGTTTTCTTTTTCCTAAGTTTCAGGAAATAATTTGAAAACCACAGGGTAAGGAAGAAACGAAACATAGCTTTGCCATACTTAATATTCAAATTATGGCAATAGCCTTCACCCAAGTTCCTTTTCAGATAAACGTTGTAGAATCCAGTAAAACAAGACTACACCTTGTAGCATCAGGTACCTCTGTGATACCAGAAGACGTCTAATCTTTGGACCTGAGTAAATCCATATGAAGCTGTTCAACTTCTACAGATCAAAGCACCTCCTGACAGAACTTTGATGTTAAAACCTGAGGGCTAAGGCATTTACCTGCGCAGGCAGCTGTAAGCAGAAGCTCTGCAACTGAGAATTAGCCTCTCATAATTAAAAATAAAATTAAAACTAAATACAACACAATAGTTATTTGTCTATATGTGGATATGAACCTAGTTGACTGAGCAAGGTGGAAATTGTTCTGACACTTTCAGGTCTTCAACGACCATACATAGACTAGTAAAATTAAATGAGTTCCACAGTGAACTCTGAGTTTTTTGTTAAAGTTTCTAGGACAGTCTTCAAAGAGAAAGTGCAAGACTGCAAGTGAATGTGCAGACTAGTCATTTGAACATACAAACATGCAGCAAGTTCTATCTTTTAGCCTAGAGTACAAATATAACCACGGTTATTCTTACTCTCTCAGGGAAAATATTGCCTGGCAGCAGGCACTGCCACATCTTCAGAACTCTGAAGTTTCCTATATAACAAGAAGAAGTGTAGAGGTCTATACATATCTGTAAAAATACAGACATATAGAAAATGTGCGTGTCTCACCAGTTATGAGAAGTTCTCTGTATCAAGATTCTCAATTTGTCATGAAATCAGCTGTAAATCTATTTGTGGATTTCATGTCTTGTCACAAACTGGCACTGTAGTTCATTACTTCCATAGAGCAGATGGGAGGGGTGGGGGTGGGGAATTAACATTAAAGTTTAGAAATTTCAAAATCCAGTCATGAAACTAAACTTAGATCCATTATAACCATTCATCAAGAGATTTTATGGAAAAAAAATCAATACAGAAAATGACGTGAATTAGTGAAAACAGTAGAGAAACTAAAAATACAGTATACTGAATGTGTCATCAGGATACAGCTGTTTCAAGAGAAACAGCTATGTTTTGATTATAAATAGATGAAGGAAAACTTCTAAACCATTTATAAAGGCTTAATTCAAGCTTTTCTGGTGTGAACTAAATTCTAGGTTCTTGCTAGTTTTAGAAATCCACCAGTAAAGATACAAGAAATTACTTCAGGCGCTAGCTTTTACAGCAAAGTCAATAAAAATATAAGCTGAGATATGGAACATCCTTTCAAGCCACATATGTTATGATGGAGATATATATGCTACACTAAGCAAATTCATGCCTAGGGAAAGGATGAAGATGCTTTTTTGTGCTGGCACAATACTGTTTTGGCTTCCATGGGTTTTGCAGATGTGTTGGTCTCTCAGCTGTTCTCACCTGTGAGGCTTTTGTCACACCATGACAAAAAAACCCAACGAAAACCCAAAACCAACCAACCAACCAACCAAAACCCACAAAAAACCCCAAACAAACAAACAAAAACCCAAACCAAACCAAAACAGTGTAACATAAAGAAACCCTCAGAATCCCAAACAGCAAAGATCTGGAGTCACACAGGTCACATAAACATTGTGAGAATTGATGTTATGAATTAGTTTGGGACAGGCATGAGGGAGCCCCAATTCAGGAAGCTGAATACAGGGCAGATGGTAATAATGCCCTGTAATGGAGAGGTTGACCTCTCTTCTCTGAAATCTTGCTCTTGCCCAACCTTTCCCAATGGCAGTTTGCTGACATGTCACTGTAGTCATGGGAATTCACTCACAGTACCGCAAGCTGGAAGTGATAGAGCATTCACTGCACACTGAGCTGGCTGTCTCTGCTGGAAAAAAACATGAGTGCCTTTCTCTCCGGGTGAGATACTGAGAGTATCTGTTAATAACAGTATGATTTAAAAATTTATTAATTTGTATTAACATCCAAGAAGGCAGCCTATGGTTGATGTATAAAATCATGAAATAGAGCTAAGGAATAATTTTATCTGAAAACAATGTAGACAGATTCCCCTTCTGGCTGTAGGCAACACTGGAACAAAGGAGACTAGTAGAGTTTAAAAGATAAAAAAGTTACTTGACAGGTTAGTTTAGCAGTGAAGAATCACTGTGCAGAATAAGAGTTCTGTCTTGACTGAAAGTTTGGCCAAAGTTTGGTACCCAACAAAAGGATTGATGATATAAGAATTACTTCATTCTTTGCATCTAATGCCAATTATTTATCTGTTCTTATGTTACATTTGAGGAGTTACACTCAGCTTCCTAGTCCCACATCAGGCAGCATGTAGAAGTCTTCACCAAAGGTATTAGTCAGTCAGTCAGGCGTAAATAATACTGGTTTCCAGTTTGAAGCAAGACACTGTTGGGGCTCTGGCTCTTATTCAATTGCAGGTTAGATACTTGAATAATTTCTTGTTTAAAGAAGAATCTCTTTTTAAGTGCTTGTATAAGAGTTTACAGTTCACCAAGATAATATAAAATCTCCTTAAGTCTTCATAGAAAAATAACTTTACAAAAAAAGTATTTTCTATCTTCAGTATATATGCTCAGTCAGTTTAAATAGATCAAACATTACAATAAGAGATGTGTTAGAACACATTTAACAAAAAACCCAAAAAATTTGCATTAATATTCCCCAACAATTGTGTTATTCAATATGAGAATAGCTACTCTTTTGTTCCTGTATTAATTATTTTGTGCAATGTCACTGTGTCCTTTTTTGTTTATATTTCTCAACTTGCTAAATGCCAAATACTGGGAGATTTGTTCATGTAGAGCAGTAATATCCAAAATACAAAATAAGGCAATCTGAAGTAAAACTAACATATGCTATACTAACACCAAATGGTCTTAAATTAGGTTAAGGAATCTCCTGTCAAAATATGTGCATTAAAATTCTAGGCACGTAGTGAGATCCAGATGGGTAGGAGCAGTTGAGAAATATAATGCAGGAGCTGTGTTATGTCTATGGAGGGGTGGAGGCCTTCATACAGTCTCTGTGACTATAGATTGTGTACTTACATATCCTTTCAGACTCTTCTCAAAATCACCAAATGTGAAGAACATTTCACGAGGAATGTGAGGAAGGCCCACTGGGACTTTCATTTTTAAAAGATTATCATAAGAAAGATTTCCAATGAATAACTGATTTTCTGTAACTTTAGTCAGAAAAGCAGTGTTAATCAATCTATCCCATTCTTTTTTCCCTCCAGGCTGTTGATTTGAACAATTTACATGACTGGAGAAAAAATATCTTGGTATACTATTTGGTTGAGAACAAATTATTTTATGTGGGAATAAGCATCATCTGCAAAAGATGATAAAGTAATGTTTGACTGTAAAATGTGAAAGTGAAAGTGTTTGCAGCATGTGATTTTGATAAACTACACTTTTCTTAATGTCAGTTGTATCTATGTCTTACAAGTCTTTTAGTAACCCACTGTTCCTGCCCTGTACAGCAAGGTCTACTAATCACCGACCTGCAGAAAGTTCTGTCTCCACTGGCTCATCAGCCAGTAGTTTTGGCAGTGGATACAGCATGGATAGCGAAGGCAGCAGCAGTGCCACAGGGGAGAATAATCTATTTCCCATCCCGAGAATGTAAGGCTTTTCCTTTAATATATTTTATCCTCCATGCACAATTTATAGCCCTTTGACTTACCAGTCATCTTCTTGCATAGTTTCCTCTGCAGACTTGGGTGATGCACTAGAATAGCAGCTAAGTGGGGAGAACTCCTCTAGTACATAGTTTTATTCTGCTTTGTTGAGCACTGAGTTGTTAATAACCAACCAAACCTCTGCCTCAACCTCATGAATTTTTTCTCCTGTCACACAGCAGAGGTGCTAGTCTAAAGTGTTGGCCTTGGTTTATGTTTTAGTAGTACAACTTTTCTAGGCCTGAGAATGCTTAGTTTAAATTTTCAGATTTTCCTCCTATAGAAAAGTGTTCCTAATGCAAGTGGAATTCACACTGTGGATATAACCCTACTTTTTACAATTTTTTAGGAATTTGAGTAGAGTTTTCAGTTCTTGGTTGGAAAAAATCTTTTTTTTGGTACAGAGTCCCTGTAGGAATTATCAAGCCGTAATGATCGAGTGTAATGATCTTATAAAATTATTTAATTTTCAAAATATTTTACCCAGTTAAGTACTCCACAGAGAAAAGTTTGGCCAGGATTTTTTTCCCTCAACTCTGTGAGCATGCACCTTCATTTAGCAATTTCATTTATATTCCTTTATAGGACAAAGTAAGTTTTCCTGATAAACTTATTAATTCTGGCCTGAAAAAAATTATAGATTGCCTGTTCTCAAAGTATAAGTTGGTGGTCATTGCTCACTCACTGTCTTCAATAGTTATTCAATGTTTTTATCTGGAGTACAAGTTTTTTGCTTTTCTCCTGTCATCCTGAACTAATAGTCACAAAAGATACAGGCTTCCTAGAAAACTTGAATGAAGTAAAAATTCTTCTCCAGAACGGGGATATTTCTGGGAATTTATCATTTTCTAAAATAAAGCCAAATAGTATTTCTCTACAGCTTGTTAGCAAATAAAGGAAAAATAGAGATAAATTTAATATTTCAGTCTCATCTTCAGAATTTAAGAGGATGATGTGAGCTCAGGTTGCAGGGTGCCAATTTTTTCATCCGCACTGAACTTCTCCCTCAAGTTCTTCTAGGTTAAAAAGAGTTG
Organism: Lophotriccus pileatus; assembly: GCA_035583135.1. Classification (NCBI taxonomy): domain Eukaryota; kingdom Metazoa; phylum Chordata; class Aves; order Passeriformes; family Tyrannidae; genus Lophotriccus; species Lophotriccus pileatus. The sequence continues at coordinate 8,348,369 of JAWWES010000041.1, forward strand.
TACTTCCCAGTGGCAAAAAAAGATGATTTTAATCAACTTTGGCAACAGAAGAAAAACATTGTGCCCTCATTCCTATTGAGAAAAGGAAAGATTAACAAAATCTTTGTTCACAGAAACACAAGATGGAGCTCTCAATAGACATTTTCAGTTCACATATGCTAAGTTTGAGTCCAAATAGTATCATATACTGTGTATTGCCTAATAATGTGACAATACCTACAGTTATTTGGTGTTTGGCTGACAGATTCACTGGTCTTTTAAGCCTGAAATTAGCCCCACTTCTATTGAAAAACAGGAATAAGTCTCCACAGCTTCAGCATTTCTCATATAGCAATTTGTTGCCAGGAATTACACTTAATTAAATAAAATATATCCAGGCCTCTTACTTTCTGTTAAGGCTAGACTATTTTTTTCTTTATGATGACATTGTAAAGTAAATTATTTTTGTGCTGATATTAGACAGAGACTTTAACTGTTACACAGGAAATTTATACAGACAAGACATGCTTTCTTCTTCATGTTAGTCTCCAGGGCTTTACAGCAATGTAATGAAAATGAATAACAAAAACACTATTTACCATCAGATTATTCCTGGAAAGAATGTTTAGTGCAGATAACTGTTTCTGTTTTGAATTCTGTACAAAAGTTCTTATTTATCTGCATATATGTATGATTGATATTCTAGCTAATATTTGCATTCACACTGGCTTGATAATGACTTCAGGGACTCTGACACTGTACACTAATTCAGCATATCCACAAGAACACATCTCATAGTTTGGATGTTAAGTATTAAGCAGGTTAAATACTTTTAAATATCTTGGCATTTAAATACCTCTTTGGTTATTGTCTTCCTGTTTAGTTTAGCCAGAGGAACAATTAGTCTTGAAGCAAAATAAAATAATTAAAGAGTGACATCATGGGAATTGTTTGATGAGGTAACTAATTAGAATACTTGCCAATATTAAGTAGCTATAACTATCAGGGGAAATTAATTATTATATACAGTTACACAGAACAGAATATATCTTGTAAAGTCTTTCTGCTTTTGAATTTTTTAAAATACCCTTATTATCCATTTGTAATATTCCTGAAAGTTACACGTGATTGTCTTTGATAAAGACCAGATTCAATATGACTTTGTGTTGTGTAACCCCTTTACAGCAGCACAATGTCTATAAAATTATATTCCTTTTGAATGCAAAAGTGAAAATGTATAATGTAATGCAGGTTCTTTCTACACACAGTGCTGGAAAATAGGGACTTCCATTCACTTTAAGATTAATATAAGTCTTCAGAACAGAATTCTTTCTTATGCTGAATCTAAACTGTAAAGTAAAACAATCATTAAAAGAAGACAATGACCACAAGTATGCCTTACCTTTAAAGTAATGGTGTTGTAGTTGCTTTCTAAAAAGAAAAAAAATCGTATTCTTAAGTGATTTATCCAAATAGCAACAACTAAAAAAAACTACCACTTTATTTTCTTGAAATTATATATATATATATAGAGAGAGAGAGAGAGAGAGATATTTTTTTTTTAGAAATAACTGTGATGTTCATCTTTTTGTGAAGAACCAAGCCTCATTGGCTTGGGTGTATCATTTTCTTAGCTCTCATGCCTTTATGGTCTTATTGACAACAACCACCCTATCTTTTAACAGAGGGAAGATGAGCCAGAATGGACAAGAACCAGTAAAGCAGTCGGGAGTAGGATTAACCGACTCAGAAGGTAAAAAGAAATACAAACAGCACTACAGTGGTATCCCATATCTGTAGAACTGATATGTCTTGGTCTTTTACTTGTTATGCTATGAAAAATTAGCCTGTGCTCTCTTTGTATTGTGGATTAAGATCCTAACCTTCATTTACACTAAGGGCTCTTTACACATAGCACCAATGTAATGAGTCTTCAGTTTAAATGAGAACAGTGTCGTACCTGGTTTTTTTTAAGTAATTCAGTACTTAGATTACAATAAATAATGTCTGTCTTCTGACGTCCATTGCTTTTTATGGTGTTCGAATAAAAAATACAGAGTATGGAGCTGATTCAATGCTCATTGAATTCAAAGAAAATACCCAATGGCTGTCAGCCTCTATTTTTATAACATTTCGGAATGTTTACTTAATAAAGCAATTATTATTATTATTCATGTTTACATAAAACATTAAGTTTAAAGGAAAAAATTAGTTGAACATCAGGCTTGACTGCTGCACTTAATGCAGATGCATTATAATGAAACCCTTATTGGATTGTGAAATCCTGAGTGATTTTTTTTGGTATGAATGTGGCACTGACAAAGAAGGAGACACTGTAATACTGGAGCTGGAAAGAGCCTGGCAGAATGACTTTCAAAGCTTCATGAGCAATGTGATGATATCTTTCACGTGTAATAATGGACAACCACAGGAAAATTAAGAGTGTTTTTTTCTGAAGGACTTGTTAGGAAAATTCCATTTTCCTTTGTATATAAGGTATATTTTTTCAAGTGTATATTTCTGTTGACCTCAAATACAAAATTTAATTGTCGTGTCCTTCATTTTATTGTTAAGACTTTTAGATGCATTTCAATGCAACTTTGAGGTATTAATTAATAAACTGAAATTCATACATACAACTGGTAAATTGATCTTAAGTTCAGTCATTAAAAAAATCAAATTTTTCAGGTTTCTACAATCTGTATACATGGGGAACTAATTGCTGTTACTATATTTGAGATAAAAGCAGCCTAATGTTCCACAGAGTTGAAGAAATCAAATTAGTATTTGAAGGTAGAACTGTAAAACTGTCTTTTCCAAAGCAAGAATTCTCAACTATGTACATGCATCCTACTAAATGTTTCCATTCATAATACTCATCATGCAGAAATCCAAATTAATCTGCTTCTCAAACTTCAATCTCTCAATAGTATTTTTAATCATTTAAAAAAATAATCTATTTTTTAAAGAGAGAAATGTTGAAGTGAAAAGGGGAAATCAGAAATTTTCCATTTTTACTTTGTCATGATAAATTTTATACTGAATGATAATAGTAAAAAAATACCTTTTCATTTGTTTATCGTAAGTTACCCCTTTGGTAAGGTCTTGCATCTAAATTTCAAATTTACAAAATTACAAAAAATTTTCAAAATTACAAAATATTTTCATTCCTTATTTCTGCCATTAAATAAACCCCAAATCAAATAAGCCAACAATCAAACAAAAACAAGCCCCACCTTTTTAAACATTCTGAAAGACATGTATATAGCATTTGGTCACTAAAATTACTTTTCCAGTCACAGTTATGTTTCTGCTTGTCTTCAAAAACTGCAAATAACCTGTAATTCCCTAATTTTCACTTATGATGCAATCCACCTCTCCTACTTTGAGAACTCTAAGCATTACAATTCCAAGTATAATAAAATGAGTAGTTCTTACTAAGTGCTCTTTCTCACCTTTGAGGTACAGACAACCTGGTTTTTGGTGTCTAATTTCTAGTTGACTAAGATAGGACAGATCAATCTCAAAGGACAAGTTAAACTAAAAGCTGGAAAAAAATTCAAGAGCATTTCAGTTTCAGCATGAAAAAATAATTAGTTTGTGGGGAAGCTGTTCAGAATTTAGAGGAACTCGAGATTAACTGACTATTACTTCAGTATTGCAAAATTATTGTGGTATTCTTTTCATGGATGAATGAAAAATCTTAGACATCAAATTATACCTTTTCTGTAGTTCACTTATCTGTGTTATGGACCAGAGGAGCTCTCCAATTAATTGGAAGCAAATGTTCATCCCCATTTTTCATTAATTTGTAGAGAGCTCCCATAGCTGACATTTGTATTCTCATTTGCAAATAATGATTTAGTGTTATATTTAAAAGCTTTTAATACTGACACTATTTTTTTTACATTTTCAAATACTCTTAGTGCATATCTTCTGTAAGAAGTAGCCTGTGGGTCAGTCTCTTTAAAATGGGGCAGAATAAAGTTATTTGCTTGAACATGCGGATCAGCTGCTACTTTAATTGTTTTAGTCATCCAAGTTATTCACACAGGGCTGATAAATATGGCAGGGGACTTACAGGATCTTTGGGACCAGTAGCTGGAGGCAAAGCAAGGTAGGACTCTCAAATGGCAATGAGAACTGGTTTCTGGGCAGTTGAATCAAAACTGTAGCAATGTGTGTTGGGTTCATCTCACCGGGTATGACACCAAAATTTAGGCATGTACATAAGTGGAATCACCAGGGGAAAATATGCTCCTTTTGTAATTGTTTGCCTACTTGAGAAATATGTTAATGTTTTGTTGGAGTAGTTTTTGTGCTATTAAGATGTATTAGTATAGTTATAAGTAAATATTGGAAAACAGTACTATTTACACACTATTTACACAACCAAATGGTCAATATAAACAACTGTGAGCATTGATATGATAATCTTGTTTCTCTGAACATATCATCTTGTTATATTCTGTATTTTTGTACTACTTAATAATATAAAAATAATTCAGAGTTTTGTTCTTGGACACTGTATTAGTTATTTTTATGATATGCATTGTTGCATGCTATCTTACTCTGGGCATTCTGCTCTGAGCAGATGAAATACTTGATCCTCTTAAGCTTCAGTTAATCGTATTATACGCATTGTGATCTTCATTGAGTTATGCAAGCCGATTTCTGTATTTGTTTCAGAAAGCGCAATATACTTTGTTTAAAGGTTTCTTATGACATGCTATGGAGTATTACAGACATTGCAGACAAAAACCTTAATTGCATCCATGTAAGGACTGAAACCAACAATTAAAAGCACATGATTAATATCTTGATTCAGTTGTAGATCATGATTGGTCTATCTGCCCTATGATATTGCTCGGCCAATAGATCCCAGATGGTATTTTCCACCTACCAACTATTTATATGATGAAAAAATAAGTGGGGAAAATGATTTTTATATATTTCAAAAGTGTGAACTTGCTAGGTAATCCCACAATGCCATTATTTGCAGTAGAAGAGAGATATATAGATGTGAATAGCATTGTAATTGACATTTTGGATCTTCTACTTTTGAAGAGTCTATATGCATGCATAATATTGTTCCTCTGGAATTATAAGCGTTGAGGTTTGTCTCAAGAAAAGACTCTTCTAGGAGTATTTCGGGGGGGGGGGGGTTGAGTGAATGAGTACTCACAGTTCTTTTGTCATCCTCTGTGCTTGGCCTCATTTCTTCAGTCAGAAAATTGTAATCTTTGTATAAGAACAGGGTGGTTGCCCGCCCACATTTTCCAAGAGAGTGGGAGATTTTTACCTTTTCTTTTTTCTTGATGCTGTCCAGTCCATGTGCTGAATACCAAAAACTTCTCTACAGAGTTCTGCCATGTCTCAGAGGTTCACTTTCTGACCTTTCCAGTGGTCCTTTGAGCAACACTCTTTGAGTGTGATAAAACAAAGTTCGGAAAGTAAGAGACTCTCCCTCTACAAATGACTCAACCTGAAAAGAAATTTTCAAAATGTTCCATTTAAGCCTCAGTAGATGTATTTCCACAGGCAAACAAGAAGGAATAGATTTTTACATAATAATTTTTTTTTTATATTGTAAAAGTCTAAAGAAAGATGCATACATACTTACTGAACTTCTACAAGATGAAACATTAGTAGTATGCACTTGTTTAGTATAATCTTTAGTGAACTCTTTCAGGATTTTTCCTTTTGTTGCATGTCATGTATTTGTCCAAGTTATAGGTTAAAGAAAAAAAAAACAAAACAAAACAAAAACAAAACCAAAAAATCCACAACAATCCACAACAATAACAAAAAAACCACAAAACTTGAAACATGCTCTGTGTTCATGCTTTAACAGGCAAATTTTACAGTACTGTGATACTTATGGTATCTATTCATAGTAGTCTAAGTTAAAAAAACTTCTTTATTTTCTTAATTTTTGAGCTTTTTGGTTCATCATCCTGGATTACAAACTAAGAAATTCAGTTTTAACAGTATTATCACTTATCTCTGTATTTCAGTAATTAATGCAGTCTAATATTTATTTGTGAGAAAAATAGTTGAAATACCACACAAACCTTAAAACATGCTAGGAAATCATTTTAATAATGTTTTGGAGGAAAGGTGCATGACCTCTCTAAGTGACTGGCAATCATTTGACTTCTAAATTTTCCTCCATAGTTTTCTGAATAGTCCTGGTGGAATTTTCATTCATCATGTCTGTACAGAATAGACCCTGGAGCAAATTGTCTTGCAAGCTGTGTCACACTTTCTCTTGAAGAGGAGTACCCAGGAGTAATATGTGAATTATCTCTCTTGAGTAAAATAAGGCATGAAACAAACTGACAGCACAGGCACAATTAAGCATCCCCACATTCTTCAAAGTAATTAAAACTCAGAAAAAAACTCCTTTTACTTTAGCTAGGCTAGAGTAACACTGTTTAAACCACGGGACTTACTGCGGTATGACTGAGAACAGACTAAGGGCTTGAGATGTTCCCTAAATCAACTTGCTGCATCCCCACTTCTTAAAAAATTAGCATTTTGATTTCTTTTAGCTCCAGAGGTTGAAATATCAGAAGTATAATATTAGCCCTTATGAGGATGTTCAGCAAAAAATGTCCTAATTTTGGACCTTCAGTCAGAAAATTATAGGAGGAGAAAAAAGAGAGATGAAGAAAATTATTAATGGCTAATCATGATAGAGTTACTGAGATTTGCAAATGCTTTTGCCTATGTACAAATTTGTACTTTGATGTCTGAGCTGTCCAGACTGAAAAGAGGGGGTTTACTGCAGATGAGAAACTTTTCTTGCATTAGAATTAAATTAGTTTGTGTATTAATATTAAGGTGAATTTCATTGACCTTGCAAAAGCAATGGCAAAAATGCTGAGACTGGGAAAAATGTAGGACATGGATTAGGTTATATATTAAATTTATGTAAATTCAGGATTATCTGAGACTTCTCTTCTTAAATAATCAAATCTAATTTATATCTTTGTATCTATCAGAAGGTAACTTCTTTGAAACATAACTTCATTTTAGACCATTTAACATGAATATCAGAAAGACATATTTAGCTGGTTTTCCCTCACAAGCATTTTTCACTTAAACTGATTTTAAATGCAAAAACAATTAGAAATGAAGTGAGCATTGCATTTATAGACACTTTCTCCCACAAATGCATAAGGGAAACTGTACTATAAAACATCCAGTCGCTTGTTTTAAGTTTTTGGACTGAGTTCTTTTATATTTAGTGCAGAAATGGTGAATTTATGAAAGAATTTATAAAAGAAAATTAAAAAAAAAAGTGATAAAGAAACTTTAAAATGGATGTTCTGGATTTAGACAAGAGGGATTTATATTAATTTATTGAATGAAGTAGATTTTCTGATGCTTTGATGCCAAAATTAGTGAAATTCCCAGAAGTCCTGAGAGGGTCATGCTGGAGGATCTCCATCTTGGAGGTTCTCTACCAGCTCAACTGCCCTTGGATACAGAACAAAAGTCACCCTTGCTGTAAAAGAGACAAACATAAGTTACAATCCTGATAGCAGCCTGTTACAGGCAGCAAATGGTTTCTGGTGTTTCTCTGGAGTTTGGCAGTATGGCATTTTAGGATTACATCCTCACTTTTATTGGGGAGTAAGTAATATACCACCACTTTAGGCCAGTATTACAAAGTGTATCAGGACCTAGTTTTTTTGTGCTATAATTTGCCCCTGCTGATATCTAAATTTTCTCATGGATTATATGAGGATTCTCAATCATATAAATATTGCAAATGTACCCCTAACTTCCTTTGGTATGAAGGAAATTCTCTGTTACTGATTAAGCCAACTGCCTTTGTTGTTCTTTTTGGTCAGTAATCAGAAAATTATGTTACTTCTTCCAGAAGGCTCAATAGTAGAATAGAACACAATCGGCAAAGTTAGTAGAGTGGGAGGGAGTTTAGACAGAGCTTATATTTGTTAGCAATGCTGAAAGATAGGTGGTGAGTTAGCCGCGAACATCTTCACAGAGAATGACTTAGGTGGATGGGAAATTAGACATGAGCCAGTGATGTCTGTTTGCAGCCCAGAAAGCCAAGCATATCCTGAGCTCCATCACAAGAAGCATGGCCAGGAAGTCAAGGGGAGTCAGTCTGCTCCTCTGCTCTGTTCTTGTGAGACTGGGTCCGGAGGAGGGGCACAAAAAATGATCAGAGGGATGGAACACTTCTCCTATGGAGACAGGCTGAGAGAGCTGGGGTTGTCCAGCCTGGAGAAGAGAAGACTCTGGGGACACCTTGTTCTGGCCTTCCAGCATATAAAGGGAGCTTATAAAACCCGCAGAAACTCTTTACCGGGGGCTATAGTGACAGGAAAAGGGACACTGGTTTTAAACTGAAAGATATTAGATTTAGATTGGCTGTAAGAAAGAAATGTTCTATAACAAGGGTGGTAAGGCACTGGAACATGTTTCCCAGAGAAGTAATGGGTGCCCTATCCCTGGAAGTGTTCCAGCCCTGACCATAGGGTGAGGTTGGAACTAGATGATCTTTAAAGACCCCTTCAAACCCGAACCATTCTATGACTCTGTGATACAAAAGAGTTGACAATGATTATTGAAGGGTTCAACACACAAACTGCAAATATGCCTGTCCTGTGTGAGTGGTGTTCTGGGAACAGTTGCCCATTCAGGCAAAGGTGTTTTACTTATAGAGGTAGAAACATTTTTCTCCTTCAGCAGTGGTTTCTTCTGTACCTTTGATTAGCAGCATCAGGCATCCACATTTCACTCACTTCACCCAGTGTTTTGTCTTGAACATATAATCAATAGCTCTGTGCCACAAAAATTCCACTTTCTTTTTAGTTTCTTACCTTTGGATTGAGATTCAATTCCTGAAACAATCAGGATGTCACATGTATAGTATTGGGTAGCAAGAGTATGAGAACTGCTATTTTCAAGGAAAATTGCAAGTATCATTACATATAATACAACTGCTCATTTCTATGTTTATGTCAGGAATTGACTGAATAGACAAAGGAATTGTGAATCCACATGCTTGAGGTTATAGCAAGAGTAGCTTCCAATTTACCTACAAATCATACACTAGAATGTATTTATTTTCCTTAAATTTAGTTAAATTGAACTGAAAATTCCTGTCTCCTATAATTCCTGACTCATCATGATATGACTGACAGCATATAGATCGCCAATAAACTACCAGGTCGGAACCAGTCACTTTCACTGGGGAATTTTAGAATAGTTCCATGTTTCTGCACCACAGCTTGATCCAATTCTTTCCAAGGCCTTTTCAGACTGGTATTTCAAAAACACAAGGAGCGCCATCTATTCAGTTCTTGCAAAAAGGACAAATGCTACCTTGACTGTTTGCTCTTTTGGCAATAACTCAAATAGCTCAGGAGTCTTGCACATTTAATACTAACATATACTAAAATGTAAGAGAACCTGGAAAAAATCTGGACTTTCAAGTATTTTTCTTGAACAAATAGAATCTTGAACTGACCAAGTATGAGACTGTTGACTGTAATGGATATTGATCTCTGGATTTTAAGAATAATCCATCCAATCTGAATTGTTACCAACACTGACTTGAACAGTGGTTGAATTGCATTTTTTGGTTTTGAGTTCATGTCTCATAGTACATAGCAAAAGAAATTGCTGCACAGTCTCCGTATCTTTCCTAAAGAGCAATATAAACCTGGTGATCTCTATTTTAAAAACCGTTTTTGCAATATCTACTTTTATAGTCTTATTGACATTCTGATTTACATGTAGAAGAGGTCAGTTTGTGAAATAGAATATTACTGAATAAAAAGTGATCCTTTCCAGGAAGAAGTCTAATTGAAAGAATCAGAATATTTACCAAACCTCTCTACTATCCCTATAAATAAAAACCCTAATATTCAACCTGATACTGTTTAAACTGTCTTTAATATGAAACCACAACCTTGCTTTCTTCTATTACCTTCTACCAAGGGTCTGCCATCTACTACCCTTGACAGCACAAGTTTAATCAATGCCACCAAAATTTAAAGCAGAAAATACCAGCAAAAGTAATTTCTCACATGAGCAGCTTCTACAATACCAAAGTTTAAAAAGGACATAAGGGAATAAAAAATAAGTACTGAGGGCACTTGCAGCCAGACTGTTGATCCCCCCATACTGTACCTCTGTTATTTTAAGGAATGGAAATTTCAATTTTAATAATTGAACAGATATACCTCCTGTCACAAGGGATCCTTAAGCAATGAATCAGGCCTATGCACTGTCAGTCCTTGTTCTCTCTGTTGTTTTTTAGGAAGCTGTCTATATTTTATATGTGCTCCCTTAAGCTAGGGATAGCCTTACTGCTAATGCCTAAATACCACAATTTAAAGAAGTGAGTCAAGATAAATAACAGTAGCATTATAAACCTAAGTATTATCACCTTGCTCTCTAAACTTTGAGAAGTATTTTTTATCTATCCCTGGTTGGCCTCACACTCTCATTTCCCACCTGGCTCTCCAGTAATAATTGGAGCAATTAGTTATGCCTTCCTGAGATATTTGCCAGTATAATCCAGATGCTTTTCCTAAAAAGAAGCAGAAAGAAATTAAATAAGGATAAGGACTGCAGCCAGAGGTAGAAACATAGAGGGAAAAAAGGAGAAGCTAATATTCTGTTCTTGTATCCACATCACAAACAACATTGATTTACATTGTTATAAATCAGTCTGTTCCTGAATAGTCACTATAAAGTGTCATAAAAAGAGAAGTAAACAATCCAGGGAGATTGACTGTGGTTAACTAGTGGCTGGCCAACAGCCTCTGCCACTGTTGCATGAAGTGTGAGTGAAAGGCTATTAGCTCTTAAATTATGTGTCAAGAAAATTCTAAAAAAGAAAAAAAAAATTGATTTTTTTAAGCTTCCATTTAAAAACATTCAATTTTTCCCATGGGATCTCTTGAAAATTAAAATACATTAAGACAAACAAAACAAGGAAAAAGCTGAAAAGCATATGTATTTCATCTTGAAACCAAAATACTGAATGATACTTCAATAACAACCTGGAAAGTTTATTTGTTTGCCTAATGCTCTTAATAATTTTTATTGGCCTTACGCTTGAATGCATTTCCACTAACATAAAGCTGCTTGGGACTTTCAGGAGGTTTCTTCCGGTGACTTCTTGGAGATGTAATTGGCTCAGTGTGTTTGGGCTGGGAACTGGCTTTCTGGTAATTCCATCAAAAAATCTGACAAAGCCACATGGTTTCATTTCTAGGGAAGAAAAGAAAGAGTTTTGGTAGAATTATGTAATCTCTGTCTTTTAAAAAGATGTGGTTATGAAGGAAGTCTGATTGAATACTAACTGGCACATTTAGTATAAATACCAGTTAATAATGAAGACCATCAACACTGGAAAACAAACAGAGGGATCCCCCACCAAAAATGGAGTGAAGGTGAAGATGCTGGAATGTGTGATTAACAGAACCTGAGCCTTGTCTGGTGTAAGTCTGAAGAAGGGCTGCTTCACCTAGTGAGTAATTTATAACCACCTTGAAATAGAGTCACTTTTCATGATCAATGTTCATTTAGGATTAGTAAAAGTCAGGTTGATGCATTAATATGATATAAGGTGAATTGCTAAATCCTAAATGATTTCCCCTCTGTGATGAATATGAAACTAGGAGGTACTGAGTAGGGTTTTTAAATGTCCGCTTCCTGGATACTTCAAGTGACCTCCTCCATTTAGCAGTGTGATTAGGACCTGGAATTGTGGGCATACTCCAAGGGAAAAAAAAAGTAAGTAAAATAGATCTGGTTTAAAGTCAATGATATTCAGTACTCAAATAGATATAAGCTATTCTGTAGTAGGAATGGCATTAAGGGGCCTTCAAGGGGTCATCATAATGATTCAAAGCAAAATATTGTTCCTAAAAGGCTTCTGTTAACTTGCACCAAAAAATTCCAGGTGGTGATATAGACTTTAAAGCTTCATTAGTCTGTTCTAGTGCTTGATTATCCTTAACAACAATGTGTTTTCCTATGTTGTAGCCTAGTTTCTTGCTGAAATCAATATTCAAAGACAGAAATAAGAATACAAAATCCAAGATCTTCCCTTCACAAACATAGCATTATTTTATCAAGCACTTCTTATAAATAGATTATTCTAAGCTTGCCTACAAATGATAACACAGCCTAACTATTGAACAGTTCTGTATTAGAGCTCCACCTTTGCTGTATATATTTGAAATGTCAAAAATCCCGACAAAAACCAAGAATGTCAAAACATTTTCCTATACTTAACAGTCCTTTGTAGCTCCTTAATGTCTTTTTTCTTAATTTCTTTTCTTTTTTTTTTAAAGATAATTTATACCTTACTTAGAAATTAAACTATAACCATTCAGAAAAGAGTTTTTATTTGCCCTCATAGGTTCTCATATAATCCCTTTTCTTTAAACTGATATTCAAACAGTTATCTTGGAATGCTGTTTACATGCAGATGAATCTAGAGCATTTCCAGGTGGGATCACATGGCAAGCTAAAATTAAACTTCAGCTGATCTTTATTTTAGCATGTAAGACTGCTCAAATTTATTGGACTGTAAATTTTATTTCAAAACAGAAGTATTTGGAAACTGGTGCATTACAATGAATATAGGTCCTTCCTATGATGAAAATGCCTAGATGCATCCAAGTCTCATGGTAAAGAGTCTGCTTTCATATCTATACTTGGAACCTTGTGTTTTGTCCCTATTTTAAGTTCAGATTAATAAGTTTTCCATAATGCTCCATGTTCATTATTTCATCTTATGAGAGTAGTTTTACAGGCTTGCAGCTGTAACAAAATATGTTATTCACTGCAGCAGTATGTGAATAATATTTTGTCTGTTAAGGGAAAAATTCAGTGTGTGTTTTTCTCATAAAGAATTCCTAACAGTTTGCCCTGTGTAGACATTTGTAATTACTTTAGGCTATTCTATGTTCCCTTCTCTTCTGTGTATTATTTATTCTGACGTTACTAGGCTATGACTGGGAGGGAATCAAATGGACAGAAGAGTAGACAAATCTAGTGGCAGAAAGTGATGTGCTGTGTGTGTAGAAGATGATGCAGTTAATTTATCCTTATCTGCAAAAAGGATTCAGGGTCTTTAAACATAGGTGTATCCTGTTGTTTTAAGTACTCTACTTTTCTGCCTCAATCCAGTTGCTGCTCCAAAAATTCATGGGTATCCCACAGATTCTTGATCCCATCTGCCATTCCAGATCAGATACTTCAATTTCACTAACACATCTTAAATTACCCAGATCCAACTCCTATGCCAAGAGAGTATTCTGGTTTTCCTTCACTGTCAGGTACCTGATAAGTCTTTTTCTACTATCAATTCAGAACCTAAATGGAAATTTACAGCATTTATTTAAGCTGGATGATCTCAGATAGTATTAGTCCTACCAATTGGTGCCAGGTTTGCATGTGTGTTATTGCCATCCATTGCAGAGGTCTTAATTTTCTGAAACACCCTTTGGTATTCTTTCTGTCTGTCATACTTTATTTTTTAATATTTCTTTAGATTTTTTTATCTGCCATATTGGCTTTGCACTCTGACTTGTTGTGATGTGATAATAACTTAACGTGACTGGATTTACATGCCTTGGAAAATGCACAAAGCTTCTGGAGATCAGCTGGCTCAAACATCTGATATATACACTTGCCTTCTGTACCTAGAAGTCCACGTATTTTTCAGAAGCCTGATAACATACTGATTATGATGATTAATCAGTTTGTGTGTTTTACTGGAAAAAGTCCCATATGTGGCTTGCATCAGTGCCTGCTGAGTATGCTATGGATTCTTACTGTTTTCTCCTGCTGCTCATCTAATATCTACAACATTTATTCACCAGCATCCTGATTGCCTGTGTCTGGCTGAGTGTTTAGTTTCTTAGAAACATATTCATATTCATGGAACATTCTGCTATATTCTGGAAGAAACTGGATTTTCATTTGTCTGAATGCAATTATTTCCCTTTTATATAAACTATGCCCTTCTCACTGGTCTGACTGTATGAGGAGTTCTTTATTTCTTGGCAAGTAAAGGAGAGAAAAAGGAGTCTTTCCATCTTGTCTCTGGACATTTGAGAGAGAGTTAACAAGAAAAGACAGCTTAACTTATTATTTATTTGTTGTTTTTAAGTCTGTTTGGTGTTTTGTTTATATTTTAAAGCAGCATGCAAAATCTCTGACTTTATAGATATACATTTTCTGTGCTCTTTTTATGCATGAAAAAGCAAAGCCTACTCTGTATCTGAGTATTTTCCTTTCTACTCGGTGCATCCTTTTCAAACAGATCCATAAAGCAAAGTTATCTAAATTCCTGTAAAGTTGTAATACAGCTTGTTACAATTCAGAAACTGCACAGTGTAACAATATGATTTTTAAGCCCCTGATAAATTTGTACATGAAAGCTTCCCCTTCCAAAGAAAGGAAACTGAGCAGTGTTAGAAGGAGAATGAAAGAAAATTAACATGAGAATTTTTTTTCTTGTTGGTGAACATTTTAGGCACAAAAAGAGCTTTCAGAGTGAAAGAGAAACAATTTGAGAAGCATAGCCTAGGAGCTCCTCTTCCCCTCTCCTATCAAACACACCTTACCTAGGTGTTGTTTCATTGACTAAAGGAGCTACTGCAGATTTACAAAATTATACAAAGAAAATGACACATGGAAGAGTCTCAGCTTACCTTCAGAAAATGACATTTAGGGGAACTTGTGAAAATCCTGCAACACGAGAAAGATTTTTACAGTTTATTTTCCACGGTGGAGACAATGCAAAAGCATACTGAAACCAGAAAAGCACCAACATGAGTAAGACAAAGCCAGTCTTAACATTTCTCATTCATTGAGCAAAACCCACTAACTAATGTGTTTTTGTACACTGTTTTTTTCCCCAGCCTTTCAGAATTGTCTTGTTGAATCTACCTTATTGTATGTAAGTACAGATTATCAAGAAGGAGGAAAGATAAAGAGGCCATAACTTCTGCAAAAATGTCTATGATTTTAGGTGTTACTTCTCACATTATAAGGGAAAGACCACTCTGAAATCAAAGCTGCATCCAAGTATAATATGACAAATCAGTTCCCTCTTTATTGGCAGCATCTACTGCCCTCAGGTTACTTGTTCTGAATCAAATTCCAAAATTAAATATTGCAGCTTTCTTGTTGAACAAAGCTGAGTAATTTTTTTCAAGTACAATTTTCTGCCACTGGCTAAAGATGCTAAATTGAAGACAGCTTGAAAAATGTATATAATAGGAAGTGATGCAAATCCTGGGAGAAAGGACACACACACACACAAACCACAAATACATCCTTTCTTCCCTGCCTCTCTCTGGGATCAACTGAATATGGGGAGGTATATTTAAAGCACCGGCCAAAAGTAATAATTATTCCGATTTCTGCTATAATTTTGAGCAGAAACTTCTTTCTTAGGGATACTATGTCTATTATGATCATAGACTAAACCAAAAAGAGAGATCAGATCTTTTTGGATGCATTTTTTGAATGTATCTACATGATTATTTTTATGTTAATACTCCCAATTACACAATAGAAGATTTTTTCATCATAAAGATCAATGTAAAAAAAAAAATCAGAACATATTTCTTTAAAAAATTACAAGTTTTGTGAAGTTCTAAATATTTAATTAAAACAATCATAACAAATATTAGGAAGGAATGCATGATATCAACATCTTCTGAGTTTCTTAATGAATCATTTGAATGAATAACCTGATCTTTATACTGCAGTTTCCCATTAGAAAATGAGATTTCCAATATATTCTCAATTGATTGAAATGTTTTGAGCCCTGTGTACCTTTCTGATGGTACAGTTGCCTTTGAAGCATAGGAACTTCAAGGTTTCTGCATTTTAACATTGGAGTTAGTATGAAAGACAGAGATTCTACCTGGAAAATACAGTTAATGCAAACTGTGCATTCTGTCCTTCCAAATATCCAGATAGCTTTTAAATATTTCCAGTGAGGGAGACTCCAGAACTTCTCTGGGTGATCTGCTCCAGTGCTTTCTTACCTGCACAATAAAGTTCTTCCTCATGTTCAGATGGAATTTCCCATGCATCGGTTTCTTCCCATTGTCTCTTATCCTATTGCTCAATACCACTGAGAAGAGCCTGGGTCCATCCTATTGACACCCTCCCTTCAGATACTTTCAGACATTGATCAGGTCCCCTCTCAGTCGTCTCTTCTGGAGGCTGAATAGGCTCAATTCTCTCAGCCTTTCCTCATAAGAGAGATGCTCCAGCTCTTCCCAATGCACCCCAGGATAGCATTGGCCTTCTTGGCACAATGGCATGTGAACAGTTCCTGGAGAGCTTGTTGTCTCCCAGAACCCCCAGGCACTTTTTCTGCAGAGCTGCTTTCCAACAGGTCAGCCTCCAGCCTGTACTGGTGCATGGGATTATTCTCTTCCAGGGTCAAGAGCCTGCATGTGCCTATGTTGAATTTCAGACAGTTATTCTCTGCCCACTTCTCCAACCTTTCTAGGTCCTTCTGAAGGGCTGCACAGAACTCTAGTTCATAAACTACTCCTCCTCCCTTTGTGTAGTCAGCAAACTTGCTGAGGAAGTATCTACCACATCATCCAAGCCATGGAAGAATAAGTTGAACAAGATTGGACCCATTATCAACCTTTGCAGGACATCACTACTTACAGGTCTCCAACTAAACTCTGTGCCCCTGATCAAAGCCCCCTGAGCTCTTCTGTTCAGCCAGTGCTTCCGCCACCTCACTGTCCCCTTGTCTAGCTCTCACTTACCAATGAGGTTATCATGGGAAAAAACATCAGAAGCTTTGCTGAAGTCCAAGTAAACAACATCCACTGCTCTCCCCTCACATATCCAGACAGTAATCTCATCATAAAAGGCAATCAGGTTGGTTAAGCATGATTTCCCTTTGGTGAATCCATGCTATCTACTCCTGATGACCTTCTTGTTTTCCACATGGCTAGTGATGGCCTCCATGATGAATCATTCCATTACCTTTCCAGGGATGGAGGTGAGTCTGACTGGCCCGTACTTTCCTGGGTCCTCCTTCTTGCCCTTTCTGAAGATTAAGATGACATTTCCTTTCTTCCAGTCCTCAGGGATCTCTCCTGATTGCCATGACCTTTCAAAGATGATGGAGAGTGAAAAACAAAGTCTACCAATTCCCTCAGCACTCATGGGTGCATCCCATCAGGACCCCGGACTTATGGATGTATCCACTTTTGAGGGAAACTAAATAGGAAACTGTTCAGGTCGAGCAGTAAGTGGGCTCCTGTTCTTTAACATGTCATAGCCAATCATGGCTCCTCTGGAGAGTACTGGACCACATAAAGAAAAAGAACATTTGTATCACAGACCGTAATAATTTCAATTTCAAGTACACGCTCTTAAGTTTATACCATATAGATATGGGTGCCTCAGAGCCAATTGCTTTGATATACTGATTTGTTCCTCTTGTACCAGATCAGTGCTGTGTAGACACGGTAATAGATAATAAAGGAATTAACTAAGTAGAAACTTAAATCTCTTGAAAATTCAGTTTTCTACTGATATTTATAATTGCTGTATATAAAAAATTTAAAAATTAAACTTAAAATATACACACCTTTTTTTTTTTCATACTGTCATCCTGTGATCAGTTTGGTGAGAAAACCCCTTTGTGCCTGAATTGCACAAAATAAAGAAGATAAATGCATCAACTGTCATATTCTACAAGAAATCAAGCAAGAAAAAGAAGGTGAACAGTGATGACCATTTCATCTCTTTCTACCACACTGGACTGAGGGAAAGTCTCTGATAAAAAGACTTTCCCATTCTTTCAAGGAGGAAATAAAGATATACAAAAAGGTTCCACAATATTCCCTTTTAATCTTTTCCCTATATTTTTTTCTCATACTAGATTGCTTTTTTTTCATATTAACTGAGTGTATCTATAAGGAGGTGCTGATTAGTGGTTTTTTTTTTTAATTCATGTCAAAATATATATTTAAAGCTCTTAATGTAAGCAATATTTTTCAGTTATGTTGCAGGCAATCAGGATTTTTGGATTTATATATTTATATAGACATATACATTTTTTATTCACTGCATGAATTGAGTTAATTAAATTATCATTTCATAAAGCTTTTGGAATCTCAGCAATGCTTGTGACAGGAGAGATTGCCTCCAGTGAGTTAAAGGGAGTTTTGCCACTGGAATTCAGAATTTACCCATATTGTCCCTTGAGTTCTGCAATAAATTTTGAAATTAATTAATGTATTTCATTGCATTGTACAGGAAAAATTATTTCACTGCTATATGAATTATAGAAGATTTATGGCCATCCATGACAGAAATAGATGACATGCACAGCCTAAGAGATGTAATGGGCCAGATTAATACTGTGTAACAGTTTAGATCAGGATGTGCTCCATGAAAGTCACCAAAATTTCAGCAGCCTAAGACTGGTGTGAGAGAAGAGGGATCACACAATGAGAAAATTTCAAGTACTGTGAAAAATACAGGAGCAGTGCTGGAGAGTGCAGAAAAATTACATTTGAAGCATTCAGCTGACTCAGCAACTAAAGTTCTGCAGATGATCCCTGAAGGTGGGAAGTCTGTCCTCTGAGCAACCCTGAGCTCAGACTCAGCAGCTTTTACTCTATTATTTAGAATAGCAACATTTTTGTCCTACTTTACCTATGATCTTTAACTCCCCAGGTTTTCACTGGACTGATTCACTGTGCTGCATTTATTTTAAATAAGCAGAACTGTATTTCAGAAAGTTGCTTGTACGAATGTAAGGAATCCTTTGCAACACAAACTTGTTGGAATTCAGATCTCCTGTCTTGTCTTCAGAGAAATATCCAAACCATGTAATTTTTTTTCCCCCTAGTTGTTTTCTGTACTGATGTTAATGTTATGGTGGTTTTTTTTGGTTTTTTGTTTGTTTTTAATTGCAGTTAGATTGTAAAATGGAAGGTAGGATCCATAAACCATTTCAAGTGGAAAATTTGTATACTACTACTTGTTAGGAGAAAAAGTGGAATTAGCCATTTGAAATTAATTTAGGTAGCTATAGCTTCATAAACTTAAATCTGAGCCCAAGAATTCAGTGTTGATTAGTTCAACAAGCAAATACTTTGTGCTGGGACAACATAGGTTTAATATGTGTAGATTCCTAGGATTAGGTCCACTTTGATGATGTATATGCTTACATTTGGATAAATGCACATGTGTGAATGTATATATATATACTTGTGCACATATGTAAATTATTGAATCTCACACATAGATATGCACATGCACATATACATATATATATATATATGTTATGACCTCATAATATTTTGACATACATGTTTGGAAATAAAATCCAAACCTGGGTGCTGAATTAAATGTTTTATCTGTGTCTATGGGATTCTCCATTATTCAAAATACCCCTTTTGTTTCATGAGCTTTTATAATCTGGACAATAAACATCATTGTTTGCGACTGCAATGGATAGCAAAAAAAGATAAGACCTATGTTTTGTAGTGGTTCTGATATAGAAAGGCAATGAATCCTATCAATATTCAGTTTTATAGTTGACTTACCCATGTTCTTCTAGTTTAGTCGACTTCTTTATTAAATACATTTACAATAATTTAATGATTAGTGATTTCAGTGGAAATGTCTTTTGAATCTTAAATAGAGCATAAGGAGAATTATGATCTGATCTTTTAGATTTTGCAAACAGGACCTGTTTAAGTAGTCTAGGCATTTCTCTGAATAGTAAAGGTTTTATTTCAGTCTCACACCCATTTTCCTTCTATGTTACTTATCTAATTAAAAATGTAGAGTTTTATCTACCGTATAATAAAATCTAATTCAATATCCTTCTACAGCTGGGACCTCTGAAATAGATAATGCAATGAGAAATTTTATCATGGGAGTCACGGGAGGATCAGCCACTTAGGTAAAAATGTTGCAATCAGTGGAAAGAAATAACCATTATGAACATACAGTTAATCTGACCTATTTTAGAGATCTATTTGCAAATAAGACAAACCACATTCCAGAGGAGCAGTTCCTCGGATACGAACGCTGATGTTCAGGCAGATGTATCCTAGCAGCAGGATCTATCTCCAACAGACGTTAGGTGTAAAATGTTATTCCATATGCACCAAGAAGTAACTTTTAAGCACATTCAACTTTATTTTGCAAAAATGTTAATTTGATTTGGTATGCGGTTCTAAAACGGCTGCTGTGCTCAACAGCAAGTGTAATTACCATTTGGGGTGTTAAGTTCCATAATTATCTTGAACTAACAAGAAGCGTAAGATGGTGTCAATTTGGTTTTTTTCAGTTTTATTTGTTAGAAAAGGTTCTAATTGGGACATGAAAAATAGAATAGGGGAGAAATTTTGTGTCATTTACTCAGATACAACATAACTGTCTTGAAGTCATAGTCATACAACAGTTTTAGAGAACCAGGTATATTTCATTAAAGATGGACACTGAAGCAGGTCAAAAATCTACATTAAGGACAAATTTGTGAACCTTTAGTTTTCAAATACTAATTCTATTTTAATTGCATTTACATAATTTATTATTTTCAATTCTCCAAATTCAGTGTTGCTGACCAGGACTTTTTTGTTTGGCTGGTTGGTTTGGTTTGGGGGTTTTTGGTCATTTTTTTTCAGTAAGGCAAAAAAGGATTTTTGCCAGGATTAATGATTAATTTAGCAATAAAATGGGTTTGTTTTTTGGTTCTTCTTGAGGAAAGCCCCACACTAATCTTCTCTTTTCTTCATCTTTCAAATCTCACTGGAAAGAGTGAAAAAAAACCCCAACACAGTAGAGATGAAAGCCAGCCTGTAGAATTCTTCCATAGATTCAGTGATTGACACAAAACTCATTAGAAATAAGAGAAATAGGAACACTCCTGATTTACTGTATCTGGAGTTACTGATTGCTTCTTAATTGGTTTTGTCTCTCAGAAGAGTTGGTGTCTTGAATTTGCTGAAAGAATTTCACCCTCAAAAGCTGCTGGCAGAGCACAGTTTCCCTTGTTGACCTGCAGCAAGCCTGGCAAGAAGCTCTGGATTGCCTAAAGAGAACTGAAAGAGAACTATATTCTTTTCTCTAAATGCTATACCTCTGTGGAGATAGTGAATCTACCCCTGTTCACTGCAGTTCAGAAAAGGTCATCATAACACACAGAGTTAATAATAATAATCTCAGGGATTTTTGAGGGGAAAGATACAGCAGGAAACACATGTAGATTAAATTAAAACATAACACAGATGATTGGTAACTTCCTCCTTTTTTTTTTTAGACACTCTCCCTAGTATTTCTCTTAACTGGGTAGCAGGATATATGACAAGATAGTGCTGTCTCTCTCAAATTTAAACTGAGGTCTTATGTAATTTTAGAATTAGGCCTTAGGACAGGTGTGGAAATAACCTGAACAGTTCAGGAAAATTCATTGTCTCATACTTCAGTGATTTGTTCTGGGCTCAAAGCTCATCAGTATTTAGACCTTTTTTTTGCTGTTGGTTAATGGAAGGAAAACAAGGATCTTTCACCAGCTGGAAGATAAAGAACTTTGGGAGCTTTTAGAGGAACAAAAATGAAACTGTGGAGAAAAAGGGACAAAGCTGATGTGGGAACGAATCAGAGAGTATAAAATAATTCTCATAATCCACACCATGGGCTGTTTGGAAGTATAGACCTTGAAAGCTTGGGGAGCGAGACCAAGGAAATCCATAAGGAAATCAGACGTATGTCTGTCAAAAGAAGAGTGAGGAAAAGCATAAATTTCATTGTTTAGATTTTCCTAGTGAAGGGTAACAAGGAATTGAAGTATCCTTGAACTTTGAGGAGCTCCCAGTGGAATGTAGCTGGCAGAAATGATCAAGGCTGTTAAATTTTTTCTTTGATTTAAGCCTAAAGGTTTGGACAAAGAGACAGAAGCAAACCTGCTAACTTCTTAGAACTGCCAAGCTGTCTTTAGATAAATTTAACATTCAGCTGAGTCCAGCTAACTTCATGGATACCCATTCCCAGTATTAGAAGCCTTTAGGAATTGCAACCAACCTTCCATTTATATAAAGAGCAAACCCAGCCATACATGGCCAGTCAGAAAGATGTATCTGATGCATCTGAGCTCTCCAGCTCCCTGCAGCAAAACTAAGCAATGAAGAACTGAGTTTGCATTCATGCTATGGCACTACTGATTTCTATCTCCTGCAGCAAAACTCTGGAATAAGCTGGACTTGCTTTCATGTAGAAGTCCTAACTTGTTGATAGCACCACAAATATATTTAAAGCTCTTTTCCTGAGGCAGCTTTTCTCTATTGTTGACAGTAAAATGGATGGTCTATGAAAAGAGATTTTTGTGCCACTATTTGTTTTCAAACAGTTGGAGAATAATACAAGGACCACAAAGCAGATTCAATATTCTTTAGACTTCTTTAAAATGAGCAAAACTAAAAATATGTAATTCATGCCCAAAGCAATTTTAAAAATACTGAAAGTCCTGGCATTGGAGACAATGTCTTTCTTCTTCCCGCAAATCAATAGGCTTTTATTCATTCTCTTACCTCAAAATGTGTGGTGTCCACTCAGTTGTGCTCAACAGAACTTGGTTAAAGCACTCTTCTAATCAGAATTTTTTTCTGAGAAAGTCACTTATACAATTAAACTAACAATTTTTGTTTAAAAAATATTAATCTGGAAAATGCCTTTGTGAGCATCGTTATTGCATACTGGGCTGCAAAATTAACTGTACTGGGAGCAGGTCATACGAAGGAATTATTCCCTTCCACTGGGTGCTTGTGAGGCCCCATCCAGAGCAACGTGTCTGGTTTGGGATCTCTGGAGTTATTGAGGAGACTCCAACATAGTGCCATAGTAAGATGGGTAAGGAGCAGTGCAAGTGTCATTGAGGGATTGGGGGTTTCTTTAAATCTTAGGAATGATCTAGTTTGTGGATAGCTAACCATCTTATAGGACATTATGGAGAAGATGAAGCCAGGCTCTTCTTAGAGCTCAGCAGACAAAAATAGGAAATAGATAACATTCACAAACTGAAGTAAAGGAAATTCCAACTGAATATAAGGAAAACTAAAAAGCCAACCAAACCAAACCAAACCAAACCAAACCAACCAGACAAAAACACACACAAAAATTTTTATTTTCAAAACTCAACAAACAAGCTCTGTTCAACCTGATCTAATTTGGAAGTTAACGCTGTGAGGCATGGGGTTGGACTGAAGACCTCCATCAGTCTTTTCCTCTCTGAATTATCCTATCAGTTTACAATTGCTTCATAAATCAAGCTTCATCATAAACCAGCATTTTTGCTGAAAAACGCAATTTTTCCTTTCCCTGAACCTCATTTCACCCTTCATGTTGACATAAAAGCGTGTGCTGATTCAAATTGGGTGACTAACCCAAAATGAATACATTGGGAAAGGGGGTGAAATGGCAGCTAGTAGGATCATTTCAGCCAGTGAGTTCACTAGACTGCTGCACAAACATCTGCGGCTACAACAGATAAAGTCAGGGACACTGTGTGGGAAGCAATAAGCAGGAGCATGAAGCTCCTTCAGCACCAGTGCCTGTTTACACCTTTTTAAGATGAGTAAGAGTCAGTGATTAGTTACAGGTAACAATCTTTTCAGCTAGACTAGTGCCAAGGATGGTATAATTTTCTTTAAAGGAACATCTCATCAGGAAGAGTTTAAAGCAACAATCTCCTGCAACTGTTTGTTAAACACTCCGTAGCATTTTTAATACTAGATTCTATTGCTTGAAGTTCCCTACAACTGCCTACAGTTAATGTACTCTTTCTCTACCCTACATGTGATAGCAAGACCTGGAATATCTCATCACAGGTTGAGTAAACAGGGTTTATTAAAAAAAAAAAAAAAAAAAAAAATCTTTGTTACATAATGGGAAAAAGAGCCAGAACAGGTTTATTTTGCACATTCTTTGTCTGAGCAGTAGGATGACGGATTTATGGTAAATCATTGAGGAAAACTCAGCAACATTTTTTATCATTGCCAATGGCACCAGTTTTGTCTTTGACAGCAGAGGAGTTAATTCTGCCTTTACCAGTGCCTGTTTTCAAAGCATGACAAACAGCTTTCAAAATCAGAAAGTACACTGCTCAGTGGGGTAGCAGACTTGCCTTATGTTTCTTGAAGCATTCTTGATAAAAAAATGCTCCTTTGCTGCAGCTTATACATCACATGGAGAAAGGAAGGAAATTCAGCATAAAGCTTGAAAGCTCCTTATTTTGTTGTCTTTGTGCTTCTCTGAGATAGTTTAGAAAAGTAATGAACATTACCAATACACATTGTTTCAGTTACGGTCTTTAACTCTTGTTGTCTGACCCTTCTGATTAGAAAACCTGCTTTTAATTAGTTATATTTTTATGCAAATAATGATTGTAAACATATAACACAGACCACTAAAAAAACCCACCAGATGCACAAAAAGTACTGTATTCTATCTCAGACTGCTCGGAATTTAAAAAGAAAACAGAATACATAATGATTTTTGTTATTGTCTTAGGTAATGTTAGCTTTTTATGCTCTCTAAGCCTCAGTTCCTTCTAAAGTGAAAATAATGGTACTATGCTTTTAAAATTTTAGGGTTTTGCTAACTACCACTACTATTATTAAGGGAAACAACCCAACATTTTACAAAGAACAATTAGTGCAAGCTCTTGAAAGTATTTATCATAAAAGGTCTGAGACAAATTTTTATTATTTTGATGGAAATTTTGATTATTAACTGACACCATGATGGACTCAGGCCAAATTCTTTCCAGTGTAGAGGGCTGTATATGTTGCTCTACTGAACTGTATTGTATGAATTTTATTTCAAAATTGGAAGTTGACTGCCTTGCACAGGATAATTGAGTGTCTTGTGAGCCATTTCAGTATCAAGTGTGCAGTCTCCCACATCAGTATGATGTCCTTGGTCAGAGTCACGGACTTGACTGTCTGCATTCTTTCCTGCAGCCAAACTATGTTGGGAAGGAGGAAAGAAAATGTGCAGAGAAGTTAAAATATATAGATTTTACTGGTGAATAAAGCTTCTCTCTCTTTGGAAGAGCTACCAGAAGAGAGATCTCAAGGCTTGAGCACTGAGAGGAACATGAATACAACAGCACTCACAGAGTTGTTCGCAGTGGATCCCTGTTTTGCTTGTAAGAGTCCATGCATAGGAATGTTTCTGATACATGTGGTCAGAAGGTGAAAAAAAATTGTTCTGAAATAACTTCAAAGATAAAACATGGTCTTCAGGTTCTTTGGCTGTGCAACCCTGTATTTCATAATGATAATCACTTTACCAAAATAATTAGCACTGCCACCACTCAATAAGCCCATTTAAATTCAAGTATGATATGTCATGTTTTCCAAATCAGATGGGCAACTTGATCCTGCTGTCAGGGAAGAAAAGAGGTCAATTTGACATATGATTCCATATATTCTACTTTGAATTTGAGAAAGCTGGCTCATAGATTTTAGGAAAACCTTATTTCCTTCCAGAAGTAGATCGCAATCTTAAATAATTTTTAATGACTTTGTTAGTATTACTGAGCTAATATATATCTCTACCTTAATACTTGCATATTTAAATACCATTTCTACCTTTATTTTTATGCTTATATTCTCAGTGATTAATTAATTTTGTTGAGAACTCAGTGAAAAGCTGTTCAAGTCATCCAATAATGTCAAATGCTAATGAGAACTACTGACTAGTCTTGAATCCTGTTTTTTCTCTCAGTCCTCAATCATTTAATACTTGGCAATCACATTAAGCAGTTGAACTTATCTCTAAGATTTTCTACATCTGTTAATATTTTTTTTCTGAACTAGAATTAAGAGACTTGAATTCTGTAAGAAAATATACATCCGACTATTTTTCCTAATAGATGCAGAAACACTTAGTTATAAATAAGGTTACTCACAACATTTAAGTTGCAACCTGAAGCTAATTCTTCTATGTGATAAGGAAACAGGAGTTTGAGATGACGCGTTACAGTTCTTCACAAGGTTATCTCCAGTGATGCTGAGCGTCCCAGCTGGCGTGGTGACTGACCATGGCCTGGCACCAGCTCAGCAACTCATTCTTCATTAACATTACCTTAAGGCACAGTGTATTTTCTTATTTTTGAGCCAATTCCAGTCAGATATTCAGTAGGCATATGGTCTCTCTTTAGGGTTTTTGAAAAGGCAAAGCTGTAGAGTTTTTAAGTATTCTTTACATCACTCTAGACTATTTTTGTGGTCACTGTTCAGGCGAAAGCATTTTTCTTCAGTCCATGTAAACCTGAACTGAGGGTTTAAGAAATCTGTATATCAGATTTTTATTCAATCTTCTCTCTTACTCAGAAAAAGCTTTCTGATTAAGTTCCAAATCCAGAAGATCATATGATCTGTTTTCCTAAAATCTGTCTTCATTTTTAGTTTAAAAAACCAACTTACTTTCTGTTCTAAATTGATTAAATCTTTAAAGAGAGCCTGTGTAATTCCTACATATAGTGGAATCATATTGATGAACAATGATCAAAAATACATTTACTATACTTTATTACAAATTTATAAACATACAACAGTAATAGGGTTTTTTTAAATGTCCCAGGTATTTTACATTTCAAAATCCACCAGACAAGTTTTAAATCACATTATGCAAAGAATCTGTGTTGTACTTTCAGTTTGTGAGGTCTTGCAAAACCCTACTTTCAATTCCCATATGCACAGCCTTAATTTTTAAATGTAAATTAGGAGCAAGACTTCAACAGTCATCTTCAAGATTCTTGAAAAAATCATGAGTGTTGGCCTCAATGCATAAAGTCTATGAAGCATTAAGTCTCAAAGCAAGAGAGTAAACCTTTCTAGTTACCAGAAAGTAAATCTACAGGAGCTATTAGAGAATTAGCTCACTATGAGATACTCCTTTGTATTTGTTATTGAAAAGTTTCAGTTAATTATACAAGTTCTACTGCATGCATACTGCCCAGGAGCAGCAAAAGACTTCCAGGGAGTTGGGGATTTTTATATCTGCAGATAGACGGTAAATGCTTCAGTGACTTCAGAAAATTTAGGGGAAGTTTCTAAGCCAGACAGATTTAAACACCAACATGTGGGTATTTTCTAATTCACCTTTTCTGGTTCACATAATTTTGAGAAAACTGTCATCAGGACTTTCCCAGTTGCGGGTAGAATTGATGCCAAATCTAGGGGAAGGTCAAGGGATCGTAATCTCAGAAGCCCTTCCTTGAGAAGCCCTTCTCAGGCCCCGAATCCGGGGATTGAGTAGCACCAGGGAGAGGTCTCAGCATCTGAGATGTGAGATTTCCAGGAATCAGTCTCTGACATTTTTTGTCTTAAACATCCTAAATAAATGTTTTAGATCATACTGAAATTTTTCAGTCTTGCACTATGAAACTTTTTCCCTTGAATCTCTGCTACCAGCATCTCACATTCTCCCATTACTGAACATTAGGCCCTTCTGTTCTCCTAAAATCCATAATTCCCAGTTCTCCTTTCTCTGTGAGAGGACTTCTACCATCTCTCCTATTACCCATGAAAGTTCAAAACCTCAGAAACATTTTTGTCATTTTGACCCCAATAGAAGATTGAGACCTCTTCTGTAGTGTCATTTCGTCCACTTGGAACATGGACTTATAATTTTGAGCTTTGCCATTGTTTTTTTTATATAATATATGATACCATTTACTTAACTGATTTCTTACCAGTTCATGAACACTGTAAATAGGAGACATTTTCCCTTTCTCTTTTTCTTTCCATCATCTCAATCTTCATCACAAGGTTCTACGAATGCATGTACAAAAGTGCTGCTGTCCCTGTACTTTTTCTTCTGTTCTAGGTTTTTAAGTAATATTTTTTTATTCAAATGTATCTCCATGGACTTTAATCATACACATCAGTTCAGTAGTGCAAGGAAATACCAACTTCAGGATATGTCTGTTATAGCAGTTTGAGGAAATCAGCATTGCATGAAATGAAAAATAATGGCACTCCTGAGTGCTGAATGAGATGGAAAATGTAAAATATGCATTTCACTGAGAAGCAGGTGGATTCCTGGTGGAAGGCTAAAAACTTTTTTAAAAAATTAAGCAAACAAAACAACAACAACAATAAAAAACATTTAACAGAAAACTCTGGGCAGGAGCTGAAAGATAGACTGATATTTCTCCACACTGGTAACTTTATGAACCTTGTCCACATTACTGTGAGGATGCCTATTTCCAGGCATCAGTCCTCCAGGGACTGTAGAACTCTGAATTCTGCATAATACTGTGGAACACTCTGCAGAACATTTCTGTTCTTCTCTCCTGAGCAAAATTTGGATTAGCACACTTTTCTGGTTTTGACTGAGCTGATTCTATGTTTATCCTGATAAATGGAAACGATCATCCCCTATTGCTCTGTTGGACAGATTATGTAGGTAGTTGAATCCCAGTAGTGATTACAAGTATTCATTTTTATGCTAAAATTTCCTAGGTTCTCTACAGCCAGACGCAAAATACTCCGATGGTCCTGGAAGACAGATTCAATTTTCTTTCATATATTAGTCACAATGAGCTTTGTTACAAATATCACAGCTCTTACTGTCACACTGAATAGGCAATGTCTCTTATACTTAGTAGTCTTATGAGCAACAATTATTGCACTAATCTTTCTTATTTAATGAAAGAAAAATCGCATCCCAACAGTGGGCTGCTACCACTGCAACACAAGTATGTAAAAGAAAATCTATTAATATAATAGCATACCTGTCTTCCACATGAACAGTCAGTGCAGAAGCATCTGCTCTGGTACCCAAGCTGTGCAGCACACACGGCTGTGCTCTCCAGTGTGGAGCTCCAGGGAGGTATGAGCAAGACTTTAAGCATATTTCAGTGAAGAGCTTCAGAGCTGCAGTGTAAATCTGAGGGGGAATCTGAAAATCATGATGTGAGGAGTGAATAGGCACGTTCTTACCAAAAAATTTCATCTCCAGCTATCATGATAGTGTGCCTACTAGGTTTACAGCACAAAAGAGTGCTAACATATTGTGTTAGCTTGAGTAAGTGTATGGATGTATTTGTGTATACAAATGCCATCTTCCACCTCCTTCTCAAAGAAAGCCTTATAGAGTTACATATGCCACCATGTGTTAAGTAATTTTTTTTATGGGCTATAAATGACTTGGCCAAGCTGTGAAATGAAACAGCTTGTTCCACTGCACTAACAGTGCAGACTCAGATCTTATTGTCTGTGAAGTAAATGTGTGATGAGTCACTTTCTAAACGAAAACACATCATAAGTGGTTCTTATACCAAGTCCTGTTCCCTGTGTATACATCCTTGTGATAGGACAGCTTTATGACAAAGGTAAATTATCAAAATATAGTATTATTTGCAATACTAAGTCAGAAAAGATCAGTATTTTTTTCAGTTTGTTTACCTCTTTTAAAAACTTTTGCATATTTAGTAAAACTAGGCCTGTATTAGATATGTAGATAACATCTTCTCCTGAAGTTAGCACTTTATCCTTGAACTGCTTTTCTATTTATATTTCTAATGACATAAATTCTCTAAAGACCTGCATCTACTTTTATCCATCTACCTCTAAGGCTTAATTTTTTTTGCATTCTAATGACCATATGTCCAAAGCAGTACAAGGAATGAAAAATCACTACCTACACATCCCTCTGCCAAAGCAAATAGGGAAGTTCCTAGGTGTTCCTGTTATGCAACATGTTCTTGGTCTTATATTTAAATGAAATATGACTGACTTTGCTTCTGCCTGGCCCACAAGTTTGGCAGACGTTATATAAATAAACTTTGTTTTTCATGTTACTCTGCTCCCGGAGTAGTCAGCAGGTTTCCTAACAGAAAACTACTTTTCAGAAATACAATCTGCAAGTAGTTTGGTTTCTTTACTTTAATTTTTAGC
The DNA here is from genome assembly GCA_035583135.1 of Lophotriccus pileatus. Taxonomy (NCBI): domain Eukaryota; kingdom Metazoa; phylum Chordata; class Aves; order Passeriformes; family Tyrannidae; genus Lophotriccus; species Lophotriccus pileatus. Next base: position 8,378,332 of record JAWWES010000041.1, read on the forward strand.
TGTTGTTCTTAGGAAATACATTGTTCTTACAACATTTTTGAAGCAATCCATGTGTTTTAATTTAGGTTGGTGGATGCTGTTTTTAATCCCAAGTAAAAAATATTCCATTCAAATTAATTGTTTCTCTTTGGGTTCCCGAAAGTAAATAATACTAAAAACCTACTTAGCAATCTACTTTTCCCCCTTCTGATATTGTGCTACACAATATTTCTGAATTATGTTTTTAATTATGTGATCATCTTTATATCTTTAAGGAAATTTTCTATTATCTCTTGCTACAATCCAAGGGAGTAATATTATTCCCCTCAAAGTGTTTATACTATTTCCATTATATTTTCATCATATTGTAATATAAGTCAAATGGACTTAAATTCATTGCCTAGTATTTCTAGTGATTCAAGCCTGAATGGCTAATTTCTCAAAAATCAAGTGGACAAAAAGAATAAATAAATCAGTTTTGATATTCACATATTCACAATGTACATTCAGAGTAAGAAGGTGTAACATTTTTCATTATTTTGGCTCAGAAAGTGAAGGTTGGCTCAGATGAGGTTTTGTCATTTCAGACTATATTGTCAAACTCTGAAAAACTTGCATATCAATACTCCCCCATGGGAGAGGGAAAGTAGCTTAAAATCTGTAATCATTTAAATGAGAACCTAAGCAAATCTAGCAAAATCCTCCCTGGTTTTGTATAGGTGAGACCCATTTTGTGTTCTCATACTGACATGGAAAAAGAATTTGCAGACTCAGTTATCCTACTTTAACAAAATATTTATGCTATATTACACAAAGGTTATTTCAGTATTGTCCAAATACTTTACTGAGCTTGGTTATGTCAGGTCGAGATTTTACAGGCGGTTAGCAAATTTTTCCTTCCTTTAGCAACAGATTTCCTTCTTGGTAAAGCCGCAGTAGAATGAGCTTAAAATATTCAAGGTTCAGGTTACTCTGCATGTGTGACATTAAATAGTTTTATTGTTTTCCCTGTATGAACTTCTCTTCATACAGAAAGCCAGGGCAAAGTGTTCCTTTCATCATCAAAACTTCAGATGCATTGTGGCAAGCCACCTTTTATGCAGCTGAATCTGCAGCTTCTGATATGTCTCATTATGTAAGATGCTAAAATTGTGAAGACTATGAATATATATTTAGACTCGGGCAGTGATTTATGGTGAGGATGAAAGGGAACAAAGGTGGTTGAAGAGAGTTTTGCCTTCTGAGACTGCATAGTTCCTCCTCTCAGATCCAGGCTACACCTATCTTTGAAGTTCAATTTAAATCGCAAGAATAATTTCAGCCATAATTTTAGCTTTCTCTCATTAAAGTTATGGAAAATTACAGTGCTGTAGATTTTAATTTTGATACTTCTAGTGTAATTTAACTGTTTAAAAATCAGTTTTTTAAATGGAATCCATTAACTTGCCTCTCAACTGCCATTGAAAAAAATAAGCAGGTACTTCCAGAAGGAAGTTGTCCACCTTAAATAATACTAAAAAGGTTAAGGTGTTATCCCTATTGACTACAGAATCTAGGGAGTTTGCATTAGACACATAAAATTCCTTATGATTAACCCTGTCACTAGTTTGCAACTATAAGACAGAGCTAAATTTTGGGGAAATCTGGTATTTGAATAAATGCAGAAAGGATAGAATAATCAGCTTAGAAAATAGGGATTCCCTTCCACTGCAATATAAACAGATATAAATATGAGATATCTAGTAGGTTGTACTATGAATTATTTGTGTAAATCTCTTGACTTCCCTCAGCTCATTTTTATTCTTTCTTCACCTACTACATGTCAAATGCACACAGGTATTCTCTGTTCATCTTCACCACTAAAAACAACTTTTGTGGTCACCTTTGATCATCTAAATTTGAAATTTACAGGTCTCATGATTTCCCCTCCTTTTATTCCAAATATCTCTACACTACAGGGACAAGTCTTGCTAGAATATTGAAAAAAAAAAAAATCTTTCTGGAGAAACCTCTGATCCCTTATACTGTCTTTTGGGTCACTGGTTTGGGCAACTTCTGACTAGTGAAACCTTCTCTTCTAATTCACCTACTCTAACCTTATTCTTTTGTTAGCTGCTTCCCACTGCCTTACGAACATTTTCCTACAACATTTTAGAAAACCACCCAACAGAAATAAAGCTGGTTGAAACTGGATCAGTACAGGCATATGATTTTTATCAAATGTGTGAGCATGTGTGAAGTATCAGTGTTATTTTCCCACAAATCATGTTGCTTCAGACCAAGAGTTTTTATCTATGGTATCAATGCACAAGCAGAACCGAGTTTTGATTTGATTTGGGGGTTTGATTTGGGTTTTTTTTTTTTACTTCCTATTAAGAAAAAAAAAAAAAGAATAAAACCTCTGAAAGGGAGGCACACACAGAATGACCAATAAATGGAACAGGCTTTATAGATTTTTTTTCTGGGAAATACACTTCAAAATTTTTGCCTCAACAGGCAAAAAGCTTTCTCTGTTTACAAAATGTATTTTGTACAACAGGTTCTTTTCCTCTGAAAATAAAGTCTGAACAAATTTTCTTTCAAAAATTCTTTGTTTCATCATACTAAGAATTTTGGGCATATGGGCTAAATTGGTGCACTGCTATATATTTAAAATTTTGTGGGCAGTGAGCCTGCTAGCTCTGAGATTTACAACATAAAGCTGTCAGATTTTTCATGTGCCTGAGCCTCAAAATCAGCCACCCTCACTGCCCACAGAACTGTAAATTGTGTTTGCTGTGAGCAAATTCCTGAGTTCTGCTCCTCTCCCCCGTTACATGATTGCACGCGCACTGCATCAGAGGAGAAAGGGCGATATTAATGAAAGACCTTCTTTGCTCACCTCATAATATAGCCTGTTCTCAGCAGTCCAGATTTCAAGTAAGGAGATGGAAGGGACCTTCAGCAGCTGTAACTCCTCTTCAGAGCAGAAGTAAATAAATGCAATCTTTCTCTGAGCTTCAGTTTGTCCCATGAGTGGTTGATTCCACTGTGTGGAACAGAATGGGTATCCAGCTGCAAGAGGAGCGACAGATTTCAGAATATGCATATATTCAACCTCATCTGTGGAGCCAGAGAACATATTTATTGAGACAGACCCATGTTAGTAATCCCAACATCTATTTAAAGCACTGTGAGACAGGAGGAAGTAGTAGTTAAGACTGTATTAGATGTCTGATTTTTCTTTCAGCAGAGAAAACGAATATTAAACCAGCCTACAGGGGAAATTTTGACAGTTATCATGGAGGAAGAAATATGTGTGAGAGAGGTGAAAAGACAAACAGAAGGTAATGAAAAAAACTCAAAAGGACAAAAAAGGTTGGAGCCTGTAAACATTGGGAAGCATTGTTTATAAAGGTTATCCATCATTATTTTACAGCAGCTTTGCTAGTAACTCATGTCCCAGCAAGAGGATGAAAGGCATTATGAATACAAATATCTGGTACTGCAAGTAACTGGTGTGATGATAAAAAGTAAAAAAAAAATAAAAATTATGTAAAAAAAAAAAAAAAAAGGAGAGAGAGATTTGCTTAAAAATGTTGGAAGGTTTTGGCTGGTATTTTGACTTCTTGATGTATTTACTTTTAAAATGATACTGAATACTCTTGCTTCACCCTTCAGTTGGAGCAGTTGGAGTTGTTTAGCTCTAATACTGAAATGTAAATATCAAATGGCTAGTATTTCCAGTAATACTGAATTATTTATTGTGATAAGGTGATATCTTGTTTTCTGAAGCATAGCTGTCTGCTAGAGGATGAGCTTCTGGTTCTCAAAATAGTGTTAAAGGAATCCATCAGGAACATATTTCTTGCTACAGCAACACTCTGTTAGACAGAAAATGATGTCATTATGGCTTCATGGATTACAGACAGGAATACAGAGCTCCTCACCAGCATAGGTCATAGGCATAGGTCCTCATCAGCTTTTCTAAGTGTCTGTATTTTCTTATGGTATTGCACACCAAAGTCCTGTCTGTGTTTACATGATCAAAGTCTTTCTTCACAGTAAACCAAATCCTAGTTACTAAAACCAAACAACTCTAAGAGAAGTAGATGTTATTATCTTCATCTCTGAAATTAGGCACAGATATGAAGTCTAAGATCATAGAAAGCCTCTAAGTGACATGGATCTTTTGGCAGAACCCATATTTTTGGATCATGCCCCATATTTTAAAGCTGTAATTTTTGCTTTTTTGAATCAAGTTATCAAGACTTGGATTGGAATCTCAGACTCCTTAGAATTTATGACGTGCTACTACATATTCTAACTCTAAATATTACAAACAAATGCTAATATAGCTGAATAAAAGATTTTGTTTATGTAAGAAATACAGCTACATACAAGCATTTGAGTCTGGATTCTGGAAAATGTTTCTCATTATAACACGTTACAGATAACTAGCCAAGTCCAAGTCATTAGATAACTATGAGACAAACAGTAGTAAAATCATAAAAGAAATGCCTGTATTCTATCAATAAACACTGTACAGAGATCTCAGAGGTTCATTAATTTTATCTTTCAGTGTATCAAAACAGATAAAGACCTAAGGAAATTATGCATATCTTCATCCTAAATATTATGTAAATTCGGAGTTTTTTCACTTACTCATTCATAACTATAAATATAACAGATTCAAAAGAAGCAATACTTCATTTTTCTACTTAGAATTGCTTTTAAGACTAGTTGAGAGACAGATTTCAGTTTGCCTCTGGGGAACACTCAGGCAAAATGTGACAAGTAGCAAATATCAGAAGTCACTAAAGAAGAACTTTGTGGAGATTTCAGAGAATCACAGAATACTGTGAGTTGGAAGGGACCCAAAAGAATCATTGAATCCAACACCTGACCCTGCCCAGGACCATCCCCAAGAATCACACCATGTACCTGAGAGTATCATCCAAATGCTTCTTTAACTCTGTCCCTAAACTTCCCCTGACACAACTTCAGGCCATTTTCTCGTGTCCTGCCACTGATCACCACAGAGAAGAGATCAGTGCCTGTTCCTCCTCTTCTCCTCATGAGGAAGTTGTAACTGCAGTGAGGCCTTCCCTTAGTCTCCACTTCTCCAGGCTGAACAGACTTTTTCCATTCTTAGCACAGGACAAAAGGGTGTGGGTCAGAAGACACAGGGCTAATGGCAGCAGGAATGTGTCTGATCTTTAAAGCAGGGCTTGACTGCAGCAGTAGAGCAAGCTGTTCTGCATCAGCCTTTGGAAATCTGGGATTGCTCGCTGGCATGGGTGCTTTCTAAAAAGTGAAAGTAGTATATTAGTAATCAGAAAGTGTTGCAATAAATTCTCAAAGAGTAGTATGTTTTCTTATGAAAATGCAGCCAACTCTCTGAATGCAGACAAAGTCCTGCTAAAATACACCATAACATCATGTACCTTTTTCTTCTACATACATGATGAATAAGGCATGCTAATCCTGTAGATTTTAGCCACAACGTGTAGAAAAGTAAAGCTCTTTTTATCTTTTGTTGCTTTTTATTTGGTTGGCGGTTTTGTTTTGTCCTGCTTATTTTTTCCAGCATCTGAGTTCTTTGAAAATAAGAGGATGATCTGGGATGTAAGGAATTAATAAAAGAAACCAAAAACCAACCAAACAAGAAAACCCCACCATTACCATTGCCATGCTCGATAGGGCAATATCATTAGAAGCTGTTCAGAAAGACTTTTGTCTTATTTAAAATCTTTGACCAAAAAGTATCTGACTCTTGAAGCTCCAGAAGAGCATTTCTTACCTATTTTGTAAACACTAATTTTGGTATGAACCTGATTTGGAAGGGAAAATGGTAGGAATTAATCATTAATATTTTTCCCCTTGTATTTTATTATTATTTCCATTGCTCTAGTACACCCAGTCACTCTTCTGGAACAGAAGGAGCCCATACCAACTTATACACAACCATGAAACAAAATGTCAATTTATGTAGTTTCCCAATTCTGTTTTCTGGCCATCTGGCATCCATTCAGAAAATTACTCAAGTATGATGCTCACCAAGTAGCAGCATTTAGACACCTCATATTTAAATCTCCAAGTTTAATCTACTCATACATGATCCATCTCAGAAGGCAATTCAATTTATTCCAAGGTAAATGTGCAAATTAGCTCAGAACTTTATATTTGGACAGTTGAACTGAATGAACTTCCTGCCATTCTCCAGTGAGATGTACTTGCTCATTTAATGCATTAGCCTTGATAAAACAGTGATGGGAGGCAACTGTTTATTACCATCTTGGGTAATCCTGTTTGACAGCAGGCATTTGATCAAAAAGGAGTGGGAGCACAATCCATAGTTATCAATCTCTAGAATTGACAACAACAGCGCAGATGACACATCCTGTGATTTACAGCAGCAGTCACTTAAAACTAACAGCAAAACTAATTAACCTTTCACAGTGCTGAGGGTGACAGTTCTACAAGAGCAACAGCTTATGCTGTCATCACCACAGCAAATTTAAACTCCTTGACTTCTCAAATACCTTCCAGCAATTTAGCTAGTAGCCGTCACCCTTTAATTGTTAATTAATTGTTAATAAATATGGTCCCCTAAAAAGAGGTGTGCTGTCATGTAAAAAAACACCGATGTATAGTGGATCAAGGGTTGAACTTGATGATCTCAGAGGTCCTTTCCAACCCATCTGGTTCCATGATTCCATGATTTAATCTTAAACATAAACATAAACATAAACATAAACATAAACATAAACATAAACATAAACATATTTAAGAGTTGGTTGCCTACAGTTATCATGTTCCAAAAAGTGAACACAATGCTGCTGTGCATGTTTGTGGTCCCTTTGTATGACATCAGTAGGTGTGCATTTGATATATATATATAACAGGTAAAATATCACACTAATTCAGCTTAAATATCTCTTATCCTTCTCAATTTTTACTCTAGCATATGTTTGTAGAACATCTTTTTTTCACTCCTTGTTTTCTAGGTAAACTAGACAGCATGTTTTTTAGTGCTTTACTATATGGTTCTTTGCCACTGTGATAAACCTGGTTTGCTCCTTTTTCATCTAAAGATTCATCTTTATTGAGGAAAATGTTATACTCAAGTTAAAAATTATTTTTCAATGCCTTGGAAAGCCATATTAGTATTTTCCTCAAAAGGTATGCAATATCACTTTCACTGTATTTACTTTTTTTCAGAGCTGCATTGTAGCATTTATCATCATCCAGCGTACCAAAATACCTGCAATATGTTCCATTTTCACATCACTTATGATTGATGTTTTCTAAACTTATATAAGAATGCAAAAGGTTCTGACTTGGTGCTGTATTTTGATTTATTCTTACCAGAGAAACCCTTGGGGTCATCCAATTCCATGACACCCTGAGGAAATTTATTTTAGTCACACCAGACAAAGAACATACATGTCCAGCTCAGCCCACTCTCTCATCAGCTCTTAGACGGTTCACTATTAACACTTCCCCTCCTCACTGTATCTCTCATTTCCATTTAAAGAATCGACTCCACAAATCAAGACACGTGCTCTACTCTTACACACCTATTAAAGGAAAGATGTAATGAGCATAAATGAGAAAAGGGGGAAAGTTAAGAAACGGAGGGAATAGGAATCTCTTTCGAGTCTACAAAACGCTGGTTTTGAAGTGGTGATTTGTTTCAGTGTTTTCATAAGGCTGGTATTAAGGCTCGTTCACTGCTTGCTGTGGGAGAAATGAAAATTGGTATGAAAGCACAAGAAAGTTATCATGCTTCATGTGCTTGCAGCTGGAGATCATTTTTTCCCCCATGAGGCTTAAAGTTTGATAGTTTATCCTAAAGAGTATTTGGGGATATAGAACAGTCCACGGAAAATTTCTGGATGCTGAGAAATGGTGCTGGAATTTTCAAACATAGTTTACTGGAGTTATTTGTCCTTTTTTTCTGACTCACAGCATCACAAGTAGCATTCAACCCACCTCATCTTATTTTAAGTTGAATGCACACCTAAGAGGTATGAATGCAATATAGAGAAGATCCCAGCTACTGTTGCAAATAGAGTTTAAAGGACATAGAGGGAATAGAATAAATAAGCCATTTATATTTTCCAGAAAAGACTGTGATTAACTAAAGATTGCCTGAAACTGTCCTACAACTGTTCATGCTGGCATTTTTTTGTGGTCAAGGATTGGAGTGAGTGCAAGAACTAATATTGATCACAAATCCAGATTTAAACAGCAGCTTTCAGGTGTGTCATGTCTTCATTTGTGGTTTGAGGATTTTACTTACAGAGAATATGATGTATTATAACTTTTCTCGTATCTCTTTCCAGTCATTCAAAATCCACAGTTTAACCAAGATAGATCCAATGGGCACTCAAAACTTTCCAGAAACAAGGCGTTATAACAGATTAATGGATAACAAAAGGGACATTGTTGGCCTTTCCTTCTTTGATCCTAACTACAAATGATCTTTTCTGCTGCCATCACAAGATGATAGGTTCATTCTCTTTGCATAACCATATAGCAGAGAGGAGGATGTTATTATTTCATATTCAAACCTATAGAAACAGCTTTGCCATGACTAAATATTGTGAAAGAATCATTTGCCTCATAGCAGGTTTTCTCCCACCTTACAAACAATAGGTGAAATGCGGAAGCAGCTGAAGCTGAATTACAAATTTAATAATGACTGACTAAATTAGATTCCAGCTCCAATTTGTGAGGAGAGTTGGGGGCCCAGGTTGTCGCTGTGATTGTTATTAAATTTTTATTCATGATTCCCAAAAATATTTTAAGTAGAAAAAAATAGAATTGACATCTGCAAAACCACAACTGTTCTTTTTAGTGGGGATTTTTCAAATTTGGCTATACACTTGTGATTCAAGAAGTAATTTCTAAATGCCACTTTGCAACGTTATAGTCTTTAATGGAGAACCTTCTCCAGATGTATCATAATTGTTTACTTTCTGCAGAATTGTTTTGCACCACACAACATCTTGGCACAAGCTTTTAGAATTTCCAGTAATGTGTTAAAGCTCCAGCCTGCTGGCATCAGCAACTAGGTAATATAGAATCCCAGGGGCATTATGCTTTGATTTCTTTTGGACTAATGTCTAAAGAGAAGAGGACAGTGAAATAATATTTCCAGTAGCAGGACAATAGATACAGAAGCACAAACCCCACTATGACATGATGCTATTATAGAGAGATTCGAGCTGAGGACATGGGCTCTGCTTCCATCATCATACACATTTAGAAGATGTAGCCCTCCTTCACTCTGCCTGGCTTCTGTAAAGCCTTGTGGGAGGACAAGCAGAGGAAAGGCAAAGTAGCTTTGCCTACATTTCCTTCTGTGCCTTCCCTCCTCTATGGACTGATTTAGAAAGAAATCCATAAAATGTAGGAATAATGGTCCTGTATATCTGCCCACATAAGATGGGAAATTATCTTTACTTTTAAAGGTCACTGTGAGCACTTCCCTTTAAATTGTTTGAATGATATTGCTCCATGTATGTAAGAAGGTGAAATGAAATGCTGACTTCGCCAGTCTTAATTCATTGCCTTTCAATATCTTGCTTTTAGTACTCTATTGAATGTTCTCTTTTTTCTTTCCTTTTTTTTTTTTTTTAAGTGAGGTAACTTCAGAATCTTGTAGCAAATATTTCTGAAAAGGTGAATTGCAGTGACCGTTATGTGACTTGTCATGATTCCCAGAGAAATTTCTATTCTTGGGGGAAAAAGCTCCACAGAGGCAAATACATTCTGAAGCATATAATCTAGTTATACAAGTGTACTGCATGTATCTATCATTTGCTCATCCAAGCTATACATTATCCTTACATTGCTGACTGAAAACTATAAGCTATAACTTTAGCCATAAAAACTGGCAGTCAAAAAAAAAAAAAAAATTAAACCCCAAACCAAAAATAAGAAGAAAAAAAATCAGAAAAATCTACTCTCCAGGTTAGAAAGATACATTCAGTTTCCTTTTACATTAATGAGGGTTGCTTTTTCTGCTTTTCCAGGTAAAACACAGGTTATGGGTGAAATCAAGATTGCATTAAAGAAGGAAATGAAGACAGACGGAGAACAGCTGATAGTAGAAATCCTTCAGTGCAGAAATATCACATATAAATTTAAATCTCCAGATCATCTACCAGGTATCACACAGAAAACAGCTTCATGACACTTTGAAAACATCAAGTAGGTAGTTTCTTAAGTCAGTTAATAACATCACAAAAATGGGAAAGAAAATTGCTTCTTAACCAGGATGACATATTCCATAGGATTCTTTTTTAAGTGCCTTTTTTATTCCTGTGAGCAACTTTAATGAAAGTAAAACCATTTTGTAGAAGCAAATTAACTCTCAGAAGTTAATCCTCTTTTTAATTTACTTTTGATTGCTAGAAATTAATCCATTTTTAACTTTAGTAAAAATTATAAATCCTAGGTTATTAAAGAACAGTTATACCTAGTAGAAAATTGTATTTCGGTCAAAAAGCTTTTTAAAAACTAAAATATCATGTTCATACTAATATTTTCATACTTGGATAAAGACATCAAGGTATTTGTTCCTTTAATGACAGCTCTGTAAACACAAATTAATTCCCTTCTATTTAGTGAGGTGATTCCATTTCCACACCATGTGAATGAGAGCAGAATATGGCTCTGTAAAGTATTTTTTCACAAAAAATCCCCTCTGTTGAAATCCTTAACAACAATGACTATTTAAAAATTTCTGTATTTAACTCATTGAACTATTCTTCCCCAGACCTGTATGTGAAGCTGTACGTTGTCAATATCTCTACCCAAAAGAGAGTCATTAAGAAGAAAACCAGGGTATGCAGGCATGACCGAGAGCCTTCGTTCAATGAAACATTTAGATTTAGCTTGAGTCCTGCTGGGCATTCTCTTCAGGTAATTCTTCATTTTATTAAAACCTAATTTTGTATGTTGTCCATGCTGTGCTATGGGCATTTGAGATCAATCTTCTACCCCAGTTGTTTGCTGAAAAGAGAAAGCTACAAAGGAAATCACACAGTTACATAATAACTGAAATATCCGGCTAAAGGAGGCATTAAAAGACGGGTTACTCCATCTCACCACACTGAGAGAAGGTATTTATAGAGCAGGCCTGAAAATTTTAGGCTTGATCTATTCTTAAAATTGCATAGAGAAGTGAGTTATGCCTGCCTTCCAAGAATAATTTTCTATGTATTTAGAAAGTTTAGTGCAATATCAAACTTAAATATGCCATATTTTTAAATTAAGTTCACTTATCCTTAAGTATCCTCACAAAGCACAAAGAAAAACTCTTTAATTAATTTTTTTTTTTTACATTGAAAGGCTATTATCTCTTATGTCTATTTTTCCAAGCTAATGTCCTTTCGCCTAAATGTCTAATCATTTTATCATTCTCTCCAGTTCTTCAACTTCTTTAAAAGTCATGGTTCTTAGAATTAGACACAATAGTTATATTGTTGGACATTGAGAATTACTGATTATGCCAAGTCAAATATTCTCTGATACATTTGTAAAGAAGCTGACATTTTTCTTCAGTCTGTGACACATCAAGTGATGTGTGGAACTGGTTTGGGAATAGCCTCTCTCCTGTGTTTTAGTTGCTTAGACAGGTTTGATCATATGGTCAAGCTTGCTTTTTTAGACAGGTAGGATTCAATTTTCCTACTTTCATTTATTTTCGCATGAGTAGATTGTTGTAATCCTTGGACTTATCAGCATCCTCTTAGTGTACCTTTAAATCTGGCAGACTAACCTGAATAAGCCAGCTACATTCTGATGACTAAAATTAGTCTGGATTCTCCAAGTGCCTACATTAGGCATATTGGTTGCATCATTAAAATTAAAGCCAAAATGGATGTTGCTTATAAAACAAGGCCAACAAAAATAGATGCTCATTTTCCTGTGTTAAGGTGTCCTAACATCTTACTGTTTCAGTAGACTCAATAAAAGGATATTTAATAATTGACATTATCTGTGAAAAAACAAAGTGATCAATAAAGTCTTGCCAAAGTTTATGAGCTAAAATTCCTGTAAAAGCTTTACTTACAGTGGTAGTTCGAAGAGCAAACCATATGTGGTAGACCAGTAAAGAAGAATTCGCAGAGTCCTATGGAAAAATAATCCATTGAGTTGTTAAGGTGGGAGATAGTGAGGGAGGCATCCATAGGAACACTCAGTTGGAGACTTGACAACACTTCCTCGAGAATTCTGTGATATATAAAGAAGAGGAGACTGATGGGAGACCTCACTGTGGTCTTCAACATCCTCATGAGGGGAAGCAGAGGGGCAGGGACTGATTTCTTCACTCTTGTGACCAGAGACAGGACTTGAGCAAAAAGCATGAAGATGAGTCAGGGGAGGTTTAGGTTGGGTATCAGGAGAAAGTTTTTCACCCAGAGAGTGGTTGGGCACTGGAACAGGCTCCCCAGGGAAGTGGTCACAGCACCAAGCCTGACAGAGTTTAAGAAGTATTTGGTCAATCTTCACAGGCTCATGATGTGACTCTTGTGTTGTCCTGCACATGACCAGCAGTTGGCCTCAATGCTCCTGAATGATCCCTTCCAACTCAGCATATTCTGATTCTATGAATCAGGGAGCTAAGAAAATCACCAGAGCTAAGAAAATGAAGGCTGTAAAAATATCCTGTAAAAGTATCAAGGAAAAAGTTTAAAACAAACAAAAAGTATTTCTACTTCATGAACCTTGGAGTTTGAGCTGTAAAATTTATTCCCATTATATTATATATATTATATATTTTGAATTCTAAATATTTTCACATTAAAAGTAACTGGAGAAAATGACTGGAGAAATTTATGGGCAAAAGACCTCATAGTCTGTTAAATGCAAACTTGTTACCTGTGAGTCAGGAAGCCAATGGTCCACAGATCATAGTAGGTATTTTGAGAGACTGTCACTACCTGATTGCCTTGTTCTTATATTTTGCCTTATACACTGCCCTCTGCACTTTTGGAAGCAGAATATTTGCCTGGAGACATCTGTGATTTGACTCAGTACATCTGGTTTTTTATGCTCTTCAAACTTATCAGTTGATTTGTTCCTATGGCAAAGCATGAAGCTGGGTGGTTTGAATGCTGAATTTGAGTGATGAACATTTAGGGCCAAAAAGATGGACATTGTCAAAAGAGATTTGGAGGAGAGGAAACAAAACAAAATCAGAATGCATAAAATGAAAATGGGATTGGAAGACTGAGGGAGGAAAAAGAGATCAGAAAGAGGGAATAAAATGAGATCAAACATGATAATCATAGGTGGTACATTGTAAAGAGCTATGAAAACCAACCAGAGGCAGAAATTAAGACAAGAAAATGCACTTTAAAAAAAAAAACAGCAGCAAGAGCTGTGAATAATAGCCATAAGAATGGGACCATGGGCTATTGATTTAAAAAAAGAGGGAGAAAAAAAAAAAACATTTAAAAAATTAATTGTCTGGTACAGAGTATTGGGGATAAGAAAAAAAAACCCTGGAGATTAGAAACTAAGAGTAGCTGATTAGGGATAACAAGACCGGAATTTAAAGGCTGCAGCAGGGAAGAAACAAGAATGAGAGACAGATAAGCTAGAGAAGACAGATCCTAGGGTTACAGCTTGGAGGAGTGGAGAGAAGGATCAAGGACAGAAGCAATGAAAAATTTGTTAAAATTTTTTGTCCCAAAACTGTTGACAAGTCAGAATGAAAACATTCTGCAGAAAACATTTTGACAGGTTTTAAACAAGCATTTGCCTCAGTCCCTGGCAACTTTTTCCTTGTTTCTCTGATTTCTCTGTTCCTTGGTAGCTCGCCTGGGACCCTTTTGGAAAGCACTAAGCTTCTGTTTCCTTAACCTGGTTCCCTATCTGGTTCCTTGCTGACTGCAATTAGAAATACATAATACATAATATGCAAGGGTAATCAGAAAAACTCAGAACAGTGTATTTCACAGACGTTCTGGTTTGGCTTTCCAGCTTTTGGGAAGTCCATTCTCCAGCAAACACTGAACCAAGCGACCTAGAAAGCCACCAGCAGTGGAGGCAGGCTGTCTATTTTCTCCAAGGACGGGTTTTCTGATGAATGGACTTTCCTAATAGTTCAGTGCCTAAGAGTAATTTGGTCTTTCCTCCTCAAACCTCTTGACTAATAGCCATGCAGGTGTCTAAGCTGTCCAGGTACATACCTTACTTGTCAATTGATATTAAAACTGGATAAAGAGCTGGGAAGCCTATTCTGGAAAATCATTGCAAATTTCTTCCCTTTTAAAATTTATTTTAAATTTTATTTGTAGTGTAGAGTTTGTATTTTTTATTTTGTTTCCAATATCAGAATGGAAAATTTTCAAAAAATGTGGATATTTTTGATTAAAGGAAATTCTAGCTCTTCTACAGTTCTGGTACATGTCTACTACCATATGGTCTTTTCCAGCATTTCAGCAGATACAAAATCCTTGATTTATGTCATTCATCCTTTAACCTAGATTTTTGAAACTAAACAACAAAATGCCCTATTTTCTCTCCTGCTGGTTCATGCAGAGGGTGACAGCCTTCTCCCGTTATCAGTTACCCCCCTTTTTTGTTGCTTGTTGAAGTCTGTTCAGTGACTGTGATTATTACAAACCCATGCCTATCCTATTATAGAAATGCAAATTTTCATTACTTCTTTTTTTTTTTGAGAAACTTAGGAAGTTAGTAAAAAAAAAAAAAAAAAAGGAAAGAAATAAGAAGCATTGTTCTTCTCAATAAATAATCTTTGGTAACCAGCAGGAGAACAAAGTGCTCACTAACACACAAGATTGTCTTCTAGGTGCTATATCCTATGACAATGAAATAGAAGAGGGAGAAGTTTAAATTTTTACAGGGCTTTCTTTTTATTGGGAAGGTGGCTCTATATAAAAAGTTATAGTCACTGTTTCTTTTGTGTGCATAGTGAATCAGAGCTCAACATTTCTGAATCTGTCATGTTTGCTAGCAAATTTAGTATGTTAATAAGCACATTGATAATTCTTTATTTTTATTATTTTCCCAGATTCTGCTTGTCTCCAATGGAGGGAAGTTTATGAAAAAGACACTGATTGGGGAAGCTTATATCTGGCTTGACAAAGTGGATCTAAGGAAAAGAATAGTAAACTGGCACAAACTGTTGGTCAGCTCCACACAAACACACTGAGTAGAGCTGTCTGCTTAGGGCACAAAACCTGCAGAGTCTGCTCTAAACAGCATCACTCCAAGACTACAGTTTGATATCATTGTGTTTAGCTAGTCTTTCAGAATACAAAGTAGAAAAGAGCAGTCTCTGGGCTACATAGCACACTTAAATGAGGGCTAGTACGCTTGTTTTTGCTGCAAAAGACAACAAAAGGAAAAGAAAACCTGGGCCCAGAAGTTAAAGTGAGGCTGTTTGAAATGAAGACTGATACGAGCGCTCCATGTTGTTGGACTCTTTGTGAAGAGAGTAACTGTGAAGGAAATGATAAAGGCTGGAGGCAGGTGTTAACGCGGAGTCCGGCTGCAGCTGGAGGCAGTGTGATGGAAAGTGCAGTCTGGTTTTCTGTGCAACCAGAAGGAGACCATTTTATGCAAATGCACCTAGGGTGACTGACTTTCCAAATCTCACTTATCAAAAGTGCAAAACTTGCTCCTCTGCACCTTAGGATCTCTGATAATTTGCTATAGTGAGATTATGCCACTTGACACAAACTGCAAGGTGTTTGCAAGAGTGGTAATGTTATTTTACATTACTTTTTTCCTTGTTTTTCTTTCAAAAACTATGCTATGGAAAATCAGATCTGATTGTTTTATTTGTTTCTGTGTGTTTATAATGGATATAAACCACTCTTCTAGAATGTTATGAATTAAACTATATTAACGGTCTATAATTTGGGATGTGATTTTAACAAGAAAGGACAGGATATAAACCACACTACATCAGAAAGCAAAAATGCTGTTTCAATGTCAGTGACGCTGTACTTCACCCCATCCTTTGAATCAGGAGGTCTAAACCAGTTTGAATTGAAGAAATTTAAGCACTGGGACTAACACAATTATTTCAACTAGTCCATTTTTCAGCAAGCAGTCTTTTTCTGAAACTGTATGCAGATGATGAATTCTACAGGATATTTAGTGGGTACTTTGGAGCAGTAGACCCACTCTGACAATACCAACCCACTCAATGCAGGGCTCTGTATCAACACTAGTGACACTTTAGGAAGAGGAAGGGACAACAGGGCAGTTCCTGACTGGATGTTATTACATTAGAGAAAATGAAGAATATCCTCTTGCTATTTCAAGTGAATTTCTGAGTATAATCCACTCAAAAGCATAGCTTCTCAGGAAAGAAGCAAACAGGAAAGTAATTTGCAAGATTTAAGGCTGTGTCAGCACTTTGTTGCTTAAAGTCCCACTTTTAGGAATTTGAAGCTGAGCAATTAGCTCACTTGGGAAGAAACTACTGCTTAGTATGGCTTAGGCTGGTTGTTGTATTTTGCCTTTTACCATATTTGAAGAGGGGTGAGATTTTTCTCCCATTCCCAAAAATATTGAATTTCATTAAAACCCAAGAATCAATGTGCTACTAATTCCCATGTTACTCAGAAGTCACTCAATATTTCACAGCTTCCTTAAAATGTTTCCCTGGAAATGTGATCACATGACCTTTGCATACTTAAAAAGAAAATGACCAAATTTCTGCACGTCTGGCAGTTTTTTTCTTCCCCAATAAGAACCTTTCACAAATCGTTTAATGTGCATTGTCTTATATTTCTTGAATATATGTAGTACACTTCCACAGGTGTTGCAAGACTAGCTGAAAATATTCTTCTGGAAAATATTATATGCTTTAGGAAAAAAAGGAAAAATAATGCTTAGATTATTCAGCAACTGGAATGACCATGGAAAAGCTACACCATTTAATCTGGTGACACTTCCCACATATAGTTTATGGTTTATCTTAACTTAAAATAACAACATGGCACAGGAATATGAGAAGAAACACGCAGAAGATATTAATGCTACACACACCAAGGAAAATCTTGTTATTGGTAACCTGCTGGTCGCCTGCTTAACTTGCAAGCAGAGCAATCTTTCCAAAATCTTGTTAGCTATCTCAAAAACACAACATCACTGACAGTGGAAGTAGAATGTGTGCTTTAATGTTGAATTTTATGCTTTCACCAGTGTACGTATACCCTACCTCTCACATATTTTAAGAACAGTCTGCTGGAGTTATTGTAAAAATTCTATATGTTTTGATGTTGTGTATGTTTTTATAAGACAATACTTCAAAGAAAAAATCCCCAATCAAACTAAAAGATCCTATATATGACATATGTGTTGCTCTTTTGGTGGGTTATCTTGCATTCCTGATGGCTGTACTGTGTTTTTCCTTTGAAAAAACACCCCCCCACAAAAAAAAAAAAAAAAAAAAAAAAAAAAAAATCCTGTGTGAAATGCAAGCCCTGAGGTGTGCAATTTTGTGCAAACTGCTGGTAATTTTGTTCTTGCTAAGATTTGTTATAAAGGCAGCAAGTAGCACTGGTAGTTGCTATGGAGATTTCCAACAGGAACAAGCAGTATTTTGCTGCCTTACTGGAAGCCTGTAATCATCAGTCTTAATTGAGAAAGTGGACAGGCATGTTTTGCTCTCACACACATACAAACACGGCCAATATTTTTATTGAATAGTTCTGTTGGGTGGTAGAGCTGCAGCTGTAAGGAACAGCTACCTCTGAGGTTGATCAGCTGTCAGCAACTGGTTTAATTCAAGCATCTTTGATTCTCTGAACAATACACAAAAAATGTTTCTGCATGTTGAAATAGCAGTTTTGGACTCCTGTCGTGAAACACAAAGAGAAGGGTTTGTGAGGAACGTGGCACTGCCTTGGCCAGCTGCAGCAAGGACAGGGCTCCCTCGGTGTCACCCAGGGTGGGCTTGTGTCACACCTGGGCCCACGCGCTCGCTCTCTCCGAGGCAGCGTCATTCAGAGGTCACAGAATGCTACCAAAGTGTGCCAAGTTCCTTTTTTTGACCAAATTTCTAGGTTGTACTGAAATCACTCTATGCAACACAGATTCATGTTTGAATGCATAGTTTCCTTTTTTTGTTGTTTGTTTGTTTTATTAATGAAGTCAGGAAAAACTCTTGTGACGATGTTTTTTAAAAATAATCAAACAAGGACTATTAGTATTTTTTTACCTTTTTTGTATATATCTCAGTAAATTTTTTTGCTTTTTTTCTCATTAACTTTAGTTTGTTTTATCTGGCCAAAAGTGCTTAGATGTGGCAACAGCTTTTATCATTTCTGAGTGATTGATTATTAATGATTTCACACATTTCTATGATTGCTTTGAAGATACATATTGCAGGGAGGCAACAGCAGAGGAATTTTAACTTTTTTAATTCATAAATCTGCTGAGACAACAGAAATTGAAGCTGCTTCTTTGTTCAAGGCCTTGTATAGTGGGAACAAGCAGAAAAATGAGCAAAAGCACAGTGTGTGTGTGTTTACAAATGATAGGGATTTATAATGTTATCATTAGTAGTAGTATGCATACAATGAGCAGCAAGCAGCCACTTTTTTTTTTTTCCAGGTTAAAAAAACTAGACATGAGAGTTTCTATGATGAATGTTGAGCTAGTTCTTTACCATTACACTTTAAAGGGATAGTATCCAGAGGCAATGAGTGCTGCTTCTTTATTATTACCCATGTTTTTACATTACATGGATCCTGTGTGGAAGAAACAAAAACCAGTTGAAGTCAATAGCAACCACTCTATTGACTTGAACTGGCTTTAAATTGAAACCTAGGAAATATCTGAGTTATTTTTCTGGATGCTGGGTGTTTGCATGGTTAGATTGTGGGATATGGTAGCTGGTAACCAGCTGATATTGAATCTTACTTTGAGGATGATGATGAAGAAAAAGAAGACATCTATTATATTGTAAGCTAGTGTGTGCCCAAGAGAGATTATTTAATTAGGATTTAGTTTCATGGAGATATCATAAAGATGTTAATAGTATTTTTTTAAATTATTATTTGAATCATAACTGACACTATTTTTAACTAGTTTATTTTCATTGCTACAATGTTGAATGTCCCAGATTCATTATTTGAGTATATATCTAGATATGTACATACCTATGTGAATAGCAGAGAAAATTTGTGTGAGTGTAACTTATAAAGGTAATGAAACAGAGAGGGCTTTTAGCATAAGTATCCACCTACGTTATATTTAAACTTCAGTCCTACATGCCTTGTGAATTTTCAGTACACCTGGCATGTAGGATTAATTGATCTTTATGAATACATGTTGCCTTTAGAAAGAAAATAGAAAGAATAAGTGAGATCGGATACTCTCTCTTTAAATCACAAGAAACATTTTAATGTTTTCTATATGTTCCGTTTTATTATTTTGAAAAAATTAATAAGCAGATATATTGATGAGCTCAAAAGTTATAATATATATAGATATCCATAACTCAAAATAGATGATTTGAGCAAGAGCCGTTTTCTTAATTTGTTACTCTGTAAATACTTATACATTTTTTGTAAAACAGACTGAGTTTAAGTTATTAACTCCATCTCCATCTGACATCCAAGCATGTGAGTGTGTTCTTATTTGATTGTATCTTATAGATGTTCAGTGATGTGCTCAGGTGCTCAACGATGGCTGACTAGCGTGTGTGCTGTCATGCTACAGACAACATGTACAGCATACACAGTGTTTAAAAAAAATCCAAAAACACCAAAAAAATCTGCAAAAAAACAACAAAAAAAAAGATTAGTCCTTGAAGAAATGTAATGTTTCCACAGTGAATGTTGCATGCATAGATGGTGGTTTGTTGATATTCATTTTGGTTTGAATTTCTTTTAATTTTTATTTTGCTTCCGGAATCATCAGGAAAAGAAATACAGCCTTGTTCTAAAAGTTGTAAAAACTGAAACAAAAGCAGTATGAGAACTGTATAAAAATGCTTGTAAATCTGTCCCAGTTTTCACTTTATGTATAAATCCATACCATGGTTTTGTGATTGTACACAGGATGTATCTTGAGAACTTATGCAAATTGTGCTCTATAAAGGCTGTTATCCCAGTCTGACAAATAAATATTTAAAATATCTGGTTTGGTTTCTTTTTCCTAATTAACATGAAAACCTATTTCCCATTTATTGGCCACAGTGGTTTTATGGTAATGCTGCACACACTCCCATGCTCATCTGTCCTATTTCAGCATTAACACACCTCCCAGGGCATCACCCACGTCCCACATTTCATTTTGAAATAAGGAATGGCTTGTTCATGAAAACTTTTCTCCAAACAAGTGAGAACCAGAATCACATGCAGCTTGTTGATATCTTCAAACAGATTAATCTCTGGCATTCTATACAGACAGCAAATATGTGCATACATCAGCACTGTTTAGGAATGTTCAGGGTTTTGTCTCCTCACTGTGAAGAAAAAATGAATTACAAATTTAGCCTAACTCCATATCCTTGTAAGTTCATGATGAAGACAAGAATAAAAAAGAATCTGATAAACCCTAATGGGATTTTTTCTGGCTCTTTCCTCCAGCAGAAAGATTTCCGGGAACAATTCATTTTAGAACTTACTATAAACAAGAAATCATTTTTTTCAGCAATCGTTTTTATGTTACTGAATTTTACCTGACTTGTAGAACATCTGTGAGGTTTTCCCACTGAGCCTGTACTTCTGAGTCATGTCTAGATCTATATTATATTTCCACAGTTTCTGTCTTTGATACAAACAATTTAAAAAAAAATTATCATTCTCCCCAAGTAAAATAAATTGTTATTTGAGCCTGGCACCTGGGTCATATAGCCTGGATTTTTTTCTGTCAGTTTATGCCCTTTTCTCAAAAAAATAATATAATTAGAAATAGGCAACATTTCTGAGGATGCCTCAAGAAAAGTGGTGTCCTTTTTCACATTAGCCTACTTGCTACAGCACTGACACAGGCTGTCTTCTACTACTACTTATCAGGAGCCAAACTTGAGTCTTCCCAGGACCTGCCTTAATCACTAAGGTGTACCTCTCTCTGAGAAAATAGTCATGGCTACAACAAACACTTCACCCCACACTGAGCCTCAATTTTCTGCATCCTTTTTCATTTTTATGAGGAAGCTCCTGCCCAGCACTCTGACCCTCTGGAAATGGTTAGAAAGCATTTCTGTAGTGTTAAGGGAGAGAGAGCTGACTGGGATGAGCTGCTGTGAATGCTGTAGGTTTATCTGAATCTAACTCCAGGAAACTAGTTTACAGAGAGAAAATCCCAGTGTCCCTTCAGAGGAACAGAAAGAATGATTAAATAATATGCTGCTTTTTTTAATAATTAACAACATTTAACAAAAGTGTGTGTTTACTCAGAGCACTCAGCAAAGTGCAGAGCATGCATGAACTATTTCCTCACAGTGCTATTGTGGGGTTCAACCCAAAAGCTACATGGGATATACACTGAGAAAATGAGAGTCAGGCATTTCATGGAACTCATGAAGTATGAGGAGAGACTTGAGAGCATTGGATGTTAGGAAGGGTAAGGTTGGATGTACTTGGGTTGGGCAAGATGAAGTTAACAGGAGCCGTCTATGGATGCCTTACAGGAGTTACAAAAAAGATAGAACTAGACTCTTGGAGGTGTGTAATGATAGGACAAGAGTCAACAGGTACAATTTTCAATATGTGAAATTCAGCTTCCACATATACATTTGGGGTAATCAAACACTAGAAAAGTCTGCCCACAGAATTTGTGGAATTTCCATCCTTGAAAGTATTTTAAAACGTCTGGACAAGTCCCTGAGCAACCTGATATGTCTGAATATGCCTTGAGCAGCTGTGGGGAATTTGACTAGATGACCAGCAATTGTGTCTTCCAAACTAAACTGTCTATGCCTCCAGACTTAATATAACAGCAGAAATTACATCTTTGTATTATCATTTAATATTTTTTAAATGCTCATAAAGAATATTTTGGCTTCACAGATATCAGATTCACTAATATACATTACACTTTAGATTGATCACCAGGGTTAATTTGTGCTTGCGATATGAAGTGCTCTTGTATAAAGAAGAAAGCAAGCAGCATCCCTTGTTTGGCAGCACTGCAAACCCACTAGTCCTGAGTGAAATTCACTGTTGGCCAATATAAATGTTTCACATCAAAGGGCTTCAAACTCTGATTGCTAAATTGCCTCTGCCAGTTGCAATAAAGAAGCCTATTCCAGTTTTGAAGTTACTAATCTGCCAATGGCCTTTCTGTTTTCTGGTCAAAGAGGCAAAAAATAGGAAGCAATGAAGTGAACATGATCAAAAGGACTGTATGCTGTCTGACTCATGCAGACCAAAATTATATATGGTCTGCCACTATCTATGATGTGTGGCCCAGTAGCCATATCTGTATTCATTAAAAGAAGCGACACGGTTCATCCTCTTTCTGGAATGAACTTGCCCATGCTTTAGTGTCTCAAAACAAGTAAATCATCTAAAATTACTTATTGAGAGCAGTTTCTGGCATTAGACCTGAATTTCAGAAATTAAGATATTTTAGTTGGTTAAATGTTTGACCTTCATTATTGCAAGGGCTGTAACTTTCTTTTTTTCCCCTCTCAAACTAGTTCACTTTCCTGTGTGCTAAAGCAGGGTTGGACTTCAGTGCAAGACTTTAGGGGGAAGAGGCACAGAGACCCAAGTTTCTGCACAGCCCTATATCATCTCTCCTGCCTCAGGAGCCTTTAAGCCAAATAGAAACAGTCACTACAACAGTCAGCTACAAGTGAGATGCAAAAGTCAAGTAGACAAAGATGAGCTGCAACATCATGGTGAAAGTGGAATGGAATTAGAGCAGGACCTAAAACCTCTGTAGTCTTATTTTTATGGGAGAAGGTACAATATTTAAGCAACACACAATGGCACACCTACTGGAAGTTCTCTAGATCTTTCTAAAATTGGTCTGTTCATTGAATTGTAACTCTAACTGCTATTACACATAGAAAGTCCTCGATCACTTTATTTCTTATTATTGCTTAGAAATATTACAATTCATTATTAAATTAATTCCTGAGTTTATTGCATGTACTATGCTTAAGAACAAAAAGCCAGCAATGGTTTTAATAATTCAGATTTAGTTAATAAACAAAGATTTGAAGTTCCACTCTAATTATTAAACACGAATTACTATCTATGAAGAATAGCTGAAAAGAATGTAATAAATACAAAACATGAAAGAAGAAGATATTTTCCATACATTGCATTGAAAACTTTTCCAGAAAAATAAATCTTGTGGAGGCAAGGATGTTAAAGGGTTGGACTTGTATACACAATCACTCTTTCATATCTAACCCAAACTAATCTTCCTTGACTGGCATTTTAAAATATAGAGGAATCAAAATTTTATACTTTCCAGAGGTCTTCAAGTCACCACAACTTGTTCATCTCTCCTGTGCTCATCTCTCCTTACTCAGTCCCTTCCTCGAAGAGGAAATGAAATAAAATAAAATCTCATTTCAACTCCGTGTTCTGAAAATCAAATTAATAAAACCTGGACTAAGTTTCTGTATCTAAAGAGAGAAGGTCAGAATGGCAGCTACAAGTAAAGTGCAGTAAGCAGTCATTTTGACAGCAGGAGTCTGGAGCTTGCAGGGTGTCTCTCAAGTAGGTTTGAGC
Source organism: Lophotriccus pileatus (assembly GCA_035583135.1). Lineage (NCBI taxonomy): Eukaryota > Metazoa > Chordata > Aves > Passeriformes > Tyrannidae > Lophotriccus > Lophotriccus pileatus. Next base: position 8,401,998 of record JAWWES010000041.1, read on the forward strand.
TGAACACATCTGAGCAACTGCTCAGAGCTGCTTGCAGTCTCTGCTCTAATTCACTAAGGTAATACCAGTCTCATTTTCAACAATGGCTTTCAGAATTTGGAGGAGATTTTGCAACCTGAGGACACTTCATTGTTGCTTCATCCAAGACATTCAGAAGATGTAACACACACTTCCCTCCCCCCCCCCAAAAAAAAAAAAAAAAAATTAGCTACTTGAAAGCTATGACTGACTTTCTTAGACTATATTCTGTTCTCAGTCTCATCTAGTGAGACTTCAGGGCACAGTAGAATTTAATATTATTTTCCTCTTTTCATTATTATATTATAGATAAAAGGATGCAGGCATGTAAATTTTTAAACAGCCCTCCTACCAGAGTTCACTCCATGTCCTCTTTATTCAGTCAATATTGGTGGTTTCTGCACTGTTGCTACACAGAGGGTTTCTTCTTACTAGTTCTGGTGCATATCACACAGGTAGGAACCTCTCACTTAGTTCAGTCCTTGTCTCCCAGGATCGTATGACACTGGTTCTTCAAATCCTTAGCTGGGTTTAGCTCTATATTCAAGCACAGAAGAGCAGCACAACCTTAGAGACCTGCATTTTAGATATTTGAATTTAGGTAAAATAAATCCCACTTAGTAAGTCTTAACTATCATCACAAAATTGCAAGCCAAGGAGCTTATAATTTTAGGAGCAATAACAACACCTGGTAAGCACATAAAAGTGATGTGGTTTAATGAAAATAAATCCAGTACACAGTTTGAAATCCTTTCTTCATAAGAGATAGACAAATTGATACTGCATGATGTTGCTTTAGGAAGAAAAAATACCAGAGCTCCAGACTATCTTTGTGTAACACCACTCAAAGGATTAATCTGAGCTATTCAGGGCATTGGGGTAACATCTAAAGCAATCTGAAATGAATTTTTTAGTTGCTTTTGTGAAAGACCAGACTTTCTCTGATAAGCAACTGTGTGTGCTTTCAATCAGTCTTACCATATTTCAAATCACCTGGTGAAGTAAAGAGGCATAAAACCTGTACAACATAGACTCTAAAAGCTCAGAAACACACACAAAATAAACAGGCAATTTCTTCAAACATGAATTCAGCTACAGTTTTAAAAAAAGATTTTTAAATGACTGAATATGGACAACCCCGGAATCAGTGTTCCCAGAAAGAATTATATTGCTGAATTACCTACCTCTAAAAAGGAGGTAGTGCATGCATGCCAAGGAAATGTGGCTTAAGTCTCTGAAAGAGCGAAGCCTGGTGATGTGGATCACAGCAACATTTACATACAGATTTACATAAGAATAAAAAAGCAAGTCTATACTGTTTTAAAGATGTGTTAGGGGGGAAAAAACAGCTTGAATGCATTAAAAGCTTCTTGAAATCAATAAATAGGCTTCAAAATTACATAAGATTTTCTTGAGTAAAAGCCTGTGTTTGGAGCAAGAGCTCTTTTCTCATTCCTACCGTAATGTTTATTAAGATCTTTAAGTTCAATGTGATTTTACAGACCATGTAGTTTTACTGCCATGAGGCTTCTCAAAAGTATCAGTGAGAGTGAAATTAAGTTTATAATTTTCATTGTTTATTTTATACATCTTGATATGATCAACACAAAAGTAAATGTTTGAGGGCATAATAAATCAATGTGCCTACCTAGAAACTGCAAAGGGCAATATTAATCATTATAACAAGCTCTCAAAGACAAGGCTTAATCACATAATATCATCAGTTTAATAATGAAGTAGTTACTTATATATAGGTCAACATAGGAGACAAGGGAAAGAGAAAAATCTTTGATTGTAGTGTTAATGAAGAAGAAATGTAACGATATGATAAAGTCTGATGCCCTTGGGAAAAATGATTCTTTGTATCCCTGCGTTACCCTGAAAAAATTTTACAGGCGTAGCTTTATGCATGTTCCAGATAGAAGAAATAGAGAGTCTCTGTAGAACGTGTTCCATATAATTTATTTTTTTTACAAAAGTGCTTAGCATTTGGGAAAAGAACGTCAAGAGTTGAAAGGTTCAAACTGATGCTTTCAGTCCTATGTTTTTGATGTCACTGACAGATGCTAATGCAGCAAGTGAAAATAGTTCACCAATATTTTCCATTTTTCTGAAAGTTTTAAAAGCACTCCTGCCACAGCAACCCCAAGTAACAACATCAAGCAGCAGCATTTTCGTCAGTGCTGCCTGGCTTAGTTTAAGATCTGCTGCATCCAAGTTCGCTCTGATTCAGCACTGTGCTATCAGTCACCTTGCTGCGTGGGGCGGTTGAAGCAGAAAACACACACACCACACATGCCCACGCACCTGCTTAAAATTCTGATATACTTAACCTAGTTGCATAGTAGAAGATAACACATTAGAGATGGCTGCTGAATTACAGCAGTAAAGTGTTGTGAATGGCAAATAAAAGAGATGCACTTATTCTTTACCAGAGGAGAAGGACTTGCTGCACACACCCAGCAGTATCCTTAACCAGAGAAACAGGGCTGGAATGATCCCGCTCTCCCTCCTCTGCCTCTGCTTTCTGCTCCTGTAGGTGCTGTGACTACCCTTTATGCCATCTTGTTATCTCCTTTGTGCTTTCATGCTTTATGGGGTGTTCTACACAGGATGAGTACATGTTTGGTGCTGTCTCTGCTGCGCCCAACCCAGGGTCTGCCAAGCTCTCAGAGCTGCATGACTTCAGTGAGCAGATGGGATTTGTATTCATGCCCCTGGGACCACTGATGTCACACTATGCTTGTACTCTTGAGGCTTCTGCTTATAAACAGGAAAAAAGACAGTACCAGTGACTTATTTGCCTTGGAATTAAATGTAGTCAGTAATTATAAGTCTCTAGTGGATTCAGGCCATTTTCCAATTGCACAAAAGTTTAGTTTTTATTTTAATGACTGTGATACTCTTTATGTCTACAAGCATTCAAGAAAGAATCCTAGAGTCCAGTGAAGTTCTACATGGATCAATATGAAGAGCTATAAAATAAAAATTTATTTAAAAACCTTGAAAAAAATTTATGTCATCTCTTTCAAATTAAAAAAAAAGAAGAAAAAAAACCTATCTTTTTATCTCTGTATCTCTGGATCATCAAAGAACAGTTATTACATTTAGAAGACTCATGCACTAAACTCTAGGCTGCAGGAAGGAACTTGATCTTTTTCAGGAGCAGAAGTCAAAAATATTTTGCTGGACTTAGACACCTACAGTGGGTTGAATGCCTTTCAGGGAGCCGCACTGAGATGAGGCTTCACAGAAATTGCTGAGTCTGAGAAGATTCTTTACACTAATAAAGGAAAAAAATTGTTGAAACCTGACTTGCCAGACTGGTGTTTCCCAATCATTCCTATTTGAATTTTTAATCTTTAAAGTTAAAGGACTTTAAATAGATGGTTCTCAATCACCCTTTGCAGAGTCCTTGTCAGCATGTAACATGCAGAGCCTGTTCATGAGGCGCCAAAGTTTAATGATTAAAGACAGAAACCTATAACAGTGGGTGAAGTGCCTTGCTGGACTTAACCCAGTGGGGCAGTGCCCATGAGGCAGCTTCTCACAACCACCAGGATCAGCCACGTAGCTACAGCACCTGTTTAAGCCTCACATGGCCTATGGCATCCCCAGCATTGCTCAAAAGCCAGAGTGGTAGTGGACCTAATCTTAAAAGTTTAATATCAAAAATTTAGTTTGTCAGAATTGAATATTAATGTTAACTTTAAAAAAATTCATCGTAGATTAATTAAACATTAACAAAAAAATTCAGTGGGATCTTTGTTTTTAAAGAGAAAAAGTGCTCCTTAAATACATTCTTCTCAGTACAGCCCAGCTGAGCTCATGTGTTAAGAAGTTTTAGCAACCCAAAAAGGTATCTGAAAATTATATGCTAGGGGTTTTTTAAAACATTTTTAAAGCATTCCTGTTTTATTTGTGTGTATTCACACTATTAAGTAGTCACCCTTGCAAGGAATCAGACACAGATACAATATGGTCTTTTAAAAATCACAGTTGTAAGCACAGATTTTTGAGGAATATACTTTTTCATGTCTTTATAGATGACAGTAAAATTAAGCAAGCATAGAGAAACTTCAGGTTTTGTGCAGAAGTTGCTGATTTGGTTTTGTGTTAATCAGAACAGCAATAATATAACAATTTCAAACAGCTATTTTTATTTGTAGAAAAGTTATTAATTATTACCAAGCTTCCCTGGTGTTCTGAGTTTTAATATTACTTTTTAGTCATAGTTTTGGGTCTGTGATCCATTTCCAGTATCAGATACAGGTCAGCCAGTCTTTGAAAGCCTTGATTCAGACTTCAAAAGAATATGAAAAATGCTGACTAGGCAAGAGCCCCAAGATGTGAGCATAAGGACTAAATGAGTGAGCAAACTCTCTAAGGGAGAAAACCCAGGGGCTGCATAAATACATTGTTATCATTTTAATTTGGAGCAGAGTTGAAGATAAGGACAAATCACCTCTTATGGTGATATAAATATGGTGATAAATGTAGGGGGGGAAAAGGCAATATATAAAATTATAAACTAAAAATAAATATTAATAACCTTTTTATGCACAATTTCTTTATGGAGACACTTTTATTAATTTTCACATATTTTAAATATTAATAACAGTAATGTGACTACCTAGAAGAACCCAGTTAAATAATTTTTATGCGTTATTTAGAATAAAGGCCAGTTGGAAGCTGAAGTTCTTACATCTTTTATTACAATTTGTGAAACTCAGGAGTCTAACCCTAAATTGCATATTGGATTTTTTTCTGCTGACTTTTAAAGGGTGTGGATTTTAAAGTCAGCAGCAGATGGCAGCAGTGACAGCAGCATGGCCCTCAGATTTCCTCATCAGGCATTTTGATTGGAGAGAGCAAGTTTTTTAACTCGCAGTATACTTCAGGGGGAGAAACTACCCTGTCTGATGAATCTGTACCTTCATTCTAAGGAAAAAACTAAACCGAAATAAAAAATTGTATTTTTTTTTCCTTAGAAAATATTATGTGGAAACATATCTTTACAAATATTCTCTGAGCCATATCAGGGCTGAGGAAATCTTGGCTTTAGAATGTAGCAAACTCTGTGAGTGGATCTAATTCTCTGAAAATTCACTTTTTCAGTAAAATGAGCAGAAACTTCAATAAAATGAACAGGAAATTTGTTAGACCAAGAATTTTGAGGCAAGGACTTAACATAAATAAGATGTAATCAATACATGAATTTCTTGAATGTATTTCTGAGGTCCTGTGCTAGTCCATAATGTTAATTTTTACAAGCTTGAGGTGTTGTGGACAGTCCAAGCTGTTCAGCAGTGCTGATGTTGCAAAATTCCAGACCTATGGAATGTTCAGGGCTCTTCTTTTGAAGTCCTGGGATGTGCAGCTGAAAATAATGAAAAAACTAACCAGGAGTCCTCCTGAACTGCAACTGACACATGGGGTTTTTTGTTTGTTTTGGTTTGTTTTTTTTAATAAGTATTTCCACAAAAAAGGGTTCTTTTTTTTTTTTTTTTGAGGGATAGCAAGAGGCTTTTGGAAACGATGGTACCTTTAAAAATAACTATTACAACATTAACTGCTTCCTAATGCTCTCATAGTCATACACAGTTTGCAATTCACATGAAAAAACATTTTAAATAGTTCTCATGATGATACTTGGCCTTACTTTGAGAAAGAATTAGAGCCTTATTGCACACACCAGCCATTCACTCTCTTCTGGCAAAGCCACAGATAAAAGAGCATCCTGTTCTCATAGAGAAGTCCCCAGACAATTCTTCAACATACTTGTATTCAAGTATCATCACGCTATGATAATAGATTACTTGTGTCTGTGGAGATGTGACAGAACATTGCCAGCAACCTCTAGGTCCAAAAAATCATTAATCCAAGACCAGGCCCTCATCAGTTTCTTTGTGTTTCTGTATGTGCTTCTTCTTTCACCTGTAGTATTTTTCCCAGATCTACAAGCAATTACGTTATTTCACAAGTGGTTTTGATAAAAGTTGGTAGAATTATGCTGTTGAAGAATCCACAGGATCAAAAGATAATTTTTGCCAGAAGGGACCTTAGAAGGTTGTGCCTTGTGTATTTTGACAGCTCTGCTGAGCCTGAAGCATGAAGCAGAACAGTACTGTGGGAAACTTTTACCACATCCTGGTAACACAGACTTTCTAACTTCAACACTGATTCTCTGTACTCAGGCATTGCTGTTGGATGTGATCTGACTCTTCCATGCTGTTCAGGAAGGGAGAAGAGAAGGCTTGACTAAGGAAGCAAAGGGAAAAAAGTCTGTGTTCTCACTGAATGATTCCACAATAACATTGAACACACTACAAGTGCAATTGCTTCTGAGTCTCTTCACAAATTCATGAATATTTGTTTCTATTTTAATTTTTCTTTTGTTAAAAATCTGCAAATAGTATAGATCCACTCCTCCAGTCCCAATTAGCAACTGGAAATTCTGGTAACTTGAAAACTTCAGGGGAAGCACACAATTGTCTTTTTTGACCAGATTCACGAGTTTACCAGTTACGAAATAACACTCCTTCTTGCCAGTAGATGGTGCCACAACTCCAGAAAACATGGGTATGTGTTATTTGCAACAGGAAAGCAGTACAGATTTTAACAACGTTATGCAGAATTTTTAAGCGTTAAACAGTTAAAATGAGAAGAAAATCTACTCATATAATATTAAGCTCGAAGAATGCTTCAGGTTTGAATGTTTCTTAAATTTCTCTAGCTTGGGGAGTTTTTTGTTTGCTTGCTGCCTTGTTTTCTTTATAAGAAATTACTCACATAAATAATAAAATCCAGTACGTAATCCAGAGTTTGGTTTCCTTGACTTGGTTTGTTTCTTACCTTATTTACTTCAGTAAATTCAATTTTTTAATTAATATATTGAAACTACAGATAGAGGGATGATCCAAATGCTGATAGCTCCTAGGATCAGATAGTGAAAAAAACAGACAGGTATTTTTTGATTGATACATAAAGCAGCATACTTAAATGCAGAATTAATTTGAAAACACACAGAGAAAACAGAACTGCTTTGGAAGTCTTAGGATCATTCCAGAACCTTCTCTCCTGTGGTGCTTCAATCCTGATTTTGCACCAAATCAGAATGGCCCACATGAATGTACACATGTTCTACAGTTTTCCTTGTGCCATTCAATGTTTTGATCATTTGGGAATAAAAAACCCAAACACATGGCTTATCAGTATTTTACAGAACTTGGAAAAAAATAAAAATTAACAAAAGCTATTGTCATTTACCAGTTTCTTACAAAAAGACCTGACAAAAAAAAAGAAAGAAAGAAAAAGGAAAAAAGCCAACCAATTTAGCTGACATCAATTCTGTTAGTTCCATAACTTAGCACTGTTGTAAATATTTTCCAGGCAACTAACTTCTGAACTTTTTTTGGATTTACTAGAGGTCTGCTGATTAGAACTGAAATGTTTTCTGGGGTAAGCTATGAAAGGATCTTATGGATAGATCAAAGGACATTGCTGAACCAGACCTAGATTGCACAAACCTGTTTAAGCTCAGGCACAGGAGCAGCCTGAAGTGCTAGAGCATTGCAAGGATGCATTCTTGAATGTCCTTGTGGGTAACCTGTCAGGTTATTTATAGAGTCCAGCTGCCCTTTTAGCAGGTGCCAGAGGGACCCTTTTAAGACAAATCCCAGGTTGTCTGGCACATGCTGGATGATATATAGAAAAACCCAAACTGCGTAAGCACGGTCTATCTCTACTACTTATAAACTCAAAGATTAACCAAACCCATCCTTTCCCTAACAAAATCCTAGTGGCTGGCTCAGCTGAAATCTTACACACAGCATATTCCAGGTTTTCTATTTCCTTCTGACATAATTAGGAGCTACTGTACAGTGTAACCCATAATTTCCTAGTGCTATCAGCATAAAGTTATTTATCCATTTTAGGTAAATTCATTAAGCATTTTATGCCATTTCGTACAAATACCTTGGTTTCTTCTTTCAGAAATTTTAGCCAATGATCCAGTCAGAAACCTAAGGCATTGATACACCTGAGGTATAAAATTCCAAATGTATCTATCCACAGACTTCTTTTAGGTATAAAAAATTTCCTGTCACCTTAAGTGATAATCATGTTCATGATTATATTCTCACGACATACAAAAACCAAATTTATGCATAATAAACCTTACTATTAAAAAGTGTTCATCAAAAAGAGAATAATAATTGTCCATATTTTTAAAGAAAAATTGCTATAAATACTGAAAGGCAGTATTAAAGCTTATTCATGCTTTTTACTGAGCTTACAAGGCCTCAGGCTTGAGGCTTGTCTGGCTTGTCTTCCTGGCTTGCTTTGACCTACTTTGTTTTAACTTACCAACCTATTTTGTGTTATCTTACCAATGGTGAATTTGGAGCTGCACTGAGGTGCTCTCAGGGGTAACAAGGAGAAGAGACAAATCTGAAATTTTGTGTCTAACATGCACAATGATCTCAGCATACAGTAAATTCAGGTGTAGTGTGGAGGCTCAGAACAACGACGACAGAAAGGTGAAAGTTGGTGTTAGCAAATATTTAGAAATGGGTGCATGTTCTGGACCTGGTGGGTGATGTGACATCAAGCCAGGGCAGGATCTCAGTAAGGCCTGACAACAAATGGCTTAATAAACTTCTTTCATAAGACATACTAATGAGAGGAGTACAGACAGGAAATCCTTTTGGATGCTTGGAAGGCTGCATTTGGATACATACATCGTATGGAGCCTGGAAGGATTTTCCCCACAGGGTGCTGCACAAAGCAAAGCAAATCCCATCCATGGAGAGATGCTTTCTCTAATGGTCTTCTAAGATGTTATATAATTTCCTTCTGAGAATACGAGTCTGTTCCTAAAGGACGTTCTCATGAGAACTTCTTTGCTGTACTGTCAGATAGAGGCGAGGCAAAGAAGGTGCCTGTGCCAGACCCAGCCTGCTTTAGATCACTATCTCCTCCAATACAGTCTTACACAAGGCTCCCAATACGCCTTCTGTGGACCCAAGCATGAGAAAGAGAAACCATTGTCATGAACATCATATTCCTGCTGACAAAGGACTCCAGATGCTGTCAACTCACTGCCTGCCACTACCAGAAGGAAGCTGCCAGCCTCAGGAGCCAGAGAAGGGATAGGATGAGCATCACACCTGCAAAAGGGTAGGAACTAAGTGCATGTCTAACTATTTTATTACTATCTCTGAGAATATATTCTGTGTTCTAACTTTATTCTTCTTTATCAATTAGATCTGGGCTATGAAGGAGTTGTTGCCACAGTCAAACAGGGGAAGAATAACAGATATCATCTATGTAGATTCTGTAAAGTCTTTGACTTTTGTCCTTATCTCCAAATCGGAGAGACATGGATCTGATTGGTGGACTATTCAGTGCATAAGGAATTGGTTGGATGGACAAGGCCAGACAGTCCATGGCTCCATGTCCAGGCAGAGGCCGGTGATGAATGGTGTCCCTCAGGACTCTATCTTGGGACCAGTGCTCTGTAATATCTTTAACAATTACATAGTCATTTTAAGTGCACTCTCAGCAAATTTTCAGATGACTTGATGCTGAGTGGTGCAGTTGACACAAAAGAAGGAAGGAACGCTATCCAAGGAAACCCAGGCAAGCCTGAGAAGTGGACCCATGAGCACCTGATGAAGTTCAATAATTCAAGTGCAAGGTGCTGCACCTGGGTTGGGACAATCAGTCATGAATAGAGACTGGGAGAAGAACTCCCAGAGAGTGGGGAAGGACTTGGAGTTTCTTGTAGATGGAAAGCTGGACATGATCCTGTAGTGTACGCTTGCAGTCCAAAAAGCCAACAGCACCCTGACCTGCATCACAAGAAGTATGGCCAGCAGGTTAAGGAAGGTGATTCTGCTTCCCTACTCTGCCCTCCTGAGACCCCACCATGAGTACAGCACTCAGCTGTGGGGTCCTCAGCACAAGAAAGATGTGGACCTGTTAGAGTGAGCCCAGAGAAAGCCACAATGATGATCAGAGGTCTAGAGCATCTTTCCTTGAAGATAAACTAAGAGAGTTGGGGTTGTTCAGTCTGAAGAAGAGAAAGCTCCAGTACTGAAAGTGGGTTTATAAAAAAGAGGAAGAAGACAGCTAGTGATAGGATAAGGAAGAATGATTTTAAACTAAAAGGGTAGAGACTTAGATTAGATGTTACAAAGAAATTCTTTACTCAGAGGGTGGTGAGACACTGGAACAGGTTGCCTGGAGAACTGCAGATGCCCCATCCCTGGAAGTGTTAAAAGCCAGGTCGGATTGGGCTTTGAGCAACCTGGTCTAGTGGAATGTGGCAGGGGGGTTGGAATTAAGTGATCTTTAAGGTCCCTTCCAACCCCAACCATTTTATTACTCTACAATAATAATAGTTAAACTTTTACGATTTTGATTACATTAGAAATAAATTCCTGGCTTTATATAAATATGAGATGTGTTTTGTCTTTTTCGATAGGCCATATTTTGAGTGCAACACTGTCTTTATCTGGATGAATCATGGATGGACACTTCTGAAGCTTTATTTGTGTGTGAGCAAGAATCTGAATTTCTCTTCTTTGCTCCAGACTCTGAAGCTCTCTCACCTCCCCACAGCTGCAGTGGTGAAGATTCAGCTACTTTATAAATCTTGCAGACTTCCAGAGGCAACATTTTGATGCTCACCGTTCTCTATTTCAAATTTTCAAGTCTAGTAGTAAGAGTTTGAATAGGACTTCTCTTTCCAAGATACAGTATTTCTCTATTTCTCTCAGTGTCTACCAGTGATGGCATATGCAATCACTGGAAAGTGGGTGTCTAGCAGTAATTTCTGAAGACAAAACAGTGTGTCAGTCATATTTAGTTATCAAATAAAGTATACCACATCATAGTTCTTTTTGAATTTGGATATGCACTCCGAAACATCTGTAGGAGGTTACATAACAAAGACTAAAATTTCTAAAAAATTAAATCACTCTAAGACTTTATCTTAAAAGGAAACAGGCAAATCATATTTTTTGAGGATCTTGGGAGCTAAGATTTGTAATACTGCTAGATAGATGAAAGGCAAACTCATAGTGGTATTGCTTTTAGGCCATGCTGTTATTTTTTTCTCCTCAACTAAATTGTTACAGGAATTATGTGTCTCTCTTTAGTCCAGAAGATAACTACCTCATCTATGTATTTCTTTATCTTTCCTTTCCTGCCCTCTGCCCTTTTTCTCTGAGAATATACAACCTGCTCCACAATAATCAAACACCTTTTCTCTCAGAGATGACCTTACCAATACCTGACAAATGTTTTCAATTTCTGCTTGGCTTTAAAATTTGCCAGGACTATCTTAAACCTGAAGAAGGGCTTTGACACTTAAAGGTTTGCCTAATTTTTTCCAGCTAAACCAACTACTTTGATGAAACACATTATTTCACACTGAAACCCATTTTTTGCCTGGTAATAAATGTCAACAAAGCTATCTCAATGACTTGCTTCATCTCTCTGGGAACTAAGGTTTCACCAAAGAAGTTTATAAATTGTTCTGCTTTGGCTCATAAGCTGAAGGATTCTTAGTGTTTTATTTGTGTGAAGAAGGCACATGGTATTTAGTGAGTCATGATTCAGCCCTGAGATTTGAGGAGTTCATGACTCATTCACACCTGGTATTTCAAAGTCTGAACAGTAAATCTCTTCCACTCCAAATTTACTCAGTCACATGCTGATTTTGATTTGGCTGCTAAGCACTACACCACTTCTAGTAAGTTGTCTCTCAAATACACAAATATATAACAAATTGCCTATTATGAAAATGTCTAGTATATAATATTAATCTTGAGTATTTTTTCGATTTTTGACAGTTGTATTTCTTAGTTCATTCTTGTATCTTTTTCATGGATGAAAATAACTTTTCTGTAAATTTGGAATTTTTTCCATCTCAAGGACAATAAAAATGATACTTTCAATGAACACAAACAGATCTGTTACTGTGAAACAATAACTGTTTTTTAGCTTTCACCCTTCATGCCATCTGTACCAACATTCCAGAGGAACTGATGGTACAAGTATAGGGTAATACCATTTGTTCTTGGGGAACAGCAGAAATCACAACTCCATACTATTGCTTGCTAAAGCAATGCAGCCCCAAGAGCTGGGCAGAACCTTACTCAGACACAGCAGAGACAACAGGGATCATGCACTAATTACATGTAAAACACCCCATAAAGCATGAAAGCATAATGGTAATGACAATAAGGTATAAAGGACAATCACAGCCCCTGCAGGAACAGAGGCATAAGCAGAAGAGGGAGAGCAGGATCGCTTCAGCTCCCCTTCCCTGGGTAAGGAGGCTGCACCTGTGCAGTGCTGTTGGGTGTCTGAGCCGGTCCTCTTTTTCTGGTGGAGAAATAAAACTCCTCTTTTATTTGCCATTCATCACATTTTGCTGCTGCAACTCAGTTCTCTCTAACGTGTTTTCTTTTACTGTGTAACTAGGTTAAGCATATTCAGAATTTTAAGCAGGTTTGGCGGGAGGGGTGTGGAGGTGTTTGTGTTTTCTTCTCCACCTTCCCTATACGATAGGATGATTGGTACTGCAGCCCAGAATCAAGAAACTTGGATGAAATAGTTCACAGAATCATAGAATATACTTGGAATATAATTGGAAGGGATCCACGAGGATCACTGAAGTTCAACTCCTGACCCTGCATAGGACAGCCCCAAGAGTCACATAATGTGCCTTAAAGCATTGTTCAAGCACTTCTAGAACTCTGTCAGGCTTGGTGCTGGGACCACTGTGACTCCCTGGGGACTCTGTTCTAGTGCCCAACCACCCTCTGAAACCTAAATCCAACCACCATCCCACCTAAACCTCCCCTGACACAACTTCAGGCCATTCCCTTGGAACCTGCCACTGGTCACCACAGAGATCAGTGTCCGCCCCTCCTCTTCCCCTCTCGAGGGAGCTGCAGGCCATGATGAGGTCACCCCTCAGCCTCCTCTTCTCCAGGCTGAACAGATCAAGTGCCCCCAGCCTCTTCTCAGCTGCACCAGCACAGAGCAGTGTGGGGTAATCTCCTTCCTTGACCGTCTGGAGATGCCATGCTTGATGCACCCCAGGACATATCTTTCTGTCCTTTTCACTACAGGTATACAAACAGCAACAGCTTCATGGATAATTAGTTTCTTTATTGGCAGCAGCAGACTGCTTTATTCTTGTCTCTCTACCTTTGTACCTATACAGCTGTATGCTATATACGCTCTATGCAGTATACAGCACTTACCGAGCACTTAATGAGTCATTCGTGCTTTCAAGCTATTATTTTTCTTCTAAAAGAACAAGTTTCATATTTTGTTAATCCACTTGTAAACCTTCTCGGTAACTTTATGGAAGTTTTCCTTTGAGCTATAACTTTCTTCTGTTAACACAATGAAACTCAAAAGTTTTTTTCATCAAAAACATGTTATGGAATTTCTAATAACATTCAATCTCTTACAGGCTTTTGAAGCATCTGGAGACACAGACCCTAACAACTTCCTGAAGAAAATTGAACTAAATATTACATGAAGTTATACTAAGTTTGGAGACACATCTACTGCAGTCTCCAGCTGGTCATGAACCAGCTCCATAGATAAGATTTTTACATCTGTAACATGAAAAAAAAAAAATCACATATACTGAATTAAGTAAACAAAACCAGGACAAAATGTCATGGGTTTGCCCTAGACTAGGACTAATATATGCAAATGTGGGTATTGTAACCACCCAGCTTCCACTGGAAAAAAAACACTTCTGAGATATTATAAGATCAAACTATTAACTTCCAGTTTTGCCATTTCAAACCTTGCCAGCTATCAATTTACATTGATTTTATTACCTTAGAAGTTTATATGTTTGAATTCTTCAGGCTTACCATCCAAAGTGAATTAAGGTCTTAGTTCATACTAGTGGCATTTTTCTGCAAGAGCTCTGTTTGCTGGGCCACAGTTCAAACTTACAGAAAACAGTTCTCTGATTTTGTTGAAAACTGGAAAACTGGAGAATGAAATGTGGGACCAACAAAGCTATGGCAATTGATAAGTCAATTTGTCACCTAATGGGATTATAATTGCCTATAGATCAAAGAGCTGGAGCAATATCATAGCTTTTAACCCTGCCAAACATCCCAGTTAAGATTTACTTTTCTCCCTGAAGGAAAGCACAGAAGCTATTTAGCAAATTACAAGCTGTAAATGTCTTAACTGTTCTCAGACATAAAATGGGATGAGAAGGTGGTACACTGGGAAATCACATGGGGAATAAAAGGATACAAGGAACTCCTGGCATGTTTAATGAGCTCAGTTTAAAGAAGCAATAATACACATGACCCTCCAATAATTTTGTGTCCATACATCTCTACTTCTAATCTGAAATATATTCTTAATTATCTTTTTAAATAAGACAATATAATTTAATGATTCATATTTCAGACATAACAACCTTTTCTACACACATTTTTTTCCTGGAAACTGTAATCATGAGATCTTTTACTTTCTCAGCCTGTTTTTATCCATGTACTGCCACGTGTGCACTAGATGGCACTCATTGCTTAATGCTCAATTCTGTGCCCTGTCCAGAAAACAGTTTACAGGGGCCAGTGAAACAATTACTGAGTTTCCTGTTACCTTGAACTGATAGAATTGCTAAAGACAGAAATAGAAATTTATAACTTTGCAATTGTATCTGCAGCAGAATGAAATGTTGAAATGGTCTTGTTACAGTTAACATGTAATGAAATATTAATAAGAAAAATTTTAAATATCCTAAAATTATATTGAAATACATGGAGTCCAGAAATCTCACTCAAATTCAGGGGAAAAAATCATAAATAGAGCCTTTACCAGATGGGGAAAATGGAAAAACAAAGAAATTATGAAGAAAATACTTTCATGGAATGTTTCATTTTTCACAGTTCAGCAGGAAAGGGAAGGACTGAAATCCAAATCAGACTTCAGTGAAGAGGTCCCCAGACTGTGATGTTCTTTGGTAGCAATATTATTTATATTCTGTGAAAGTATTATTAAGTATTCTAAATTTTTAAGTATTCTAAATCACAGTTTTCTCAAGTAGAAGGCTACAATAAAGAAACATTTTAAAAATCTTTATAATGCTTTAAAATATTTGAAGGTTAGTTTTTAAATTTATTAATTTCACTATAAAATTCTACCATCGTTCGATTACAATCAGGTTGGTCAGGACAAAGCAGGAATACACAGAGTCAGCAGGAGAATTTCTCGTGCTCCTTTTTGGCATTTCTGTTCAGATTATGTGTTTCTCCTTTCATACACAATCATATTCCTTTCCAAGCAGAGTAATCCTGGGGATGCAGCCAATTCCAGTTCCCATTATCTCCCAAACTGTGATAGTCAAACAAGGAGCAAATCTCTATAATATTTTTCAAGAATAATGAAAAGTCACATAAGAGCAGCAAAATTATCCACCTAAAATACCAAGCAGCTGTGGCACTGGCAAGGCCGTAGAAGCTGGTATCACATCAGAGAACTGTTCTTGGCTCCTCTGCCTGTCCTTCAGATAACCACTGTGTCCCTGGCACCCAGAGTTTCCAGTGCTCTCTTTAATCACCATCAGTCGTCAAAGCCACAATATTCTGTGTGCCTGCTAAGGCTCCAATTAGTCAAGTTAGACATAACTCATATAACTAAGTAACAGACACAATGAAGTTTGAACCTTTTCACAGTAAACTCTGAAATGGGATCAGAAACCCTCTAGATTGGGGTGCATAGGTGTGAAAATACTGAAAAACATTCTGAAAAGAAATGGAGAAACTATAACACAAGATATCATTTCCTTTTTAAAACTCTACTCCATTGGGCCAAGATTCCCACTATTTGGATTTTGATTACTTGTTGGAGTGATGAATGCTTCTCATCAGCCCTACATGAAATATTTCTGAAAATCTGATCTGGTGCCTTTTTGAATCTAAGAGTTTTTGAAAATATAACCATATAACCCAGTGGGGATACCATTGGGAATCTTAATCCGATATCTCTCCCAAGATTGCTGTCACAGTTTTTGCTTGATAATTTTTTTTTTCTTTTAGCAATAGTCCACACAGATGGCAGAGGAAAGTTTTGGCTTTTTCATTATGAAGAGAGCTTTTTCAATAGGATGTGTCCTTTATCTAAGCTGAATATCCCACAGCAAATCAAATTTTTTTTTACAAGAAAGTCTCAAATGTTTCACTGTTAAGGAGAAAGTCTAAGTGTAGGTCTCTGTCTCCATATCAGAGTGTTTCCAGACAGGGTTATTGATATCAGTTCTAACCTTATTGTATTTTACTACTACTGGCCTCTGAAAGGAATTTTATTTACTCTGTTTTGTAGACTGAAAGCTCTTTACGCAAATATTATTTTGTGATGTCCTTTCTGTCAGCAACAGCAGAGATTAATTTTAATTTTTGTGCTGTGTCAGCTTGTACTACCTGTACATATGATGTGAGGTCTCAGTCTATCATCTACACAGGCAGCAATAACAAACCACATTGGAAGAAGTGGAAACATAACCTTTAAATCATTTTTGTTCCTTCTCAACACACAACACTCATTATGTCCCAATGAGTGAAATCAGGCTTTTTCCATGAAGCTTTCATAATCTCACAAGAATAATTTGCATTGAATACTATACTAACTCTCTAGTTTTCACTCCACAAACAGTAACCATTAATTCGAGAGACTGTAAGATTTTTTAGGTTGCTAGTACTTGCTACTAGAAAAGAACAGATATTCCCAACAACTTCCAATTTAACTAAAAAATTATAATTTAATACATTCTGTTTTATTGCAGTCTATAATGGCCACCCCATTAGTTACTTCAGATTATTTCCTGGCTTTTAATGCTGACTTCCAGTTATAATGGGCACTTGTGTACTAAAGGAAAGTCATTAATTTCTTACCCAGAGTATGTACAGAACTAATCAACAGACTACTTAGGTGAACAAAAATTGCAAGTCCTGCAGATAGAGCCACCTCAGAGTGTGATAAATGAAAGAAAATGTTAGAGGAACAGTACTTCAGAAGCAATCAATATAAGAGAAAAATTTCTCATTCTTTTTGCACTAAGATCATGGTTTCTCTTTATCCTAGTGTATGTCATACCTACATAGATATCTAGTCATAGATGACACTCTTTTCATTATTAAGTTATTCCTCTGCTTAATTACATACAATATTATTTTTATTCTGAATTTTTATTATTCCATCATCTTCCCTCTGAGTCATCTGCATATCTGAAATGAAAAATATCAGGCCACAGTTCTTAGCTACCTGCTTCATGAAAATTTGGCTTTCTGGTACCCCACAGAATTCACATGAAGGTGGCAGAGAGAAATAGGTACCTGTAAAAAATCTATGGGGGGGAATTCAAATTCATCCATTTCAAACATTTTAATCAATTGATGGATAAAAGTAGTGGTTAAATGTCTACCTCTTTTCCCAAATGCAGACACTTTGATCAACCTGGAATCTGGTTTCCTAAATTTTCTTGCCTAGGGAACATGGCATTACGGTAGTGGGTCTTAGCACAAAAGGGTTATGGAGCCACAAGAAGAGCAGAAAAATGAGATCCTGGGCTTAACACTGACATTGGCATGTCTTGCTGAATGAATGAGGTGTTTGGTCCCTTCTCCCAGGATTTGCATTGACTATTTTAACCTAATGAAGATATTTCCATTTCAGGGAGACAGGTTCAAAGTGTTTTGCCTTCTTTAAGGCAAGTCTTGTGGCACCAAACCACAAGTGCTTGAATTGAGCTCTGTCACCAGTTCTCCAACTGGTTTTGTATTTCCCTCATGCCTGTGTGCAGGGTTGATCCATTTCACAGGTCTGAAGACTATTCTGCCCACAGGCAAGAGGAATAATGTGGATTTTATCTTCTGTGTCTTGATTCAGATGCCTGATCTAATGTGGGCAACTACAGTTCACTTTCCAGAGACCCTTAGCTAATAGAAAAAACCCAAAAGTAAGAATACCTGGAGAGCAGGCCTCCTAGATGCTGGTCTGCATTGGATCGTCAGGATGTAACACTCTCAGGCATAAGCCACAATTTATATGGGAACTAAGGAGAATAAGGATTTATTTATCTAATAGAGTTAATGGGAACATTTTGTTTATAAATTCAGTAATTTAAATTAAGGGAGAAATGAAGATTCAAAAAAGAAGATGTCAAGCAGCAGTGAGGGCCAGAGGCTACCTGAGTGGGTTGCAGGAGTAGTGGATGCTCACTGGGGCAGCTCGACTCAAAGAGGATTAACAAAGTTTCAAGGCAGTCATAAACACTAGATGAGCGAGCACAGTCACCAAAGCCTGTGCAGATACATACCTGGGGAAGGCACAGTCTATCAGAAAATAGGAAAAACACCTCCTATGACTCACAGAATCATAGAATGATTCGTGTTGCAAGGGACCAGCACCCCTTCCACTAGACCAGATTGCTCAGAGCCCCATTCAAGCTGGCCTTGAACACTTCCAGTGATGGGGACTCCACAACTTCTCTGCCTGTTCTAGTGCCTTGCCTCCTTTATAATATCCAATCTGAACCTTTCCTCTTTCAGTTTAAGGTCATTCCTCCTTGTCCTGTTACTACATGTCCCTGTAAAAAGTCCCTCTCCAGCTCTCTTGTGATAATCTTTAGGTAGCAGAAGGTGCTGTAAAGTTTCCTCCAAATCTTCTCTGATACTAAGGTGTTTAAATGAGAAGAGTTTCCTGACTTCAGTAACAGGTGTGTGGGGAGAGGCTTACAACATAAACAAGCCTTTAAAACGTTGTTTACATTAAGTCAAATTAAGCCTCACTAATATACAGGTGTGATAATTATACAGAAATTAATTTATCTGAGTTAGACTATGATTTTCACCTAACACCCACCTCTATGACTGTGCCTCTCGTTATCATATTTGTCCAAACCCCCAAGCTGTTGTAATCTTACCTGTTCCAGGAAAACAATTCTCAAGGTTTGGAGTACTTTAACGATATTAACATACTTACTTGATGGATTTTTTTGCAGGTGAAGAGGTCTTTACTCATTTCCTTGTTTTTGCAGACACTCAATGCCTGGCAGTTTTTAATGAAATCCGTGAGATATTGGCTGTTTACCACCTGTAAAAAGTCAGGCTAGAGTTTTAGTTAATTTGCTTAATTTTGTATTACAAAGTCAGGTTACACATCTGTGTAACTAAGATTCATACCATTCAGCACAGGTCTAGGCTTCTTTTTAATTAGTGTCATTATTTAATTCTAAAAAATTCCTCTCTTTCTAAAAATCATGCAATTTTACAAATATTTGTAGTCAGCACAAGTTCAATACAAATGTTAAGATATTAAAATATTACCTTTCACAAAACAAAGCAGTTGCTGCAGTTTCCTTAAAGTTATTATTGCATTCCATCATATTTATGAAGATATGGTGCACTTCTGAAATATAATACAAAGAGGCAGTTAGGAACAAAGCAAAATAGTTCATTATATGCTTAGCATGGCAGTTTCGTTACTGCCTTACACAAATTTCACAGTTGTAATAAGAGATGTAGTAAATGTAAGTTATTTTGAGACTAAAAGCACAGCATGCCTCAGTTCTATGTAGCTCTGCAAGTTTTGATTTTATGAATCATAATATCTTAACTTGAAATTTACATTAAAATAATGCTAAAATGTTAGAAAGGAATTGTGGCACTTGAGTTCATCTCATTTAGGCATCCTCAATGTCTGATTCTTAAGATTAGAATTAGTCTTCTGAAATAAGTTGTGTAAAGAGAGAGGGAGTTATTTCTGAAGGCTTTAAAGAGAGATTTAGTCTGTTTGATTTTAGGCATTTAGGTGAAGTAAAGTGGCTCCTACTCCAGCCAGTCAGGCAGTGTAACTGGGGACATTACTGCTTTGCAGTTGGCAATGGCCTGTTTTACATAATTGTCGTGTTTTTAAAAAAACAGGAAGGGTCAGTTGGTCCATTTGAGGCAAACCATCCTTACCCAAATAATTTAAAATATATATTAGATTTTTGTATGGGGTCTTTGTTGAGGTGGGCTCTTGGGAGTCCCAGCAAGTGGAGAATCTGTAATTATTCTATGAAAACCTTTCCGGCACTTACTTGTCTATTAACTGCATGATCTTCTACATAGGGCTATATATATGAAAGGCTATATAGCCCCATAAAAAATTAAATATGTTCCATTATTCTTTATCTATAATATATGTGTGTATATATATATATATATATATATATATATATATTCTCTGTTGGGACTAAGCAGAAAATGCATGCTCCTAATTATAGAGATTATAGACATTATTTATCAATTTCATTTCTTTCTCCTGGGGACTATGGTGACTGGGTATTTTTCAGAGATACTTCCATTGTGCTTAATCTATAAGGCTGGTGGATTCAAAACTCCAATCCTACATCTATAATCTAAACAAGATATAAAAGCTTCCTGCCATGCACTGGTAAAGTTTTAGGTTAGCCAAAGATGTGGTTTTGGCCAGTGCACTGTGAAACCCTTCTGCAATATCTGCTGGCATACTTCAGGAGCTAGTCTGGACAATAGACACGTGCAAAGATCAGACAGCTTCAATGTGGTCATCTTTTTGTAAAGGCAGGTCATGAAAATGTCAGATACAATGCCAGCTGGCTTGTGTGCAGAGCAGTACCCTGTGCAAGTTCAGTTTTTCAAGCTTGCTATATGTTACTTTTTGCTTTTCTTGGGGAGTTGGGAATATTTTTAAAGCCTAATCCAGGTGTTAGTACCCTGGATTGGGACTCCTTGGAGATAAATTCATACTCACACCAGTTTCTTTTTTTTTTAAATAAAATTGATTAAAATCACATACTTGTCTTGTGCCACAGGCCTTTAATTATAAAATAGGGTATTATTACCTTATTTGACATCTCCCTATCTCTCAAGATGAATATACATTTGTGACTGAAATGAGGAAACCCTATGAGCATCCAGCTGTTTAATGAGACTTTTCAAGGTACAAGTGTTTCAAAAAGCTGTAGTGGTTGGAATTTCATTCCCTTCTCTGAGGCAATTTTAGTAGCTGATGCCTGTATTAAAATTAGAGCCCAAAAATAACTAATGCTTCATTATGGATGATTAACTTGCCATAAATAAAAAAATTAAAAATTAAAAAAAAAATTAAAAAAAGGCAGACAAGACTATCCACAAAAATAATTGTGATTCAAAGTGAAGAACCTTCTAATGGAAGACTTGCAGCTTTGGGAGAAGATTTTTGCTCCCATTACACTGCTATACCCCTTATGATTTCTAAGTGTAAAACCAATGGGACTTTCTGTGCTGAATTATTCTTCTTTTCTAATTAAGTTTGAATTTTAATAGTGTTTTTCCCCCTGTTTTTCATTGGGGGAATTATTTGGATTTGTACACTGCTTGCAGATTTATTTGCCTTAGGAGTACAAACCCACCACACCAGAAAAGTATACAAACTTTTCACAAGCACTTGTGAACAGAAACCACCAAACATTTGACTATGAGGTGCTCATTGTGACTGCAGTATCACACAGGATGGTGATAAGCTTTCAACCTCTCAAACCCACCGGCAATCACAGAATCATGTTT
This sequence comes from Lophotriccus pileatus, assembly GCA_035583135.1. Classification (NCBI taxonomy): domain Eukaryota; kingdom Metazoa; phylum Chordata; class Aves; order Passeriformes; family Tyrannidae; genus Lophotriccus; species Lophotriccus pileatus. The sequence goes on from JAWWES010000041.1 coordinate 8,423,645, forward strand.
CAGATCTACCTCAGAGAATTCAGCCAGAGATTTGCAGCACATCCTGAGTTTGGTGTTGCCATAGTAGACTGCTTCTAACACCACCATCACCTACTTTAAAGCTGGGTAAACTGAAGACCTATTCCTAGATTTTCTCAGCAATATATTTGTTTCTTAAAACAATAAGCCACTTCTGAATGAAAAGTGTAACTAATCACTAGCTCATGGTAATGAACATCCAATCAGGAACATTCATTACTTTTTGCTTTACTGTATTTGCCTTTAAAGTGAAGCACAGCACTGTTCTTTAGAGACCTAAAGAATAAGTTTTCATATACTTATTATTACTAAATACAGAACCCTTCTGAAAATGTTCACAGCTTCAAACACACCTGAAACATAACTCGGTTGACTGCAGGGAACTTGGTATACATTTGGGACGAATTTGGTCCTAGGAGCTTAAAGCTTGAAGGAAAATCTAAAGGAACCAAGGGAAATCAAGAATATTGAATGAATTCCTGATGCATATGTATTGTTTTATTGAATTGTTTCCTCCAGGATTTATTATGGATGCATAATTTTTTGTTAGAAAAAGGTGTTCATGATTTATTTTTTTAAAGACAAAGAAAGAGCCATACCATGAAGGATTATAAAATTATCATATATATTAATCTGCTGTTGAGACAGAAAATTTCAGCCAAGTTTATAAGATGGTTAAGTAGTAGTCATCTCTGCACAGTGAATTTGAAACATTTTAGGCTTCAGTGATTATGAGTGCCTCAGGCTGTAAGATGTTCTGCCACATTCACATACATCTCACATCTCTCCTTGCAGGCTTGTATTCTTGGGGGATGTTAGGAGGTAACAGCAACCCATCAACAAATCCTACTAGTGGCAGCCAAAAATCTGCTGCTGACAGTTGCCATGACCAACTAATCAATCTCAAATTTAGCTCAGCTGTTTTTCTACCAGGTAAACCAGACCCAATCACATCACTGAGAAGACAACAGAGAAAATCACTGAGGTGTGGTCCTTTCCTAAAAATTTATTACAAGAAAAATCCTTTGAATTTTCATTTTCTCTTCCAAGTAAATGTCCAGTGCTCCTGTACAGACACTTAAATACAAAGGTATGGAAACAAAACAGCAATGAAAGAAAATATCTGTCTTACAAATCTGGCTTGCTGAATGGATTTAAAAGCTCCAGCTATTAAATATGTGTCCTTAAGACAGAGTGTAATTAGCATCCAGTACTGAGAATGCTGCTAATACCAGATGTTGTTCTGTTCAACATGGTTCATCATACCTAAACCTTTCCCACTAACCTGCAAAGGCCCTATCTAAATAATAACCCTGTCTAAGCAGACTGAGCTTTTAATTAAGGGCAAAACAGTGTTTGCAAAGCATTGATCCAATAAGTTATTCAATAAAACACATGTTACTGTTTTGGTGGCCTTTGGAGAGTATTGTCTTCTAGTTGGAGTTACTCAAGAGACCAGAGATAGATTTTGGCTGTGACTAGTACATGCTGCAATAATATAAATAAAATAATCACAAACTACTTTCAAAATCATCAATAAGGATAAAATAGCCTAGGAATTTTACTGTGGTCACAATACTACGTCTAATACAAGGTAGAAACTGGCTGCTCATGGCTTGGATGGGTGAACTCTTTGCTGGGTGAAAAACTTGCTAGAATGACAGGCCCAGAAAGTTGTGGTGAGTGGTGAGTTGTGGTGAGTTATACGCAGTTTGCAGCAGGCATACTTCTTGTATTTGTGTCAATTTTTATACTGATTACCCATTCTAGTTCAGTTATTTTCACTCTACCCTTAATTTTATTGAACAGCCATGTTTTTGCCTTAATGTTTACACTCCTCAAACATTGTACAAGAAATTTAAACCATTCATAATCCTAATATAACCTAAGATAACACTACAGACTGCTACCATGCTAAACTTGATGTACCTGATTAACCTTTCCTGTTAAAGGGGTACTTCTATTGCCACAGAAATTTAAGTAAGATTGCATAGCATGTACATTATTCTAACAGAAAATAGGACAAAAAATGGGAGATCAAAGAGAGATGGTAAATTTCATGTATGATAAGAGACAGAGACTTTGATGGCCATCCTAGAGATTCAATTTAGGTATTATTTGGCTGATAAGACTGTTTCCATTCCACACGAGCCATAAAAGGAATAGAAATGTCTCTCGGTTGTTTACTGTAAAATGTAGTGTAATAATTACTAAGCAATGATACCACAAATCTGTGCATTCCTCTTTAGATCAGTTCCTGAAATGTAAAGTTTTGCCACCTTTGCCTACCCTGATAATTTTCAGTCCTCTCTAGGAAGAATATGAATTCTAATGAAACACTTAGAAAAAAACAATGAATAAATCATTGAGCTAATCCCCCTTGATAATGCATGTGCTGAAAAACTTAATTCCTAATTTCCATTCACACACACAAAAAATGAAATTTTCTTTTCATTAAAACTAAAATGGCAGATGTGAGGTGTTTTTATTAATATTGATGGCAAGCAATAAGTTTTTAAAAGCCTTTAATTCTATATATGGTATGCAAGGTATGAGCAAATCATCCCCATGGGACTGAGTGGTGATGCTAGTTTACCAGTGATTGTTAATGATTAAGGTTTTATTTTCTCCATTATATTAAAAAGACAGAAAGAAAATAGCAGTACTAGCACAAGAGCTCAGGCCTCATTATCATGTTCTTTGTTCATGAACATACTGAATGTCATTGACAGTCATAAATATCCAGCGGCAAGTGTAAAAGTAGGAAGGGAAAAATCTTAACTTTCAAATTATCTAAAGACTGCAGCAGAAGAAACAGTTCATTTAATTTTTGTTTGTTGTGTTCATGTTGAATATTAAACCTTCCTATTTGACAGGCACCAAACTCCCTCATCAAAAGAAAAACTTAGATACATATTTGCACTGAGGTGTATGAATAAATCCATATAAAATCAATCACAGAGTTCCAGGTTGGAAGGGACTTCAAGGAAATAAATAGAGCTCTACAAAAAATAAGTTTTACCAACATTATGTAGGGACTTCAAAATCTAATTTGAATTTCAGCATGTTTGTACACAGGTCATATATACATAAATAGAAAGACTAAAGTTGCAGAAATTTTAGGGCTACACTAAAAAGAATTCGAGTGTTGACACAACCCTCAAAACCTTCCCTGGATGTGCCATAGACATGTTTTTACCAAAATATTCAGTTCTATCTGAATTTCAATTTTCTCCCATTTTAAGACAGGGAAAACCAACTTTGCCTGCTTTGAAACCTGTCTGAACATCAGGATATTGTCTGTTCTGGATATTTTACATAACCTGAAGGCTTAGATATACTTAAACAAGCTAAGACTTAAAATGTGAAGGAGTGTAACTTTCTATCAAAAAGATATGGCAAATATGAAAAAAAAGAAAACCCAAGTATAAAACTAAGCATTTACAAGATTACTTGAAATCTAAACATCTCAACTCTTCTTTATTTTTATGTGAAGTTTTTATTTCAGGGTAATGTTATCAAGACGACAGAGTTAGCTAGTGGAAGGGTTATGAAAGAACTCCAGATTCTTGATTTCCACTCAGTCTTCTCTGTGTTAAAACAAATAACATCTTCTTCAGAAGAGTAATTGTATCATGGGGAAGTAGAACTTCCAGAGGCAGAACTTCCTGTCACTTCAGCAAGATGCTTCACACCTCACACTTTGATGAGCAGATCAGCATAAAGAAACATAATTTGAACATAAAATACATGACAACTCATTTTTTCCTACCTAGAAATATGTCCTAATAAATTACTCATATTTGAAATGAGGGTTTAATGAAATGAAGTGTAAGATACAAACAGATTCCTATGTCTCTGGCAAATTGAATCCTTACTGCTTTATTCCATAATGCCCATAAAAATACTTTCAAATTCTTTAGAAGCATATTTTAAATTATTCCCTTAAGCCTACTCAGATCTGCCTTATGATGAGTGTGGGAGGTTGAGTGAGAGTAGCTTATATGCCAAGGAGCAGGGGAAAAAAAAAATGACAAAGGACAGATTTAATAATAGGAAAAAGGTGTTTGTTACACATTCTTATAGTTTCTTTCCCTTAAGTAAGTATCATGGCGCCATTGTTACTTCCTTACACTATAGCCAAGGCAACATTATTGCTATGAAAGGACCTACTGGTTATAATTTATATTGTCTTTTGTATCTTTTCTGGTGTTTTTATCTCTTTAAATATCAGCTATCAGCTACAGAATGCCAGAGCATTTTACCAATCACAGTATTTTTAAGACTTTTGTCTTCTGAGTTCCACAACTGGACAGATTCAATAGCTTTATTACCTGTGTTAATTTTGGTACTGACATCAAGCAAGTTCTGTGTTCCCTTAATTACTTTAAACTTGCAAGGAATAATGAGATATTTCCTTGGTCAATAGAATTTTTTAAGACTGCCTCTCTCTATCGAGTACTTGCATTTACCAAATGATTTCAAATTAAAATGAAATACAGATTTTCAAAGACTCTGTCACAGTTCTTCAAAAAGCACTTAAAGGACAACTGTAATTGTTTCAAAAAATGTAACGAATCATCGACTGAGCAAGTGTGCTCAACTATTTATATTAGCATGGCTTGATTGGTTCCAACACAACTGTCTCAACACACCACAGCTGCCTGTCAGGACAGCTACGATCTAGGAAAAAATCAGACCTTCTGAAAACCAACACACCCTAGGTATATATCTCACATGCCTGTAACAAGACAGGATGACAGTGGTAAACAATGTGACATCTGAGGGACAGTGCATTAGTCAGCTTAGAATCCAGCTTCACTGACTGCTGTCCAACGGGGATGACACACAGACCTTTTCATACCACTGATCATTAATTAGGCTGCTACCGGTCTTCTTTTGCTACCAGTTATAAATATTAATATCATGGTATGTTTTATTCATTTCTCTAAGTGGTAACTTTAGGATTCTTCCCATTTTGCATGGGTCTCTACAACATGTCACAGAAAAATGTGCTAAATTTAACAAAAAAAGTAAAGGTAAAATGATTTCTATGTTTATCATGAAGGCAAAAGGGAGTCATGTTACTGTCACTGCACTGGTAAGTGCACTCTATCTTGTAAGAGATAAGATTCCTGCTGTTTAACTGCTATACTCTCTTTGCATCCCTTTATTCATCACATACAGACCAGCTTACCTTTTTGATTTGCAATGCAATTACTCTCCAGTCAGTCCTAATTTTCCCAGTATTGTCTCAATTCTGTGTAGTTCTTTTTAATTCAGGGGCATAGATTGAATACAGATTGCATGTGCTTTTCTTTACTGTGAGACAGTCTCATGGGCCACTGTCCATCTCACAGTTTAGAACCAGGCACCAAGCAACTTATGCTTGCTCACTTTAATACAATTATTCGTACTCACAAAAATAATATTTATGTCTCGTCCGCTTTGCACTTCTGGGATTGAATTCTTCTGTTAACATGTCATTGACCTGCTTAAAATGTTTTCTTTGGATGGCACGAGACATCCACTCTAGAGGGTATTCAGTGATTATTAATAAAGTTTCAAGTAGCAAGCTGAACTTTAAACATATAGTTCTTGGATGCCTTAAGATGGAAGAAATGGATCCATTCAAGTTTTCTGAATGTACCTTTCTATAACAGGAGGCAGCACTGGAGAACTACTTCAGCTGTGCTGATGAGTCACAGCTGCCTTAGACCAAATCAATTCCTCTTATTTTGCCTCATGTTTTCTTTTGAAGATAAATCTGTTTACATATTTAGGCTTAACAGCACAGAAATCTGTGGTTCCCTCTATAGGAGAATTGAACTGCTGAAGAACAAGAAGAGACAGTGCGGACTTTCAAAAGAAAGAGGGACATATTTCCATAGCTAGGAAGAAGAAGTATTTCATATGGCTTAAACTACAGGAAAATATCCCCGGACAAGATAGTTACATTTCAGTTAAATCTCCACTGGAAAGCCTTCAACCTTAAAATCTCATAAAAACTAAACAGGAGAATGACAAATTATTCCAGCAAAACAATTCTTTAGATTTTGCACTGAAATAGAGAAAGAAAGGTATGGAAAACTGAGAAACTGCTCATGATATCACAGACAACAGTTCAATTCTCCTATTCATACACTGACTAAACTTGCAGAAGTCAATGGCATTACTCACATAGTTACCTCTTTATGACTAAGACTATGCAAATCTAACCTAGACAATGAGGAGCAATGGTATAAGCCTACTTGCCCTTCACACTTTTTTGGTGAAATGTCATCCCTTTTTCTGGGAAAATCTTCCACTTATCAAAACAACTCTGTAATTTGGTGCCCACCCAAATATTAAAGCTCACTGACAGATAAAGATACCAAGAGGACCCATTCACCCCATCACATTTCTCATGCTGTCCCAGCACCCTTCTCCTCACATCTCCTTCCAGCCTTCCTGAACTCTTTGCTGCTACAAAGGAGCAGACTTATGCTTGCAGTGTTTGTACGTAGCTGCCAACACTCAATCCCCAGCCAGGGAGTACTCGTAATGTCAAGGGACTGCTGAGATGAATTCAAGGAAGAGACGGATGTATCAGTTTGTTACAGACTCAGAACAGTCATCAGCCCAAATTTGTAATAGCACCCTGCTGGGGGGGGGGGGGGGGGGGGGGGGGGGGGGGGGGGGGGGGGGGGGGGGGGGGGGGGGGGGGGGGGGG
>JAWWES010000041.1:8436753-8490573 GCA_035583135.1 Lophotriccus pileatus
TTTTTCCTTTTCAATTTTTTTCTACTATACTTATGCTTTGCTTTGGTGTTCTCTCTGCTGCCAACTTAATGCTTTAAGAGTATGTTTATGCTTATGTTCTTCCTTTGTCTTTCTACTTACCTTTTTTCTCTGGCAAAACAGAATCACTATTTATCACATAATTACATATTCTAATCCTTCCTCATATCTGGTGCATATTTGAGTTTGGTGAGCCTGTGTGATGACTCTGAGTTCTGTAATTTTTTTGTAAGCTCTGATGTGGGGTCAAGGTAAAGAAATCATCAAGCACACATATCTACATAATGAGAATGACTGATAAAGGTTCAGTATTGCTTATACTTACATATAAGTATAGTATATCACTGTAGAACACTGTTAAAGAGAAGCAGCTTTACTGAAAATAGCAGTTGAGATGAATTTTTCATTTGAATTTAATTTAAATTTAAAACCAGTAGTTGGTTGAATGAAGACTGAGGAAATTTTATCTGTTCATTCAGCAACACAGAAACCCATATAACTTGAAGGTTATAATAGAATGACCTTTCTATTAGCTAAAATAATAAAAGATATGGTGGTTATTCTCCTCTGCATGTATGCAAATCTTTAAGATCCACTGGGAAAAGAAGATGCATTAGCAGGATATCATAAATCATGTGCACCTGTTTCTTTAGGAATTTACAGACAAAATTGTAGTAAAATACATAGTTTAATATAAAAAATATGGTTTACTGCCTAGCTTTAATAGTAAATTGCAAATATTTGAGAATATGAAACTGTATTCAATCTAGTATTTTGAATTTGTCCTTATTCCTAATAAAACAATGTAAAAGAAAATAATTACCTGGTAACACTACTTCCAAGGTACTATTATTAAGTAATCTTGTGAAAATAAAATCATGGAAAAGCCCCTAAGAACTCTATAAGATGAGGAGAAAAAGGAAAGGAAAATAGAGGAGAAATTTCAAATTTGTTTGTTTGTTTATTTCTTGAGTGTTTAAAAAAATCAGAAAATCATAAAAAGACAATGATCCCAGAAGACAGTGAGAGGAAGGCAGATGGAGTATCAGAATACAGGACACCAATGTGCAGTAAACATGAAAGCTCCAAGTTTAGATGAAAGGATATTCCTTCCTCCTCTGGAATATCCTTTCTTCTCTGGCGAGTTTTTTTGCACAAGTCAAATAAAATGGCAAGGTCTGTAGCATCCCAATTCCATGGGTTATGAGATGACACAACTGCATCCTACAAAAACTGTAAGGTGTTTCTCTTGTAATGGCGAGGAACAAACAGATAGGACAGAGGACATGACATAGAGTGAACACTGAAAGAGACTAGCAAAGTCCTAGAGTAATTTAGCTTGGGAGGAATGTCTGAAGATCATCTGGTCCTGGTGTTTGTGGAAAGCACAGTTAGTTCAAAGGTAGATGAGATTGCTAAAAGTATTTATCGAGTTTTGAGCGTCTGCAAGCATGGAGATTTCACACTTCCTTGGAAAACCAGTTTTCATTTTTGTCATCCTTATATGCAATCTAAACTAATGGCAGTGGAGTTTAAAATATCACTGGTGATTGTAAAAATCAAATATGCTGAATGAGGGGCTTTATTTTATTATGATTTATTATATTTTTATGTATTATTAAAAAAAATGGATAAAAAAGAAACAGAGCTAAAGCACTAGTAAGGCATGAAGGCTGAGCTTGTTTGATGGTTTCTTGTAAATTCCAGATCTTTATTACACAGCCTACACATGATCTGGACTTGTTAGCCAAAATTGTACATCAGGCAATCCAGTGATGGTGTCCTGAGCCTGCCTCTTCTGTGTGAATACATCATGGCCTCACAAACAAAGTAGATGGAAAAGAAAACACAGAGAGTTAGCTAACTTTTCTACTCTCAAATACATGTTTAAACTCACAGTGGATATATTTTGATTTGGGTTAGATGACTAATTTTGAGTACTGAAGTGCATCACTAAATTAATGTGAGAAAAGGAATATGTTATATCCTTTCATATAAATGTTCCCTGAAATTGGATCCACAGCCATATTGGAACAACAGTCAGTGCAAAGGACTCATATATCACAGCCCTTTCTTACATGACATTTTTCTGTGTGAATGTGTTTTACTGGTCCGAACATAGAAATTGTAGCATCTGCTTGTTTGTGAGGTTAGCAAAAGGCCTGTTATTCATGATCACATTACATGGATCATTTACAACTACTTATTGCTGTGTTTCAAAGTTCACAGAACATAATCATTATCTTAAATAACATTGGCTGTGTATGTACATGTGTATATACATGAAGGTTAGCATTAGTTTACATAAAAATATCAGGCTTAAAATGTAGCACACTTGAAATATAACAACACAACTTAACAGAAACAATCCAAAGTACTATTAAATAGGAAGCAAAGATTCCTTTATTCAACTCTGATTTACATAGATATATTTAAATTCCTTAAGCTATATCTTAACCAAAAGACTACTACTAAAACCTGATTTTGCATAGTGGGATTTTTAACAATTTTAACTATTTTACTCTCTTACCTTTGATCTCAGGCTCTTGTAATTAAAAAAAATTATTTAAGATTATAGTTTACCATATTTGAGAAGAATAGGTGACGTGATGTAGAGGAATGCATATCGTGGTAGGTACCTTAAAATAATTGTGACCCACAGACTTTCAGAAAATGAGAAATTGTAATATAAAATCAGCAGTTGCTTGTCATTCGCAAAGATGAAAATGCGCAAGGGACAGCCTTATTTCAGCACTGCTCAATAATAAATCAACAGGCCAGACATGACTCAGAGTCTTCTCATAAATTAGTTGTTTGACACGGAACAAGGAGACACAAAGAAAGGAAAGGAAGAAAAGAGAAAAGAGAAAAGTAGCAAAACTGTGCCTCATGCGGCTTTCTGCTCTATTACTCTTAGACGATTACATGAAATATTAAATAGTGCAATTACTGGCAAAAAGTATGTGTTAAACAAACATGCTGTGATGGACTGAGTTATTGAAATCAACAGTAGATTAGCTATAACTTGAAGTAAGACCATTGCAGATGCAACTCTGTTCCATAAGATACAACAATGGACCCAGAGATAATTTCCCTGTTACAATTACCATTGCCAGTCCTGAGAACATTTAGGTATTCCTTATTCCTATCTATGGCAATAAAAGCAAAAAAAACCCAACCGAACAAAAAAACCCCACCCAAACCAAACAAAAAACCCCCAACAACAACAACAACAACCACCAACAACAAAAAAAACCCACAAACAACAACATACCAAACAAAACAAACAAACAAAAAAACCAACCAACCAACCAACCAACCAAAAAAAACAAGACAGATTAATCCTTTCTAACATTAGAAATTTACATGGGCCAAAATTATTTGACACAGAAATCCCACATTACACCAATAGTCAACATGCCCAGATCTGTCTGTTTACCACTGATGAACCTTGTGTTTGATTTAGAGATCTCACTTAGGGAGTTATTTTACACAGGGCAAATCCAGACCTGTTGTGCTCTAAATTAGAGTTGAAGGTGATGTTGGAGGGAGATTGGCAGTCTGCTTCTGTATCAGTGGGAAATAGCCTTATATCCTTGACTCAGTCAGAACTTTCCTGAGCCATTTTCAGCAGCATATGATAACAAGGAAAGGAAACAACCATCCATCTTCAATGGAAAAAATTGTTTCTGAAGCTAAACTTAGTCCTCCCAAGTTAAAATATTATTTCAGTGTTTCCATCCAGAAGTAACTGTAAACACATAAAACAAACAAAATGGAAAGAATTCTTACCATTTAGTGTCATAGCATATATATTCTTACAGATTTATAGTATTTTTTTGTTATTAATACATTAGTAGTGGTGCCATACTTAATGTCAGTTTCATACTATAATTTCAGGTAAGTGGAACCATATTTCAGTGATTAGGTAGGAAATCATGTAGCTCAACTAAGCATACAGATCTGAGGTGGCTCAGTTAAACTCAGAGATGGGGCAGATCACAACTTTTTTGAAAAACTAAAAAACAACTCTTGAGGGTTTTTTCTATGTATAACAACAAAGTCTAATCTCTTACACATCCAGAGCACTTCTGCCTAATAAATGCCCTTTTGCTTACGAAATTCAGTTGATGAAACTGAGAGAAAGATCTGCCATATCAACCTGAGTAATGAAGTCTACAAACAAAATGAAGCAGCAATTAATACTGTGATTTCTGTGACTTAGAATTCAGCAGCTGCTAGTTTAGTGGCAAGCCAGCACCAAAGCCTATCTGTATGGTATGGTGTTTTGCAGCTGAAGATGGGAATGACTTGCAAGCTAAATAGCTATTTAAATTTAAAAATCTTAAGAACCTTGCCTGAATCTTAAAACACACTTGCAGTGTCATACTAGGGAAAACTGTGAGAAAAAGTAAGTAAGGATGAGTTCCAGCAGTATAAAATTGAAACTGATAACCAATATTTTTAGTGTATCAAACTGAAGAAATGGGAAAGTTTGAAGAATTTGAGGGTATTTTGGGGTGGCAACAACATTACTGTTTAGAAATACACATGTCCTGACTGTGTTCCCTCCTTGTGACTAAAAAATGGTGACAAATGGAGTGTTAAGAATATAATGAGAAAGAGATGAAAGTGAAAAAAAAAGTGTAATGGGCTCAATTAAGGATTCAGAATGAACACAAATTAAACAATTTGAGTTTACTTTAGGAATTATGATTTTACTGCTTTGTTAAGCCTCTGAGTATGGCCAGGATAAACAAAAAGCTTTAAATTTAGACTTAATTGGGAACTCATTAAACTGTTATGTAGCAGGATGTGTCACCTGTGAAGTTTTTCATTTAACATCACATTTCTCAATCCAGTGTGAGCAGATAAGACTGGTATGGCTGGCACACCAAGTGCAAACCTGCATCTAGCATAGATGGCGACCACCACTGTGCCAATGCAATCAGATGGCAACTTGAGACAAATTTTAAAGCATCTGGGTGGGGAAGAAAAAAACTGGGTCCACATTACCTCTTAGTACATGCTTGAGACGTTTTCTTTTCGTGTGGGCTCTAGTAGGCATGTTGTACCCACAGTTGGTATGTTCCTGTCTATTCTCCTTGGATACCAGCATATTTCTGTAAATCTATGAAACTCATTGTGCTAGACTGGTTTGAAAGTGATGCAGTTCAAAAATGCTGTGTGGCTTCCAATAATCCAAAATGCATGAGTAGCAGTAGCATCTCTTATTTTTCTACAAGTCTTAATTTCTGCTGCCAGAAAGGTTAAAGGACCTGCAAGGATGAACAGTTTAAATCACCTTTATGCATTGTGGACAGTAACCCACAAATAAGCCACGCTGACGTGTAGAGTAGGGTCAGAGGACAGATTGCCCATCAATCTACTCCCTAATGCCAGCCCTCAAAACATGATCCAGAGACAGACAAAATTTTCTCTTGAAGGAATTATTAACCTCTTTGTTGCAAACTTTGACTTATGCCTGTGACAAATTTCCACTGAAATAAGAATCTGCAGTACAAAAATACACAGACCAGGAGAAGCAGACCTTGCCCCAGAGATTTTACCATTTATCTGGAATTTGGAAGATAACATACAGGACAAAAAAACAGTGAAGGAAAGTCTGTGGCATGAATATTTAGTTCTAAGGAGCTTCTAAATAGAAGTTTGCACAATGCAATAAAAAAAATCTTCTTAAAAGACAAATGTAGATCGGGAGGCACTCTGGAGAAAATTCTGCTTTTCTCATTTCTTCTGTCACAGTTGGTTTTCTCTAGATGTTCCTCCAGAATACAGACATCATAATTTGCCCATATCCATTATTAACTTCTTTTGTTTTATTCCAATTGCTTCGCAACCATCTCTCATACGGACTGCTTCCCTTTATAATCAACATGTTTGTTCCTTACAATGAACAACAGCCAACAGTCCAACCCAGAAGTAGTCAACCAGAAAAAACAGGAATATGCACTGAAACTGTAGAGGTGATCAAAAGACAACAGCTCAGCTTGTTGCCAGAGGTAAGTATAACTTTTTCTGGGTGGTTGAGTAATTGGTTTTTAGTTGCAGCTGGGGTGGGAGGGTGGGGGTGGTTCCAGAACTTCTGGTACTGGTGGTCAGCATGATGAGTCAATAGGAAGAGCAGACATATGAGCAGCCAGTACTACCACAGATGAATGCAATGCCTTGATCCTGGATCTGCAGCTGTTCAGCTGAACAGTGAACATGGATGCAGCTGAACACTGTAGTGTCTGAATTTGGGGAGCTGGTCAATATGAGTGACCAGCTAAGTGTCCTGATGCTAACAGGATGAATTGGGTGAATTAGCAGGGAGAAGTGTGAGTGCTGGGAAACCGAGAGCAAGTCTGGAACTGGCAGCAAATAACTGGGAATTGTTACAGGAATTAACTATTTGAGACAGGAAAGCCTTAGATCAAAATTAGAGGCCTTTTACCTTATGTCTCTGCTTTTCCTTGGTCCCAGAAGAATTTTACTGCTGGGAATCACAGTGTAAACAAATGGGATAGCACTTGTCAATATAGAATAGATATGAAAAAAACAAAATACTATTAATGGATTTTTATGTCATAAAGAAGAAATAGCAGACAGAAACTGCTAGTTATATTATTAACTGTAGCTCTTAGTATTAGCTTATTAACTACAATGAATGGAAAGCAATGCATTAGATCTTTTGAAAACTGAAACTTTTTTTTTTATTTAGCATATTTAAGATTCCATATTGCTGTTTTACTCTAATCTTTCTAGGCCACCAAAACAAATGTTTAAATACTTGACATAGACTGTTATTCTTATCACTAGAAATTATTGCTGTCATCCAGATGACACCTGACCCAACAGCACTGTTGAAGTTTCATACATTAATTTGCTCTATATTTTATTTTTTCAGTAGTGAAAATAATAAAAAAAAAGTTATCGAGCTAGAACTTCAGACTTATCAAGATCGTAACACTGAATGCTAAAGTTACTCTTTTGTGTATTTTCAAAGTGAATTTTAGACTGTCAGGGATGAGTCGTCACTTTGTTGAAATTGTGAGACCTTGTCTCACCTCCATAACACAACAGAGGTTCATCAAACTAGCAAAAGCAACTTTAGTAGGGTTAGAAATAAAAAAGGAAAAAATAAAACCCCCACAAAAAGAATCAGTAACTCAACAGCTGACAGCAGGGTGAAGAACTTCTTCAGGTCAAATAGAACCTCTTCTTTTTGATGGGTAAGGCCATGAAAAACTTGTCACTCGTGCTCCTATACTATCTGGGATAACATTATGATCCTATTTCTTTACAGACAGCAGCTGTAACAGTGCAACAGTCTATTTCAAATATTCTTTTTTATCCAAAGATTAGAAAAATAATGACCAACTTACCCAAATGCAATCTTTTCTAATTACAGCATTTCTAATATTAAACTGTGGCATTGTTAGAATAATTTATTTCAAGATTAAATTATTTCCTCAGAAACTAGTGGGACTCCATTTAACGATCATCAAACGACAGTTAGACATGAATCAGATACAGGCTTGAAAGACTGTGTCTTAATGAGATTTCACAACTGTGGATGCTTGTGGAGGTACTACCCAGAGATACTGGGTACAGATTCATTTGGCTTGAGTTCCACGTAAGTCTATGCTCCTGTGGTCCAGATACCTCTGAAGACGATGAGGGAATGTTAATCTCAATTATTACTTGGGCTTTAATGTCTGCCTTTAGGATCTACAGACTGTGAGCAACATCAAGTGAAGGTATTCAAAAGGATGAGCATCAGTGGACAAAAGTTTTGAGTTTTTCTCCATGTTCTTAAATCATATTGAAATGTATTGATGGAGGATCCATTTTGCTGTGTTCCACAGCTTTGAGTACTCACTAGCAAGTGATTTGTTCAATATAACTGAGACTTCCTCTATCAAGAGTCTTTGTCAAACCTTTTGGACTCATGTAATCTTTTGAGTTATGTAAGGACACAGAACTTGTAGTACTTTCTTCCTTTCAGCCTTTCTTTGGTTTCAACATCCAAAAAGAGCACAAAATGTTTCTGTCCAAATTTTATTTAATACTTTAATAGTAGAGATCTAAATAGAGGTATTCTGATCTTTATTAGTGATCTTGTTTACTTTTAAGATTTTCCCTGAGGTTTAACTTCAGAATGTTTAAGTATCCCACAGTCAGATAAAGCTCCATTACATGACATTTGGCTGCTTATGCTACAGTTCAGAATGTTAATCAGCGTGTGCTTAATACACATTAATTCAGACTGTAAGGGGCACCAGACATATCTTCTCCTGCATACTAAAGGCTAGAATTAGCCGAGGAGATAAGATTTCTGTGCTGCAATTGCCATTTTCTTACACAGGCACGTGGAAAAGGGATGCAGCTGTGGCTGGTGGAAATGATCAAGGACAAAATGATCAAAAATGGTGCCTGCATGCAGACTTGCTGCCCAAAAGGCAAAAGGAGTGCTTACACTAAGGTAAACCACCTGTATGCCTTCACTCTCAGCCTAGAGAGGAGCAGAGAGAATGATCTCCTGCAAGACCATCTGTCTTACACCAGTGACTTCATTAGGTCAATATATATGTATTGGCATATATAGAAAGGATGATGAACTCCATGAACTTCAAGAGAGGCATTGTTTCCTGCTTCTCTTTGACTTCTAGGTATTTCAGAGTAAGTCATGCTTTATAGTAAATTAAAAATAAGGACTGAATTTTGTCTGTATTAACATATGTATTAAAGTCGCATGGTAGCATTATTTGACATTTCTTTTGAAATTATACTAAAATAAGGTGATTCTTATTCCTTTAGTTGAACACTGGTAGTTAAAAAATGGGAAACACATATCAAGTCAGAGACAAAAAGCCTATGAATATCATAATCCGCATGGAAAATGCAAGGAAAAATGAGCCGTGTGCTTTTTCCCACCCTCATCTGTTTTCAAAGAAAGGAATTAGAAATCTCAAAGGGGAAGAAAAATTGTGGAAGTAATTATTCATCACTCTACAGAATTCACAGAGGAAATGCACTATATGCAGATTTCAATCATGGAATGGTTTGGGTTGGAAGAGACCTTAAAGATCATCCAGTTCCAACCCTCCTACCATGGGCAGGGATATCTTCCACGAGACCAGGTTGCTCAAAGTCTCATCCAAAGGGAATTGGACTGAGGAACTCACCTTGACTTAGTTGAGTCCTACTAAAACTTTTCTATGTCTTTTTTAGCATTTTTTGACTATTTACCATTATTTTACAGCTTTCTCAGTAGCAGCAGCCATAACCCAAGACAAATGCTAGGTTAAGACCACCAAGACCTCTATTACCTACACATAACAGCATTTACTGCATATACTGAACAATTACTCATATTTAAAGGAAAATATTATTAGACTGATAATTTTGCTGTCTTAATCAAAGTGTATTTTATAGATTTTCTACTTTGACTTAGATATTGAACCATGAGTTACACTCTTTTTTCACTACAATTATATTTAGTGAATCAACATAAAATAACCAGACATCTTGCAATGATTTAAAGAGCTTTTTGCAATAGCTGTTCCATAAAATTTTAATGAGTACACACAAAGTGATAGACATTAATGTATTCTACAAAAGGCAGACAAATCTGCAGACAATTTTTACAGGGCTTCTAGCAGCAAATATGGAGTTTATTAAAAGCAATATTTTACTTATGAAACTAAACAGCTCCAACTTCCTGGCAATATTTTATTTGCTAATAGATTTAAAAGGTAATTTTCAAAAGGAACAGAAAGAGAGAGAGAGAACAATTTAAATTCCATGTATGGTCTGTCATCTATTATCACTTACAAATGAATAAAAAACATAGCTGAAGGAGTTTAGCTCCATTGGTTAAAACTTGGTGCAAATAACACCAAGGTCATGGGTTCAATCCCCTGTATGGGCCATTTACCTAAGAGTTGGATTTAATGATCTTTGTGGGTCCTTTCCAACTCAGAATATTCTGTGATTCTATGGGTTGGGTACGCTGTTCATGTACACTACAGCTGATGAGCCTCATTGAGCCCTCAGAGATACTTGTCAAAAGTTTCCACATGGACAGGCATGGGAAAAATGCGCAAAGCGTTTGCCCTTGCATGGTGCAGATGGCAGGAGCATACACTATATCCCTGACTGACTTGTGCCAGAACATCATAGAGTCCTCTGAGAACTTCCAGAGAAGCTCTGCACCAGTTTAGCTCCACCACTGAATCCACATCTAAATTGCTTCAATAAAGACAGGCTTGTCAAACCACTTCTATTTCTATCCATATCTTCCAGCAAACCAAAGTCCAGCAAACCAAACCCTTACACAAGAGCAATGCTAAAATAACATCCAAAATTTATTACCATTCAGATTCATAGTCATGGGATAATCATAATAGTAAAAAACATTAAAATAAAAAGAAAAAAAAAAGAAAAAAAAAGAGAGGAAACCCCCACAAAAAAGCACACAAAACACACATACACACATACACACACACAAAAAAGGCAACAACCACACCTCATAGAATCACAGAATATGCTGAGTTGGAAGGGACCCACAAGGATCATTGAGTCATTGCAGTTTTCATATCTGCACAGTTTTAGAGGGTGGAACACCGAGTGCCTCATGAGGCAAGTGGCTTGCACTCCATGTCACAGAGTGGGATGTTCTCCAGCTGCTGTGTAACCTCTTCTTTAACATCCCAACTCCCTCCTTATTTTCTTCTGTGGACAGAATAGCTCCTATCTTGGATGGCATGGATTTTATCTCCCACTGTGACTGAAAGGGATTTTAACTGGAGGTGTATCCATGCAACTTGGACTTACCAGGCAGTTTTGTATCTTTGCACTGAGTATTTTCTTAATAAATGAGACATAGCAAAGAATATGTCATTTATATTCACCAGTGGCAACAGAGCTATTTAGGAAATGTGTCAGACTTGCACTTACATATCCAGCAGTTTCTCTAAGCAATGAATCTCCATAAAAATCCATTGTGGACATAGAAATCTGTAGGAGCAGGAATATTCCTGCTGTGGCATGTTTAGATCCTCAGATACATGCAAAAAAGAAGGTGGCTAAAGAAATAATTGTTGTTTAGCTTGTCAAGGATTTTACTTTTCTGGAATGGAGTGCAACATGCACTAACTAGGACCAATGACTTAATCTTCTCATCACGGCATGTTGTAGAATTACTTTTGGCTGAATGAACAGAAAATGGGCTGTTCAAATCCTGTCAATATGATTCTTTCAAAGTGAAAAGATAAAATTTACAGGGTGATAGAAAGCATACTGCATTGTCTTGCTCCAACAATAAAGGACCAGGTCAATACTGAAGACTACGTAATATCCAATAGTCAAATATATGCATATATGTTAAAATAATAATAATAAAAAAAATAAAAAGAGAAAAACTGAATCTGGCAAAATATTTGTCCTTAAATACTTTTTTTTAGTCACTAGTTAATTACATATCTTTTAAATAATCCTTTTTTTTTTGGCAGATGCACAGAAAATTGGAATGCAACTTGTTCTCTGTACAAAAATATTAGTTTCTTAATTCATATCATGCACTATATTGTCAAGGGACCAGAAAGTATTCATTTTAATTGCTTTCAAAACAAAATGAAATCAAATAATTTTATTCTTAAAGCATACTGCAATAGAGAGAACACATTGTTATGATTTGGATAGAGCACTATTGACTAAAACAGGAAATAAGAAAACTTATGGTGGAGTTATACTTTGAATTAGAAAAAAACAAGAAAAAGGAATGAATTAGATTATTCAGGGCAGAGAACTCAGATGCCAGTTCTTTGATCGTCACACTGTGTTCTGATTAGAATCCAAAGAAGTGCCTTACTTCATCTATTTCATTCTGTTATGCTTAGCAGGAAGCCACTGCAGTCACTAAAGCAAGGTAGGTCATCTTTAGCTGTGTACCAAATTGCATTCTAAGAAGCTCAGAGTAGTCTAGTGACCAGCAATTACTAACTTGTCAAGCTCCTCTATCTAACCTCCTTTTTTCCCTGATGTAACCTCCATGCCAGAATTAAATTTGGATTTTATATGGTCCCTTTGTTTTTTCAGCTCCACATTTTGTTTTGACCATAACCTCTGTATTTGGGTCCAGCTCTGCACTGTCCTTCACTGGTACTTGTCTGAAATGGAATAATCTGAATTTTTATATTAAAACCTTTCTTGAACTCCTTCTTGAGGATGTCTTTTTTCCTGTAAGTATAAAAAATTATGTTAGATCTTTCCCTTCTATCAATTACAGTTTTAAGAAGACAGCTCCCACAGTCTCTCTTCATAAGAGAGATTCTCCAAACCCCTAATCATCTTTGTGGCACTCCGCTAGACCCCCTCCAGTAGCTCCTTCTATTTCTTAAACTATGGAGACCAGAATTAAACACAGTACTAAAATACTCTCTAGGGCCTAGTAGAAGGAGAGGATCATCTCCCTCAACCTGCTGCCCACAGAGCAGCTCAGGATACCCAACACGCATATTAGTTCAGACATGAAAGAAGTAAAGTACTTAAGTTCTTGATCCCATACAAATTCTGTGATCCAAAGCCTTATAACCAATAAGAAACTTTTTCAATGACTTTGAGGGGCTATTGATTAGATCCTTATAACTATTTTTTAGGCTTTTTGCTTTCTAGTAGAAAGTACTGAGCTAAGATGCTCATTGTCTAAACTGTGATGGAAAGTCTAAAAGGAGGGGATGCTTCAAAAATTGCTTCTTACAGAACTTAAATGAGTTTCTTCTTTGGTTATTAATCTGCTTTATTAGAAATGTACAGACTGTGGGAATTGCAAAATTCAATTCCTCTGGCTGTGGCTAAGTAGTTCTGGCGCAGTGGCAGCTTCAGTCCTAAATTCTGGAATATTCTGCTCCTGGTGTCACATCTAGAAGTGTCTCAGATTCACTAGTTTGTAATATCAGTAAAGTGATTCTATGAAATATGATACCAGTCCACTGGGCCTCCCTAGTTAACATTCAACTAGCCTCAGATGTGATCAGACTTAGATAATTTAATTTTAATTTTGTATGACTATTGAGATGCATACATATCCACATATACACATATACAGATCATAAATATACCCAAAGAACCTTTGAATATTTTTCTAACTCATGAATAGTTACCAAGTAATGATCATTTCCAGTCACTGTGCTATGATGAATCTAAATCAGCTCCTACTTCTTTAATTATCCAGTCTTCTAACTTTTCCTTTATAAAGAGGAAAAGAGAGTTATAAAGCCAGTTGTATTCATGAGACAATGAATAGTTAATGAAGTAGATAGAATAAAAAATTTGCTTGTTTTGAAAAAGTGGGCAAAATAAACAATGACCTACACAGCTCTGGAAACTGTCTATATACAGACTGTACATTTAAATTGTCTGCAATCAGATTAATACTTATAGACAGGGTTTTTGGTCAGATTTATTTTCGGAGAAAAACATGGGGTTGTTTGACAATGAGGGTATATTGCCCAAGAAAAATGTGGAATTCTTCAACGTTGGGAATGAATTGCTCACTAATGTAAAACAAGGCTTTTTTTGTTTTATTCACACTGCCTGAAACACCAAAACACTTCACAAATGGACAGCCTAGCACTTCTTGCAGGGTGAAGTCCTTTAATTCCACCAATATCCTGATATATTGGTGATGTCAGGCTGTCATGTCATAGAACTTTTTTCATGTGGAATGGCTTCCAGCAAGCATTTCTATTGCTTCTGGTCAAACCCTGTGCAGCACTCTGCCATGAATAGCTTCATGCATCCTGCACATTTGTTTCCTGAATTATAGGCCATGCGCTGGCCAGCTTCGCATTTAATTTTGATAGCTTTTTTTGTTGACCAAGGTTGAATTGCCATGACTGTGAACATTGTTATGCAGCCTTTATAAATATG
This sequence comes from Lophotriccus pileatus, assembly GCA_035583135.1. Classification (NCBI taxonomy): domain Eukaryota; kingdom Metazoa; phylum Chordata; class Aves; order Passeriformes; family Tyrannidae; genus Lophotriccus; species Lophotriccus pileatus. Next base: position 8,450,710 of record JAWWES010000041.1, read on the forward strand.
TTGAAGACTTAAAATTCAGTATTATTATTCTTATTGACATAGGTTTTAATTCAAGTCATTTACAGCATAGCACTTATGTCCATCTGATCTTCCACAACAATTTCAATATGCAAACCATTGTAATGCTGGTTTATTTTTCAGCATATTGCCTTGGGTGCCTCATTTGAAAATCAGCATCTGAAATGTTGAGAATGTGCAGAAAGATGTACTTAAAGAGTGCTCATTAGAGCACATCTGCTTTGCTTCTGAGGAGGGCAGTGGGCTTAGGCAAGTTCTTTCATATTTGTTTACAGAAGAGTATTCTGTTTCTGGGTGCTTCAAGAATATGAAATACATGGTTCACCACATTGAGGTCAGTGAGATTCTTTCAACTCTGGAAGCAGAAAAGAAAGGACATTTTTTGGTGTGGGAGGGAAAGAAAATAAACAGAAAATCGTTCTCCCAGGTTTGTGTCTTTTTGCAAGGAAGAACAATTGTGTTATGAAACAGGTTAGTTCTGCAAGGCTTTAGTAACACACTTCTATTACTCATTATAACCTGTTTCCCCCTTCCTGTATTCACTGAGTGTTGCTGCATGAAATGTCTTTACTTGAATACAGGATGAGAGGAACAAAATGTACAACTACATAAATACTGTTGTTTACAAGGCTTTTCATAAAATCATAGAATTAGGTTGGAAAAGACCTTTAAGTTCATCATGTCCAATCATTAATGTAATATCACCAAGTCCACCGCTAAACCACATCCCTGAGTGCCACAACTACACGTCTTTTAAAAACCTCCACAGATGGTGAATCATCCACTTCCCTGGGCAGCCTGTTCCAATGCTTGACAACATTTTCCATGACAATTTTTTTCCTAATTTTCAACTTAAACATCCCCTGGTGAAACTTAAGGCCATTTTCTCTTATCCTATTGTTTAGTCCTTGGGAGAAGAGACTGGGGCCCCACCCCCTACCTTTCAGTGACAAGATTCCTCCTAAGACTCCTTTTCTCCAAGCTAAACTACCCCAGCTCCCTCAGCCACTTCTCTTCAGACTTGTGCTCCAGACCCTTCCCCAGCTCTCTTGCTCTTCTCTGGGCATGTTTCAGCATATCAACGTCCTTCTTGTAGTGAGGGGCAAATAAAGGGAACACAGGATTCAAGGTGAGGCTTCACCAGTGCCAAGTACAGGGAGATAATCACTGCCCTGGTCCTGCTGGGAACACTGTTGCTAATACAAGCCAGGGTGCCCTTCCTTGGGGTTATAAAACAAAACACATGCATGCAAGCAGGGAAGCAAGGAAGCCACCAATGAGAACAGAAAGTACTGGCAGTAAATGTAAATTTCAATGCATGATGGTTTTATACATTGAAACAGTCATGACATTAGATGCAGACTTCTTGGATGAAAAAAAAAAAGTACATGAAAGAAAAAATTCAGTGAAGACTACTTAAAATCCAATCAACCTATTTTTAGGAGCCTAACTTAGCCAGAAACTCCCAGGAACCTACTTGTGTATATTGATATTAAAGCAAATTTAGGATTTGTACCTAAAATAAAACATGCATGCTCATTAAATAGACATGATAATGTCACTGTATTCCATATTTTCATGATTCATGAAGTACTACTCCACTTCTAGACTTTGCTGCTCCTGGCTAATGCCTCAGTTTTCCTGTGTGCAAGGACTGACTGTGCAGCTGAAGAAACTGTCTACGTAAAGGACAGAGAAGGAGACTGTGGGCTTTACATAAACCTCTGAAACGCTTGCTAAAATGATTCTAGGGGCAAAGGTATTGCAAATAGATTCTTTCTGGTTCAAGCAAATGCTAGGAAGAATCTAGGCTCAATGAGATAAGGAGGCTGAGCTTGAAGGAAGTGGGAAAATCAATTCTCTAGAATAAATCGTATTACCTTACATACTTCTGTTACTGTACACATGCATAATGCAGATTTAGAGACAAAAAATGGGAGCAAATGGAAAGCAATATGTGACTGTTTATTCCTGTAATAGCTGAAATAAGAAGTATTTACAGTAGCTTGTCAATTCTAAGCCATACTATTGTGAACTGAAAAGGTCTGCTCAACTCTTTGGCTTAATGCCCATTTAACCTCACCAGGAGATTTCTTGTGGCACTTACATTGTAGCTATTATTGTCTATTTCCACCCTGTCTGCAGGGAGAAATGCATACTTTAATGCTTTGAGTGTTGCTATTTTCTTCATAACCCAGAAATTTCCAGAGAGAAATCCTAGATCTCCTTGAACATATGTATTTGAAAAAGATAGATGGGAGTATTCTTCATCCTCACCTTATGTTCAATATCTCAGAATTAAAATCTGGTTTTTTGGGGACAGTTTGGGGTTTATTGGGTTTGGGGTTTTGGTTTGGTTTGGTTTGGTTGTTTGTTTTGTTGTCATTTGTTTGTGGTTTGGTTTTTTTTATTTCCTTTTTTGGGGGTGTGGGGTTTTTTAATTGTTTGTTTTGTGTTTGTTTTGTTCATTTGTTGATTTGGAGGGTTTTGTGTTGTGGGATTATTTTTTTTTTATCAGTTTCCACAGCTGCCATCCTCTCACAGTAGTAAATTACCATATCTGATATGCTCCTGGATGGAGTAGTTGGGCTTCAGAAACAGCACTGAACAGCACTAACCTTCTATCTCCTTGCCTCCAAACCCTCAGTCTTACTTCATTTCTTACCTAAAGGATCCATGTTGTGCAAATGTTAGCATTAGCTTGGAAACTAGTTTCTATTTTTCTAGACTCCAGAAAGATTGCCAGGGCTAAAGCCAAAGGATGCTCCAGAGCTCGGGTGAAGGCAGTGTCTGATGGTGTTCTACAAGCTGAACTGTGCTCCTGGTGAGAAAGTCTGGATCTGAATCTAGTGTCTACACCCAGGAAAATGTGTCAGGCTGGCTGGAGCTCAGCATGCATTTGCTTTCTAAAACTGGGAAACATGCACCAAAGAGCCAGGAGGCAAAGAAACATGACTATCTCTCTCCTTTAATTAATACTCTAAAGCATGCTCTTCTTAGTCCCACTGATCCTTCCCTCTGGTATCTGGAAGTCATGCTGGCTGCTTCTACAATATTTGCATCTTGTGGCTTTGGCCAGAGAAAAGAAAGCTACCGTCTGTCTTATTAATACAAGCCATCTCTCTCTGGGTCCAGAAAATTCAGATTATACCATATAAAAAAAAAAAAAAAAACAACATAATCAAAACCATGGGACTTCTGAGATCTATTTTGGACAAGGAATCATATTTTTCTGCACATAGTAAAAAATGACAACAGTCTGCAGAGCAGTTTGTATATGGGCAGAGATGAGGGAGTTAAAGTCGAAATTCTCTGCTTTATTGTGTGCTAATTTAGTGTGATTATGGAGAAGAATAACCTCTAAAATAGTAATTGTCAGGTCTAGAATCCCAGACATTGCCATTTGTGGAGGATTTTAACCTTCATCTGGTATATCATAGGTCAACTACTGTGAAAACCAGCAGAGACAGACAGGTCTGACACAAACAGACAGGTTCCTACTGTAAGGATTTTGCTTCTAAATTAGCCACAATAAGCAAAAAATATAAATAAGGAATAAACAGAGGGACATACAGTTGGTAATGTTCTGGATATGTACTGATAATCCAGTTCTCGTGATTGGGTATGAAAATTATAAATTCTGATGTCTTTTTTTGCGGGTATACAATGGTTACGAAGATATGAACACAGAAAGAAATTGCCATCAGCAAGTGATGCTTTGGATTCAGAAGATGCTACATTTTCCATAGTAAATTGTCCAGAGTAAATCTTAACCCTTGCAAAAGAGATTTAGCGTTCACTGTAAAATATTCATTTCATACTAGAACCAATTCATTTTTTGGCCCTATTCACACCTTGTTTCATGTTCACTCTCTTCAGATATTTTTATCATTGAATTTTATTAGCAGAAAACTCAGAGATAGTAAATTAAAAAAAAATTCGATATGATACAACCATGAAAAGTGAAGAGATATACTTGCTTATTCTTAAATATATGTGGGCAGCTCTTTTCAACAGGAATAGTCAGGCAATTTTTGGAAAGAAAAACACTTCAGTTTTCATATAATAAATTTTAAAAAGAAATCACAGCAGTAAGTAGTAGTCAAAAACAAAAGATGGGAGTAGTTTTGTAATGAAAATAATGGAACCAAAATGTCTATTGAGGAATTTTAGCTTCTCTGATGAAGAATAATTTTACACAGTAATTTAGTAGCTGTAGAAACATTTTTTCTTCTCTTTATTTTAGTTATTAGAATTTTAATTCCCTAATTTTATGTTATTAGAATTATGTAGTGACATGACCTGTTTCCACAAACCCTGTAAAAACTCCATCAGTTGAAGTAAAAGACTGGAGAACATTGAATAATGGGGCTGATTTCATTCCACAATTCCTGCTGATATTTTGTGTACTTTACAAGAAAAATCAAAAAAACAAGGAAAAAAACAAAAAAAACCAACAAACAAACAAACAAAAAAACAATAAACAAACAAACATAGTTTAGAAAACTTACATAGGAGTTAATGACAAGTGCTACAGCTGCAATATAAATATAAATATAAAAAGTCCTAGGCTATTAAAATCCAGGGCAAACTTCACTCAAAAGATTGATGATTCAATTCAGAATATTTCAAAACCATCTAAGTACAGTATGCTTGGAAGTACCCACAACAAAAGCCATCAGCTCCTAATTTCTATCAATAACTTACCCTTTAAAGTCGGCATAATACAAATGTGGAGGCACAGCAAATTCTCTGTTAGATGAAATTTACCATCAGCTTCTACAACCTACATATTCCTTTAAGGAAACAAGGGAAAACGTTTCAGGCAACATCTTTCTTCAAAGTACTGCAGCAGTTTAAATTAACGCAAAGATGCAGCCAGTTTAAATTAACCCCTCATTGGTAAGTGACTAAAAGCTTGATTTGAAGCCCATTAAAGTAAATGTCAGTCTTCTCCTTGATTTCAAGGGGGTTTTTAACTTAGGACTGAAAATCGAAAGCTTCAGACATCTGCTGCTGTTTATTTACAGGCCAAGATGAAATTAGTTGTTGTTGGGTTGTGTTTTGATGCTGTTTGTAGTGCAGGCAGAAATATGAGGTAAAGCCAACTCTATGCCAGTACAAAGGAGAAAAGAGTGGAGAAAAACACTGCCTAAAAACTCAAGAAGGGAAAGTTCCTTCTTCCCCTTACACCACGATGTTAAGCAGCCTACCTTAGAATGTGAAAGTTGTGATTTAATTCAAATACCACGATGTGCTATCATAACTCTAAGCATTTACTCAGCACAAACTATAGAGTTCCCCTGGGCTACTGACATATATCAGTGAAGGGACTACCAATTTACCACATACCATTTACCACTGGGTTCTAAATATACACGTGAATTATTACATTTCTAACCCAACACGTAATTAATATTAGAGAACTATGTCTTGAAACTTCTAGCCAGGTTCAGGTGAAGTTTCTAGAATTCCCCCCTACAGACAGGGGTTTTTTAAGGAAAAAAATTGAGTAATTGCAAGCATCCCTGATTCTGAAAGACCTTTTACTGCAGACTACATGTTTAATTTCAGCAAATCCAACTTTATTTACAGTAGTAGCTGTTCTATTACATGTATGAGAACAAATGAGAAATTAAGATTTGGAATTGCTAGGATCCTGCCAAGGAGGTAGATATATCTACAGAAACCACTGAATAAATCCTTAGAGGAAGATACAGGGAAGGGAAAGAATTCAGTTTCAGAATGAAAAATAGCAGTGTAAAAGTGCAAAGAGTAAAGCTCTACCAGGGCAGAAAGGAATATAAAACAACCAATAACATCTCAACATCCATACCTTATCCAGACAATAAAATTTATTTCATAGTTGTAGATGCTATAAAATAAAATTAATACTCAAGGTATCTTTATATGCATGCACCTAGGTACCAGGCAATTAGATTGGGAGAATATTTAATAGTTCCTAAAATGTTTGCAATAGTAAAGATTTCAATTCCTGTATCGGTGTGGGATTGCAACAGTGGGAAATCAACGAGTTAGTGAATACCAAGCAACATGAGAAGCATTTCCAATAATAAACACAATTAGCAATGTAGATGAGAAATCTATCTGATTTATGGGCTGCATATGCAATTATAGCACATTCATAAAATGTTACCCACAGAGCAATCCAATACATTTGTTTATCCATGCTCCCAGATTAAGAAAGTAATGTTGTCAACCAACCAATTGTGGGCATTACATATTCAAGATTAATTACCATCTGCATGGGACAGATGTTAAATCTTCAATTTCCCAGCAAGGCATCTATAGCTTATTTCCCATGGACTGCTTCTTTCTCTGATCAATAAATGTATCAGCCTAGCTGTTCATCTTGCCACAGAGGTCAGACGAATGACAAGGTTTCATCTGGTTTTTATGTCAAATAAGGGCTGAGGAAATGAATCCTATAAACAGCTTGGCTGCAATTGTCCTTCACTCTTTTACTCAGCTACCGATGATTAATTTTAAGCCATTTGGAATTTGATAGCAAAAAAGCAAAACAAAACCAAACAAAATAAAAAACAAAACTGAAACAAATTCCAAACTACAAAACCAATCTTTTTGCATATTTTAAAACTAGAATTCACGTCACATTTTCATATGACCTGAGTTTGCTTTCCCACTGCACCTTCAGCTGATTCAGTATACTCTCAAAAGCACTATTCTTTATTATTATTACTATTATTATTTCACTTTTCCGCATCAAGTAAGAAAATAAACCGTTGAATTAGTTGTCATGTTAGTGACCAGAGAGTGTTGTCTTTGAAAAAGACATAGTAAATATATTTTAAATGCATAATGACTTCACAAAATGATGCAGAAGAATATTCTCAAATTAGGGCTTGACCCAGAGTGATGTAAAATAGCAATCTTTCTTTGACTAAGTACATAGGTCTCTACTCTTTAGGTATTTCCCTACTTTGTTTAAAGCTCCCTGCAACCTCAGCAACTTCAGTTTGTGTCACCTCAGACACCCATGACTGTTCTGCTCCATGAAGATGGGAGCTCTAATATGATCTTGGTGAGCTGGACAGCTGTTTCTATTCTGCTTAAGTTCCCTGGCGATGTCCAAAGAGATGGAAAAGTCCAGGCTACAATTTCCTTCATCTGATGAAGTGACAGCTCTGCTCAGCTCTCACATATTCACCGAGTCGTCTTTCAGTCTTACCAGCCCAAGGAAGTGACCCTTTCTATCCCCACTCCAGAGGAGTGCCCTAAACACCATGAAGTGCCCTGAGCAACAAATACCTCCCTCTCTGCAGCTGAAGATCAGCCCCTGTATAGTCAGGTGTGCAATAGTCAAGGAGAGAGAAAAAGGCCTGACAACAGCCAAGAAGGAGAGACTTCTTGTCCCTGCCCTGAGGGGTGATTTTAATAAACCCAGCAAGGCTCTAATAAAAAATACACATTCTATGAAACCTTACATCTCCCTCAACATGTGTGTGGGGTTGCTTTGACCAAGATAATCGATAACTAGATCCTCCTTTTACAGTCTGAGCTCCATCCCCCTGGGTGTGTGCAATGGTCTCACTTCCCAGGTGACTGATTTGTCTTCTGGACAATTATGTAAAGACAATATGACATTGGCACACACCATACTATTAAACATGTTGTCCGTAAGCGTTAGTTATATTTTTGCTCAAGAGGGTTGAGATGCCAGACATTTCTGCAGTTTCCTGAACTGCCAGAAGCCAATTAAACTGGATCTTCTTGTGAAGAGGGAGAGAGATAGTAAATTAAGAGGTCTAGATCTCTTGCAGAGACAGCTGACTAAGGCATTTAAATGTTTGTATTACATCAGGCGGAGGGTGGTTTCCTGCCTGAGCATCTGTACCTAACATTTCTGTGAGGAAATGCCTATGTTAGGAATAAAACACAGGCATGTTTCAATTGAGTTTTAAACTGTACCTGAAAATCTAGACACAGTAAAAAATAATTGTGCACCTAATAACTTTTAAAACGCTCTGAACAATTGCTAAAATCATAAAATTGAAGAATACTTTGTATTGGAAGGGACCTTCAAAAGTCATTCAGTCCAACCCCACTGCAATGAATAGGGACATCTTCAACTGGACCAGGTTGCTTATAGTCCCGTCCAACCCGATCTTGAATATTGTCAGGGATGAGGCATCCACCGCCCTGTTCCAGTGTCCCACCATTCTCATTGTAAAAAACGTATCTAGCCTGAATTTACCCTCCCTTTTGTTTAAAACTTGACCTATGACTACAGAACCTATTAAAAATCTGTTCGCATCTGTCTTATAAGCCCCTTTTAAGTACTGAAAGGCCACAATCAGGTATCCTCAAATCCTTCTCTTCTCCAGATTGAACAAACACAACTCCCTCAGCCTTTTCCCGTAGAAGAGCTGTTCTATCCCTCTGATCACTTTGTGGCCTTCCTCTGAACATGCTGCACCAGGTGCACGTATTTCTGGTACTGAGGAACCCAGAGCCAGATGCTGCACTCCAGTAGGGTCTCACCAGAGCAGAGTAGAGGGGCAAACTCACATCCGTCAACCTGCTCTTGTGATGCAGCCCAGAGTACAATTGGCTTTCAGGTCTGCAAGCACACATTGCTAGGTCATACACATTATTTTGTCCACCAGCACCCCCAAGCTCTTCTCAGCAGGTTGGTTCTCAATACCTTTATCTCCCATCCTGTATTGATAACAGGGATTCTCCTGACTCAGGTGCGCTTGGCTTTGTTGAAACTTATGAGGTGCACATGGGCCCACGCCTCAAGCCTAAAATACCATGTAAAAGGCAGAGTTAAGTTGCACAACTAAATTTTACTTTGAGTTTTTATTCTTCATCATTTTATCAACATAGAGTACTGGCACTGTTGCTAGGTCAGAAAATGTAATCCCCGTTTTATAAATGGAGAACTAAAAATGAGCATACGTTCAGTAATCTGTCTAAAATTGATTTATTTACATGTGTTCTAACTCTTCCAAGTCCACTGCAGGTAAATTAATTTCCAGATGATAATTCCTCCTTATTTTTCAAAAGTGTTTCATATATACTACAGTGACAATTGTGAGCAAAGTTTTATTCTGTACTGAAGGCAAACATGCTGCTCTCAAGATGTTATATCTTGTGGACATTGTGTCCAGCACTTTTTGAGAATCTGGTTTATGATGGACCACTTTATCTGATTCCATTGACAGTGCTCTCTGTAAAGCTAAGTACACAGCTGTGCTGCTGGAGCTTCGTGCAAGAGAAACTCATTGACTTTGAACCTTTGTTCTTTCTGCTATATCTGTTTCAGTGGAAAAAAAAGGATAAACAAGGCTCTGAATCATTTTACACAATACATAGAAAACTTGAAAATTTCATTTATACTCTTAGCCATGAACTATAGGAAGAAACAGCATTTTCCAGACAAATACAGTTTCCATTAAAAATAAGCTATTCTTGTTGCTATTGTTGCAGCAACATTTAAAATGGGAACCAAGTCAGAAGTTAATACTGCTATTACAAACCTGTGGGGAGCTGGCAAGAATGTCTGTTGTTGCTGGAGAAAGTTAAGTGGAAGAAACAAAGCAGGCAGTGGAGCTGGTCTAACAAAGGGAGGCTCAGAGCAAGGCCAAGGACTAGTCAGCTGAAACAATACAACATGCTGACATCAAGCCAGGAGCTGTGACAAAAATGTTTCACATGCAGGACAAAGAGGACTCTAGAATTGGGCGCAGGAGAACAGGTGTTGATCAGAAGAAAACATCGTGACAAAGTGGTGATACAGTTTCAATAGCTCCAATCTCCAGACATCTTTTACACTCACCCTTGTTTATTTCAGGAAGGTTCCAGAAAATAGTTTTAGGACCCCTGTATGCCAGGTACCTTTCTATCTAGTGGAACTGACAATGTTGATTTTATTTTTCTCTAGAGTTTTAAGTCTAGAATTCGTATTGTGATTATCTGCACTTCCCACTCTAGTGTAGCATCAAGCTAAGAAACATTTAAAAAAAATGTCAGATACATAGATTCAACAAGATGCATTTGTTTCCAGTAACATGATGGAATAGGTTTTTCTGGAACAAATAAGACCAAAAGTATAAAGGGCAAGAAGGTGTACTCAGCATGAAGTTACACAGAGGAAAACCAGTCCTTGTGCCTGACCAATTTGATATCTTCTACAAGGAAACAGGTAAGCCAGTGGAGGGGGATGTTGTTTATTTCAATTTTTGTAGGGCTTTCACACTGTCTCCCATAATATCATCATAGACAAACTGATAAAGAAGGTTCCAGGTAAATGGGCAGTAAGATGGATTGAAAACAAGCTGAACTGCTAGATGAAAAGGGTTGTAACCAGAAAATGAAATCCAGCCAGTGAACAGTCACTACTGGAATACCCCAGGGGTTGATACCAGAGCCAGTACTGTTTGATGCATTCATTAATGACTAAATACAACACAAAATTAAGAGGAGTGGCTGATACACTAGACCTTTGTGCCACCACTCACAGAGACGTTAAGCAGCTGGAGAAATGAACAGAGATAAACTTTCTAAAGTTTAACAAAGGACAATCCTGAACTTGAAAATGAATAACCCCCCCATGCCAGCAAAGGGGATCTACTGGCTAGACAGCAGATTTACAGAAAAGATTCTCAGGGGTCCTGGTGGACACCAAGTTGACCAGCAATGTATCTTTGCCAGCAATGTATCTTTACAGAAAAGAAGGCCAACAGCTTTCTGGGATGCATTAGCAGGTCAAGAGACATGCTCCTTCCCCTCTGCTTAGCACTGGTGAGACATATTTGGGTGCAGGGTCCAGGTCAGGGCTCTGTAGTACATGAGAGATATGGGCTGGAGCAAGTCCAGTAAACAGCTATAAGAATGAGTAATGGCTTGGAGGACCTCACATGAGGACGAGGTGAGTGAGCTGGGGATTCTCATCTTGCAGAAGAGAAGGCTCAAGAGGGGTCTTATAAGTGTGTATAAATACCTGATGGAAAGGTAAAAAGAAGACGGAGTCTGGCTATTTTCAGCAATGCCCAGTGACAGGACAAGAGACAGTTGACACAAACTGAAACACAAAAGGCTCCATCTGAATACCAAGAAATACTTCTTCAGCATGAGGGTGACTGAGCACTGGTGCAGGTTGCCTAGAGAGGTTGTCTTCCTCCTTGAAGACAGTCAAACCCTGACTGGACATGGATCTGGGCAACTAGTTGACCCTGCCTGAGCAAGGGTTTGGACCAGAAGACCTCCAGAGGTCTCTTCCAACCTCATCCACTCTGTGATTCTGTGATAAATACAACTGTTATAGACATTATAATGTAGACAGTAGCTAGACATTTTTCTGATCTATTATTTTTCACATGGTGGTATGAGTAGCACCTTCTTTTTGTTTGTTTGTTTGTTTTTTGTTGTTTTTGGTTTTTTGTTTGGTTTGATATGGTTTTGAGTTTTTGTTTGTTTTGGTTTTGTTTTGTTTTGTTTGTTTTGTTTTGCTTTTTGTTTTTCTTTCTGGATAACAGATTACTCCTCTTGTATGTGCATTGTTAACTATTCCTGCTACTCTAGTCTCTGCTTGCATGTTCTCATACGGTGATATTTCTACTTTTGTGACTATGTTTTGCCTCAAATGTGCATAATAAATGACTCATAACATTAATCTGCTTTGTAATTTAATAAGACACTATGTTGCACTGGGATATCAGGTGGATAATTTATACCACATAATGAAACAGCAAAAAAAATGAAGCAGTTAAATTGTTATTTCAAAAACGACATGTTTTTGCAAAGTGTGTAAACATCAGACAGGTACCAATAATCAAAGGCAATGGAATCCTACAGGTACCTTGTAGGAACCCTCACCAGTGCAATAACACTGCAGCCCACAAAGGGGCACCCAGATGCTGTGTTTAAATCCACAAACCGCTTTCCCATGAGTATTTCCAAACACTTTAACTTCAGAAGTTTCCAGACAAGGGTTTCCTCTCACCATGACACCACTCCCAAGCTTCAGTGAAATCCCAGCCTATAAAAACCTCTACAGTCAATAGAGTTCATTTGAATATACATTTAATTAATCTCTCTTCATTTATCACCGTGACAACTATGATACAAGAGTAATTTATGGATATTGCTTTTTTACAAAACTAGCGACATGTTTTAGACTAATGAAACTGAGGCCAACAACAACATTAAAAAACAGCCTCAGAGGAAAACTGCCAAATGCTTGCTTGGCCAGAATGTTTATCATAAAAATCACATTACACATGCTCAAATTCTTATCAGTCAAATGCTTCTTGAATTTACTCCAGTTACGTTTGGCCCTGCCCTTCCTTTTTCTATTAAAGTCTATGCACACAGATATTGCAGTTTTGCCCCTTTCCATTGCTGGCAGCTCAGATATGACTCAGCTCTTCGAACAACTCCCCTGCTTTCCCATTTCACCTGATATAGTGCACTGGATGCCTGTATGTCAGTTGTTTTTTCAATTAAGTCTATTTAACACCTGTGACCCAGTGGAGAAGCAGAGAAATGATGGGGCCAGTGTTGAGGCAGCAGTGATGTCAGTGTTATTCTCAGCTGATAAGAAACCTGAAAAGAAAGGGGTTTAATAGCAACTGTACGACACTAAAAAAATCTGCATAATTAATATATGGCTGTGATTTCTGCTCAGTACATTCTCCAGACCACTGCTTTAACTGACTAATGGTCTCTGAGAAACAGAGCTCAGCTTGCTGTATTGCTGATAGGCAAAACCAAAAGAAATCAGACTAACTCAGCCAATGAAGGAAAATGTCCTACTGAGAAACAGCTGACTGGCAGGGGTGTGTGAGCATCCTGATGAGCCTGTGTTCTAAATAAGGCCATTCTACAATTCTAAGCAACATTAAGAACTTCTTGTCTATAACTAACCTTTCACTATTGTGTCCTTTTAATTAAAAAGCATATAATGATTGAAAAGTGGGCATTAAGGCAATGGCATGGCATCAGCTTCTACAACTATAAATTCTGAGTGTTAGTTTTAACTCTACCATTCTCTTCAGAACAATGCATAATACTGTATCTGCAATGACAGCATCTGATCATATACATTTGCAGAGGTTTACATCAATTTACAAAGTTAGAAAATCTATCACAATTCCAATAATAACACACATTACATGAAGTGGCAATAGCTTTGGCTCAAGGATAGTCACTGGAGAATGGTGGCCACGAAAACAGCGAGCTTTAAGAGATTTTTTTTTTTAAATTCTGTGTTACAAACTTACAGTGCAGCTATTATCTGAGAAACTGAGCAATTTTATCCCTTTATTTCAAAAATAAAATTGTGCAGTAAAGTGAGCAATCCATGATTCAGACTCCAGCTATATATGATGAGTCCACTAATTGTCCTGTTCTTTTGCAGACTGAAGTAACAAGGATGGCAATATTGTATGTGATCTGCAGCTTACAGGCAATGTGTTTGGAAATAGGGGACTATTTGTCACCACCTAAACTTGTATTAAGCCATTTAGCATATGCTTGCTTAAAATCTTGCTGCACAATGAGATATGAAGTGTCATGAGGCTCAGCTGTAGGATAATAGTATGCAGTCAAGCACATTTGTATCTTGATATGTCTGGTACAAAAGAAAGATTAATGTCCTACCCATTTACTGCACTTTGCAGCCGCAGTTGTAATTGGCCAGGATGGTAAAGACTTGATTTAAGACAATGCTTCTATCAGCTTGTTTTTGCTAATAGAGCATAAGTGTTCCATACAGCATTATATCTTCACATGTTATAGCCTGCCCCAGGTTAACTGTGTGCTGAAGTCTTATCTATTGCTGCCTTTACACCATTTGCTATGAGAGAATACAGATGCATGTATTTGATCACTCCCTATATTTGCAGAAGAGAAGAATGATACTTCTCAGAGGCTTACCTAAAATACCACTGTTTTCAAATCAATAATGATTGTCAAGAGAATTGCAGATTCCATTTTGACTCACTAGGACATTTGATGGATTACAATGATCAAAGCTAAATATCCTTTGGCATAAGACTAAGGTCTCTTTTTTTTATACTTGTTATAGTCTAACGCGGAAAAATCAAAGAATTAGATGACAAATGAACATTAGTGAAGTGAGTATTTGGAAGTATGGTTTATGGCCAACAGTGGTTAAATAGCTCAATTTTTATTAGAAATATGGTTTATGGCCAACTGTACTTAAATAACTTCATTTTTAAATATATATGATGAATCATATTAACAAAATGGAGTGTAATGAAGGTTACAAATGCCTAATTCTCTTATTGAAATGTACAATGACATTTTCAGACAGAATCCTAATGACATAATTGTGCATGAGGATTTTGGCTTGTTTGTTTTTCTGAAATCAGACCCTTGAAGAGTTTTAGATTACATTCTCAATAGCTCTTGCTTTTTCTCCTAAGAGACAGGATGATACAGAAAGAGCTATATGAATTCTTCCACCTCTAATATTTTATGGCAGTGATTTGGATTGTCCCCAGGTTGGTAGCAGTCATATATTAGTAACATTATTGAGTTGTTTCTCAATAGATTTCTCGGTTCATTTTTCTCATGGACTATAATACGTAGGACAGAACCAACAACAGGATTGGCATCCTCGCTGGAAGCATGGAAAATTCTGGAAGCTGACAACGGAGGTATGCTGGTGGGGCCAGATACCATTAAACTCAAACACTACAGCAGCTGCTAACAGCCTCCTAACACTCTGCTATGTAGAAAAGTAGGATGCTGCAGTTCTAATTTACTGTTCTATTTTTCAAATGTGGGAAAACAAAAAAATTTAGTCAGAAGGGTTAGAGAATAATTTGCAGTCCATTCCTACCTCATTTCTTCGAAGGATCTGATGGGTTGTAACTGTATCCACCTCCACAGTGTTGCAGGAGGTATAATTTGATCTCCCATTAGTTGTCACTAGTGGTTAGAACTATTATCAGAAGCTAAGTCTAAAATTCCAAAATTCCTTTGATGACAGTTTCTCATTTGATTTGCTACAAGCCAAGTAGTCTGTCATACTGCTTGTGCATGGAAATAGCCAACCGTGTTGTGTTTTGGTTCAAACATCCAGAGCATATGATTGAGGACAGCACAGAGGAGCTCCCAAGTCTCCCAGTTTAGACCTAGACACAGAGAAGCAGAGAAGGAAACAGCACTTTCCTCTTACCCTGTAGCAAATTGTCTGAGACATGGACACTTTGAAAGTGGACTCCATTTGCTACATTAAAAATTAGGTCAGAGTTCTAGGACATGGTGCTACCAATGCCAGATACAAAGACAATAAAAGTAAGACTTTTTTTAGGACATAGATTGTGCTACGCACACAACTTGTTATCATATTTTCAAAGGAAACAACAACATTATCTTTTGGATACACTGACTTCCAGGATTCTCTTGCCACAAGTTTTGATTTCAACAGGAACATGATCTAGTCAAGTTGCCTGCCTAACACATACACCTGAGCTCTGTCCCTTGGCCTTTCTGCACACTCCCACTCCAGCAGTAAAGAGTTGATGCAATAGTCTGAAGCAGCACATAGAACATCTTAGTAAAGGAAGACACATTTGTTCCTCCTGCTGACCCAAGGGAGAAGGGAATGTACAAGTTATTCAAACAGATCAATATTGTAGTAGCCTAAGAGCTGAAAATTTTGGAGAAAACCTAGGATGAACCTTGACATTCTGGTTGTTTTTCCCCAGCTTTGTAACATATTAGTGTTTTCATTTACCATCCTTCATCAAGGTACTGGCTGCTGTGATGTTACGGGCTTTAAAAAGAGTTTGTTTATTCTTCCAATTTTTTTCTATTTCAGCAAAATTCAAAATGTAAAAAGGTCCACAGAGCTGTGAGTTAAATATTGAGCCTCGTGTAGCACGAAGAAAAGGTTGCCTTTAAAGCTACCTATCCGCAGACACTGATGCTTTCAGAAAAAATGCCCCTAGCTAGAAGGTTTCTTGCAACTCCCATTTTAATTCCTCTCATAGAAAGTAAATTCCTCTCATAGAAAGTAAATTTTAAAAGTTGTTCTGCTGTTGGGGAAAAGTAGCAAGGCTACTGTGTGTTGGAGGACAAAAGAGGTCCAGAGGGAGAGCTAGAGAAAAAAATCATACTCGTCAAAGTCAATGCAAAACAATACATTTCTTTTAATGTGTCTTACCAAGAATCATTGTTCTACCATTTTTTTCAGTCCTTTACTGTGAAATAAGCTTCACAAGGGACTGTTAGAGTGTACACAACAAACTAGACAAATGCAATGTTAAGGCAGATTATTTAAAAAGAAATTAATAACAAATGTTAAAGAACCATAATATGATACTCTGGGGAATGGTCCAAGGGAACAAATGGCTTATGCAATTCAGGGTATGCAACACTGGCCTGCACAGAGCATCAAATAGGGACAAAGATAACCATATGTTTTTAATTGTAAGGTTATGCTTTTAAGCCTGTGCCAGTTTCCTTTGTTACAGGATGAACTAAACCACTCCAGTCATTGGACTTGAGCAACTGAGCTGACATTTAAACTAGCACTGAAAGTTTGAATATTTTCTATTACCTCCTTTAATTTAAAGGGTTAGAAATGCCCACTAGAATCAAGATATGACAATGTTCTGTAAATTATTAGGCTTTCTCTTTGGTAAGTAAGTAAGATTGGAATAAATTGCTATTCTGTTTGTGAATTTGGTTGTGTCCAAAGAGAATTCAATTGCCAGTCTTTTAACAAAAAGTGGATGGAATTAAATTTAAAAAATACATAGCATTACTTTGTTTAAATGGTCGTTTCTGTTGTCAAAAGGAAAGTTTTCACATTCAGTTCTCAGGCTTTATATACAGCTGCCAATGAGGCTACAATTGTTACCAATTACAGAAGTGATTATTTCTTAGCTTCCCCTTTAAATTCATACGTGTGTTGCTGAACAGTCATTGAACAGATTGTTGTTATTTTCAGAACTATAACAACTGGAAGCCTGTATTGATTTTTTTTGAATGTTTTCTAGGTATCAAATTTTCTATACAACTTCTCAAGTTTTAATACATAAATTTAAACTAATATATTCTGAATGTCAGTTTCCAAGCAGCAGGGAATTTAAGTGAAGATTATTTTTGCAGGCCAAATTTAGAAAGCTAAATCCTGAGCAAATGTATACAATGCATACAAGTGACTGAAATGAAGTTATTTAAATTGCAGAACTTAAGGTAGAATTTAAAAGAAAACAAACCCAAATTCCAAATATCCAGAGTTTGGATGCACTACCTTAGAAAAATGAAGCAGGACTAGGTCTGGAACAAAAGTAGGAGTCTTTTTTTTAAATTCAAAATTTGAAATTTATGTTCAAAATTTCAAATCAAACTCTTTAGTTACTGCACCTGTCTGCCCTCGTGCTGGGCACAATGTGTGGGTGGTTCCTCTCTCCCATAACTTAATGTTGGCTCATTTTGATTCATCCATCACACCCCAAAACATGATTTACTGTCCCTTACTCTGTGTGTGATATATTACAATTTCATCAAGCTTTTGATGCAGCCCATCATTCAACATGTTCCAGGAAGAAGAAACTTCAGTATATACAAGCATTGTTTATAGTGGTTCTACATCATATTTGATATTGTGGGTGTATTTGTTATCCAGGTAACTCTGTTATCTAAGATCCATTCATCTTTTCCTTTCCTTTTCTCCTCTCTCTTCATCAAAAAGTTAAAAATAGGATTGGATTTGATGCAGAACATTAATTTGAGGGAGCTGATGTGAAGACCACAAACGAAACCTGTCATCTCCCACCTGCAGCTTCGTCAAATGTGGGGTGGTCTAATTTGCCAAGTTTCCGAGAGATGTCAGGCACAGCTGCTACTCATTTAGAGCTTATAAAGGGACTTTAATCAACCCTATGTGGACTCTCAGGGTTTGAACCAATGGCAGGAATAGACTGAACTCACTGGGTCTGTATTTATTAGTGTTAAGTTAAAAGGTTTTTGAAAAATAATATCTGCCTGCTGTAGATGGAAAGGTTGGTAGGATTAGATATAAGTACAGTAAGGGCTGTACTATAAATATTTGTTCTAGATGGAAAGTCAACAAAGATGTAGCTTCTGAAAGATAAATTCTGAAATGGTAAATGTCAAATATTGGGGCAATGCTAAGAAAGAGATTTAATATCCAGTGTCAGTAGGAGGAGAGCCAGGTAATGAAAGCATTGAGATTACACGCAGGATTTCTCTTCACAAAGTAATTTAAGAGAGATGGGAAATATAAAAAACATTGATACAAAGAAAATTTGGAATCTGAAAGAACTGCAAGTTTGTTTAGCAATATAAAGTTTCTAATGAGCTTTAATAGCAATGAGTGTCTCTGAGATGGACCTGACAACTGAAAAACAGACAATACGTCTCATGAAAAAATTTAGTCTTCCTTTCCACAGGAAAATTTCAACACAAATCTCTATTTCTAATTTTATGTCTTTCTTCCCGTTGATACTTCTAATTTCAATGAAAAATTTCAGCTTGCAAGCTAAATGACTGTTCAAACCAGAAAGGTCAGACTTTGCTTATCTAGCAAAAACAATGAGAAATTTGAAGAAAATAAGTTCCCACAAAGGTACACAGCTCTTACTCTTGAAGGGAACTGCCAAAGCTTACATGTGAAGGACATATAGAGTGACGTATGTCAGCATCTCACTACTCAGCAATTGGCTGTAGGCAAAAATGGTGATATGAGGCTGAGGGCAAGCAGCACTCTGAAGGCAAAGTTGATATGTAAAATCTTACATGAGCTGCAGCTTTAAAAATTAAAAAAAAAAAAAAAAAGGGATCTTGTCTAAGTCAGCCATGATCTCATTACGACTGAACTAACAGTCAGATACAGGGCACTGACATTATCAAAACAAGAGCCATGATATATTTTGCTGGCTGCTTGTAAGTAGGTAATGGATTATTTCCATGGGTGACTGCAGTGGTCAGGGGATCACAGGCTAATCGTAATAGGATGACTGTGTGCCAACAAAACACTAATGAGCAGCAATTCTCATAATCAGCAGTCTGACTTGCAGCAGTCATGGAGAGGGCACTGCACAACAGCACCCGCAGATGGGACACATCCAAGTCTGGCACTGTAGGTTATTTGCCTGAATACACGAATTGAAGATACAACATTGATAAAACTGAACCATGAGTGTGTGCTAGATACATGGATAAAATCACTGATCAATTTAAAAACATCTAATTTTGATTTTGCGTATTCTGCCAGTGGAGGAAGATAGTCAGTCAGTAGGTATTTGCTTAAATGTCCGCAGAAAAGGGAACATGACTCCACAACTTTTATCATGAGCTGCTGCTATATCATTTAAGCCCACTTTGTGCTGTTTGATCACTATTGTTTTGCTATCTGCTATTTACTTTTTCAATTAACGATCACAGAATGTAAGTGATTAATCCAGGATTGAAATATTTCAGAAAACCTTGATTATGGGAGAGTAAAAACATGGATACATTATTTGATTGGGATGCTAGGAGAAGGAAGAATGTAAAAGTGAAAGACCACAGAAAGCTGGAAAATGACCAGGAGAAAGATAGGAACTTTTCCACAGTACCATGGTACTTGTAGACTGAGCATTTTTTCCAGGTCACCCTCAGAACATAGATAGTTACATTTTCTAAAATACAAGAGGTATGAATAAAACATAAAACCAGCTTTAACAACCTTTTTTTGTGTGTGTCGTTTCCCTCTTGGTGAAATTGTTCTCATCACTAAGTTGAGGAAGTCAAGTCCTTCCTGTGCTGCATTTCAGTCATCTTATCATTGCTGACATTACTCTGGCTTAACTCCAAGACTGCCCTGTGCACGTGCTACCGTAACAGCTGACAGTCTGGCCTTCTCCACTAGATTTCAAGAGTTTTTTCTTCAGTCTATCTTTAAAGATTACTTCCTGCTTTTTTCCTTTTTTCCCACTACAGATTTCTTCCCAAGCACTTCCAACATCTGCTTTACTTATTTGCTCTTGCACTCTCAGCACTAGACTTCCACAGACTCTTTTACAAAGACTCTTTCCTTGAGTGTAGCTCAAAACAACACCGTATTCTTATAAATAGACCTCCCATTAGTCATCTGTTTTCTGTCACATGAGCAGGAGAAGCCAGGGAATAAAGTGAACTTTAGACCTGGAATCTGTACATCACAAAGGCCCAGTTCATCCTCCAAAGTTTTATACCTAAAATGGAAAGGCTTGCTAAATATAACTTTTAACTTCTGGATGAGAATGCAGACTCATGTCCTCAAAATTCTGGAAGAAGGGGTTTATTTTTTACTTTGAGAGTAAAACATTCTAGAAACTTCATTGTCTGAAGACAGGTAATAAGGAAATTTAGCAGTAACAAAGCTGTCCTACAGAGGAGTTTCTCAACACTGCACAATTTTAGAACAGATTTTATGCTTTTGAAACTAATGCATTAAAAAAAAAAAATCATAAGAATAGCTTCATGCTTTAGACCTTTCAATATCACTTATAGTTAGGTTCCCTTCTGGAAGACGGGGTTATGGCATGTAAAGTAGAGGTGCTTACCCTCCATTCTGGTAGGGAATCAGTCCTATTTCCATAGATCCCAACACTGGAGAAACATGAGCCCTTCTTTTTATTCTGTTCTTGTTTCGTTTACAGCAGAGAAACAAAGCTGCCCCTTTCAACACTAAATATTTTTATTTGAATCGTGTCTGTCTGTGCACTTTTCTGAGTACTGTCTGAACTGACATAAGAGCTTCAGACTGATGCTCTGCTTACCACTGAGCTTAAACAATCTGTTCTCTCAAAGTCAGATAGCATCATTATTTACCTTTTAGAGTCTCTGTTCAGGGCTAAATATATCCAACCAGCCAGGCCACCATAAAGACTAAGCCTGGAAAAAAAGGTTAAAGCTGTTCAGGTAATGAAAGCTTTGTGCAATGTGCTCCAGTAAATGAATTAAATGAAAGGCAGTCAGTTTTTTTTCTAAATTTGTTCTCACAGCAAACAGGAAAATGTAACAGAAGAGGCCAAATACTGACTGTTCTCTTTGTCCATACTCTGGTCAGGTTTCCTTATTTCATTTGTGGTCAATGCAGTGATTTTATGAGTCGTTCAGATTTGTTTTGACAAAGTACAATTGATAGGATTAACTTCTCTGAAATATCCATTGCCTCTAATCATACATAATGGCATTTGAATGTGGGTAATATTATATTAACAGTAAAACTGTCACTAAGAACATGCCCTTTTTTTTTCATGGAGCAAAGACATTCTGCACATACTTTAAACCCTGGAACTATCAACAGAATGCCACTAGAGAAAGTATACACAGCTGATCTTTTGCTTTACTTTTGGACTGGGTTAGGATATTGAGGGCCCATTTGCTTTCTAGAGAACAGCTCTGAGGCTCCATGCTCTAGCCCCATCTTGTTGCATCATATTCCTGTACCTGTGTCACACAGCATCTGCTGTGTTCTCCCACCCCTAAGATATGTCAATGTTTATCTGCTTCTCAGGAACATTGTGAGATATGAGCAACCAATATTGCAGAAGTACCTGTTGTGGTTTAATCCCAGATGGCAACTCAGCCTCATGCAGCCACTCACTCGCCAGCAGGATGGAGGAGAGAATTGGTGGGTTGAGGTAAAGACAGGTTAGTGGTACAGAAAAGGAAGAAAACAAAAACAATAATAATAATAATTAGAATATAAAAAATAAGTGATGCACAATGCAATTGCTCACCACTTACCAACTGAAGCCAGTTCCTGAGCTGATGGTCCCTGGACAGCTTTGCTGCCAGATTATATACTGACCATGACACCACATGGTATGCAATATCCCTCTGGCCACCTGGGATCAGATATCCTGGCTGTCTCCCTCCTCAAAACTTCTTGTGCTCCTCCAGCCTTCTTGCTGGCAGGACATAAGAAGCTGAAATGTTCCTGACTTAGTATAAACACTACTTAGCAACAACTAAAAACAACTCTGTATTACCATTATTCTTCATACTGCATAAAAAACACTGCACTGTACTAGCTATTAGGAAGAAAATTAACTCTATCCCAGCCAAAATCAGGACAGTATTTCAAAGTTCACAGAACAAATATTATCTTTCAAACTATTATACTTCTCTAAAATCCTTTTATTTTTAAGGAAGGAAGATGTCTTCTTAACTTTCTTGGTCTTCTCTCCCTGTTATTTACCATTACCTCTATGAATATGCATCATGCACAGGCATTACAGAGCTCCTGAGTAGACAAGAACAACTCTATCATTTTTCAGTGTTAAAATCTGACAGTGTGTGTATGGTGGGATCACAGGATAACTCATGTTGGAAGGGATCACTGGAGGTCCGCTAGTCCAGCCTCTCCAGCAAGGGCAGGAGCACATCCTGAGCCCTGGAGGTCAGGCTTGGGGAAGCAGCTCAGGCCAGAGCTTGCTGAGAGCAGCACATCCCCTGGAGTTATGGGGAGCATCCCCTGGCAGTGGGTGAGGAGGTGAGGCCAGGGCTCAACCCAACCCAGAGAGCTGCTCTGAGTTGAGGATCTTGCCTTTGGCCCCTGCATGAGCTACAGTCCCTGCTGTGTTGCTACTGTGTTTGTGACTGAAATCAGGCTGTGCTTCTGTGCCCTTGCCCACACACTGACACCTCAGCTCAGCTCATCCCATCCATGTGCCCAGGGAGGTGCCAGCAGCTGGGAGTGGGCTGCCCTGCCTGCCCCTCTGCCTGTCTTGCTCCTGGATGGAGGAATATCCCTGGCTGCCAGGTCCTGCACTGAATCCCAGTGAGCTCTTTCTACCCCTGACCCCTCAAAGTTGGGCCAGCTATGAGATCAGACAGGGTTTCTCAGAGCTTTATCTACTGAGGTCTTGAAAACCTCCAAGAATGGAGAGTGCACAACTGCTCTGGACAGCCTATGTCAGTACTTGAATGTCTTTGCAGAGAAAGAGTTTCTGAACACTTCTTGCTTGCAAGTATTTCGGTTACAAAGAGTGGCTCCAGCTTCACGCTTAGCTCCTTGTAGTCATTGGAGGGCCGAAGCAGTCTCCTCTCCAGGCTGAACAAGCCCCGGCCCTCAGCATCTCCTCACAGGACAGATGCTCCAGCCATCTCTTTGTCCCCTTGCTGACCTCATTTCAATTTGTTAGTGTCTTTCTTGACTTGGGGATCCCAAACTAGATGCAGTATCAAGATGGAGTTGAACAAGTAGAGAATAATCACTTTCCTTGATCTGCTGCCATGCTTTTGTTCACACAGCAACAAGGTGCTCTTGGACTTTTCTGCTGTCCACAAATGTCTCATGTGCTGCTCCCGTTCAGAGCTCTTTAAGCCAGGCTTTCTGAGATCTATCTTGCTCCTGTTCAGAATGTCAAAACTCACTGTTGAATGGTTAAAGCAGAGTTCTTGTAAAACTTGAGTTTCTGCACAGGCATATAGGAATAAGTATCTGAAGACCTGAGGAAGGATTTTAGTGATGAAGGATCACAGAAAGAACTTGTGAAATCTGACAATATTTCACATAGTAGGGGGCTAGAAATAATAATTTAAAAATCTGGGAGAAAACAAAAAAACAAACAAACAAAAACAAACACAACAAACCTCAAACAAACAAAACTCCCAAAACTCCCCACAATCTCATTATCTTTTAATATTTACTGGTAAAAAGAAAAACTTTATCAAAACTAAAGCATTGAGTCTATATTACTAGTAGAAGATTATTAACCACCCAATAAGGAATTTGTGCTGCTGTTTAACAGATGAACCTCTAAGCATTCATTGCCTAATCCAGTTCTTATTGAAGTCCCTGAGGAAATTCCTTTTAGTGAGCAGGATCATTCATATTTCCCTTTTTAACAGATTAGTGAGTGTTTACATGAAGGCCCTATAGGCACCAATTAATCTGTATTCATATAACAAATGCAGAGCTTAAAAATCCCTAACACTCCCTTCTATTGGTAATTCAGCAATTTGCCTTGGCAACCAACAGGACTGAGAGCATCCATCTCTTTTCAGATATTAAACTTCCAGAATTTATTTGTTGAAATGTTGTTTTTAACTCATATGATTCTAAATATGAACCAAGTATAAACCAAATATAGTGCAGCTTTAAGGTTGTACACAGAAATCCCAGAGCTGCTGGTCCTGCTCACAGCTTTGCTGAGAACCCTCAGAAGGGATTTTCACAAGTGTGTTCAGCTTCACAGTTACACTTTCAGATCATGTGGGCAGAAGGCAAACAGTCAAGGATTACATGAGCTATATGCTGCTGCTTCTGCTTCTCAGGAAATGTTGAGTACCAACAGAGGCAGACAAAGAAAAAGATCAGAAAATAAAAATGGTCAAAACTCAATTGCTTTACCTACATGCCTTTGGACTGTCATAGTTCCTTGCCCACCTACATACCTGTAGAATTCCTGCTCCACAGAGGGGAACATATCAGCATGAAGGGAACCATGTGTTTTGTACTCTCCAGAGCATGAGTCCTGTTTGTTCAGCAGACCTGATTTGCAAGAATCACTGTCTGCACAATATATGGTTTTGGTCCTGAAATCAGCCTAGGGGTTGTCTTTAGGGCAGTGCAGAAGAACATGGTGCACCTCTGGAGCCTGGAGGTTTGAAGGGAAAATAGACTGTTGGGGATCATTCCTTGTTTTACTCAAGGGCCTCAAGAACAGGAAAAAGGCAGAAGTCTTCCTTTCACCCAGCACCTAAAACAGATGGGCAATGGTTTGCATATATAAAAATAAATATATTAAAAACCACAAAATGTTGAGGAGCCATCTTCTGAGAAATGCAAATTTAAACTATCATTTAGATGAGGGATGAGGGTGAAGTGGGGTGAAGGGGGAAGGAGGAGGAGAAAAAACCTTATCAGTATTTTCTATTCCTGCCTTTTATCTGTGCTTAGTAAATCAAATCCTGCTGCATGTACATTATTGAACTGACAACTTCTTTGTGTACAGCGTGTCTTTACCCTGTTCCTTTCTGTTTAATATAGATTTTCAAAGCAAATGCAAATGCTACAGCAATAGAGAGTAGTACTGTTAATTACTGCTAACCTTAGACTGCAGATTCATCTTGTGGGAGGCAGAGCTCTGGTGCAGAATCTGGTGGTTCATCACTTGAGCCTTAATGATACAGGTAAGTGGTAAATGAAAAATTAGGTAGGGATAGAGAAAGCCTCATCAAATGAGAGTCAAAAAGAACTACAAATAGTAGCATTATGGTGGAAGCACTGCCATGAGAGAGGACCGTATGAGAGCATGGCTTATTTAGCATAGTAAAGAAAAAGCTGAAAGCAGTTTTGATTGTTTCCTAAAAATACACAGGCAGAGTGAGGGAAGTGAGAAAACTGAGAATAAATATCATCAAGGGAGAAGAGCTTCACATTCTAACCAATTCCAAGGCAGGGATAAACATATACACTGTCCAAGAATAAATTCAGGGTGAAATTTCTTAAAATTATAATAGCAAAGCCCTGAAACAACCGAATGGATTAAAAAATTCATTACTGTTAATAAGATAGAGCTTGTAGCTGGTCTGATTGACAAAAACAAGGGACTATATAATCCAGAACATTCCTTTAATCCCAGTAAGTATGACCCATAGAGCTGGGGGAGGAGAAGGGTCAAAGTTAGGCAATAAAATTACTAAATAAACTTGTGATTTTTTGTCTCAGTGGAACATGAATGAAATTTAAATGGAACCTTTTCACACATTTACCATAAATTCCCACCATAAGAGTTCCTGGGGAAAAAAGATCTGTTACTGGGCATACCTGAACACACTGACTTGGCAAAGAAACAGGGAATATGATTCCAAAGTCCTTTTAGGTGCTGTGTTATTTCCTACATTAGTATGCTGGAGTTGGGTCACTCTTAATACAGCAGGATCCACAGAATTCCTGGGAAGCAGTTTTGAGTATGAAGACATTTTTAAACAAAAGGCAAAACTTTAGGCTACATCGGGAATCCAGAAGGTCAAAGCATATTGGAAGATCTGTTGTGAGTCACCTGGTCACTGCTGAGTGCCTTAGAAAGGTCTGATATTTTTATGATTGTATAGGATCTGACTGGGATGAAGTTAACTTTCCCCATAGCAGCCCTCACAAAGCTGTGCTCTGTATCTGTAGCCAGAAGGATGTTGATAACACACCAACGTTATGCTTTTAACGAGTCACAAATAAAAATCGTGTTAAATCACCTGCAGGTAATCTGTACTTTTCATAGATATTTGCCATCTATATTTTTGTTGACTTCTATCATACACTGAAAGTGTCCCATGCAGCAGGCAGAGCAGGAGCTAGTGTACCCTCTTTTGCCAGGACGAGCAGTGACTAGCCCGCTCAGCCTGGGGATTTGGGCTTCAGCTCAATTTCCCTGTTGTGCAGATATCTTACATTTGAATTTCCTGTGCTTTAAGCAAAAGGTCTTTGAGATGAATATTCATTGAGCCAAACAGAGCGTGTAAAACCATAAGGTAATGATTGAAACACCACTGTGTCAAGGGATGAGCCTGTTTTCGAACCAGTGCTATTGCCTGAGAACATGATTGTCTGCAAGAGAACATGATTGTCTGCAGTAAGTAGAAATTCCCACATTCTTTTTCTTGCACTTTTTCTTCTAAGAAAGTGCAGTGGCTCACACACACCAGCACATCTTTTGTAACCCTCACTGTGTATGTACTTAGCCCAGAGAAAATGTGAGGTGATAGTAATTAAATTGGTTTACATTTACCCTTACCTGATGACTGTAAATACCTTATGTCTACAGCAGAGTAGAAGCAAAGGTGAAGGAGAAGCACAGCATCAGGAGAGTGTATATCATGGGTCAGAAGATACCATGACATTTGTCCAAATGTTCTGGTTACTTGTGTTACCAGAGTAACTTACCCTGGTTAGCAGAAAAGTGCAGGGAAAGTTCCCTGGAGCTTCTAGAACTTCTAGGACCTTCAAACACATATAATGACTTTATATTTCAGATGTTGTGCATTGTTTATGCCTCTGTAGAAATAAAATGATCCCTAAAAACTTAGTTATTGATATATTTTATCCATATTAAAATTTATGGAATCCAAAATACTTAATCCTTGGTGTAAAAGATGGTAGGTAGTTCTCATTTCAAGACATAGTCTTTGGTTGAAGTTGTCAGGCACTTTCATGGGGTTTTTTTGGCCAGCATAACCTTTTCAACCAGTATGTGATAATTATTAGTATTTCTCACATAAGTGGAATAAAAAAACTGGGCTTACTTTGAGCTTCAGAAGCCTCAGGCACTGTCTTTCATTTGCCAGCTTCTAGCTATTATGTACCAGAAATATATGAAGGGCTCTGGGAGACAGGTGTACTAGGATATATTTCACTTGAGTCTAATGTAACTTTACAGAGGTCACTGGAGTTGGAAGAAGTAAAAAATATGGAGTGATACTGCATTTTGTACCAGACCATGCATACCGACAGCCCTATTTCCCATTGTGATATTAATTATATAGAAATGTAGGAAGGGCTTTTCTCCAACAGACACTGCTTCATGTATACTCTAATAAAAGAAGAAAATAGATCACAGCCTACATGATATACATGAACCCTATTGCTTAGTATTACTCCCATGAACAACCAGAACAGTTGCTAGGAATTCATCAGTTATCTCATTTTTTCCAAGAAGGAGTTTCTAGACCTGGTTAATTATGTATGGGAAGAACATACTTGCCATACCACATTGCCTCAGTGTGCTATTTTCACAGCCTTCAAGAGAAAGTTCCACAGGCAAAGAGTTACAACAAAGGAGAGAGATCCTAACTATGCCCTTCCACTACAGTTTAAGTTACATGAAGGGAGGAGTGTTTGAACGGACATCAGTGTCACAGGTGCCAGTTGTCTGATTTATCCCCTCTCAGAGGAATGTACTGGCATCCGTGTGCATAGTGACACCTCGCCAGCTGGCCAGGAGGCTGTCCTCTCAGCTGTCCTCTCCGACAGATGAATTGCACAGTGTGCATAGCTGCCTGCCAAAGGACAGACTTTCCAGGAGAAAGAGAGGGAAAAAGCACTCCACGTATTCCTGACAGTACTTTTTTACTTGAAATTTGTTTACAGAATTAAGTTTACTGAACGAGCTTATCTCCAAAGCCATCTTTCTGACACTGCAGTAAGTTACTTGGATTGTGCATCATTAACCACAGCAATTCATACACGAATTTACATTCTCCCTGATGTTGCTGAGTGGAGTATATTTTTCTCAGTGTGGTCATAACACTGTATGGGCAATGTGATTTTACTTAATCTCCTTTTTTATAATCCTAGATCACTCAGCCAAAATAAATACCCCTGCCTTTAGGTAACTAAATTAAATAGCTAGGTTTCAGAGCCTAGCATTTTAATGCTTTAAATGGTCTGAGCACTCAAAACTCTAACAGATAGTCATCCACTTGTGAAAATGTGTAACAAGATCTCATCTGGCTTTAGGGGACAGAGACTTGTTAAAACCATCACAGCTTACATGTCAGTACCAGCCAATGAGCTGGCAACATTGGTGCACTGGTTTTTAACAGTTTCTATAAAATAAACCCAAATGGGGCTCTTCACTCTGTGACAGTTTGAGAACCCTATGCAATTTAACCATAAAGTGAGAATGACTATTCCTAATTTGTTTGCAGAATAAAACCACATGTTCTGGGGTGTAAGCAAAAGAATGGTAAAAACAGTATTTGGCCGAGGTCAAAATAAGGTGAATCACTACAAAAGGATAAATACTGGATGAAACTATTGCACAAGCTTTATAAGACCCTTAAGTTAGAAATATAACAATGGCATTCTCATACTGTGAACAGTGGTAATGCTTTTGAAGATCCTGGGAAGTGTTAATATAACTACATCTATTCATCTCTAGAATATGCACCTCTTTTTCAGAAATGAATTAACAGTGATTTTTTTTTTCATGTTTATAATCTTATTAATTACCTCCTCAGATTATGAGTTCATTCTGCCCACAGAATTTACAAAGTTTGGCATAGAACCTTTTACAATGCTGATCACATTGTCTGAATAGAAGAAAAAACTATCTATGCTTTTTTAATGATAGACATGTCTGCAAATGTGAATGCTCATTGTTCATTCTCTTTACACCTCATGCCCTTTAACTCACATATTTAATATATTTCAGCTAAGTGAATTAAAAGGAGGATTAAAGACAGTGAATGGTTGTTTCTGGCTCGTCTGGGTTTATCTGGTGCATTTTAAGTCTTGCAACTGGTTTCTCCAGGGAGAGAGGCGTTTGTTTTCCAACCTTTCTAAAGCATGACTTCACACAGGTGATAGCCATAAAGTGATAAAATCATAGAATAATTTGGGTTGGAAGGGACCTTTAAAGGTCATCTAATCCAACTTCCCCTGCAATGGGCAGGGTCATCTTCAACTAGATCAGATACTTAGGCGTAAAACTAGTACAATATTTCAAACTGTATTTGACTGTATTGACTGTATTTCAAACTCTGTAGCATACTCTAAGTCTGAAATACTATCCTAGGAAATTCAAAACTTCTCTTTCTATGGTAGAGTAGTAAAGAATTTGCTGGATTTTGTCTCTTATGTCTATGTCTTACATAAAAGAAGAAGAAATGAAGCAGTATATTACTCTTTATATAAAAGAGGAAGTTGTCCAACATACATGTGGTGTGACTTAGCATATCTAAATGAGGTTTTACTTCTGCAGTCATAGTGGTTTAAATTTTTGTCCAAGGTTTATTGTTACTGATTGCTTCCTGAGAATACCAGTTCTATTGAAAATACCAGTTCTATAACCGAGCCAAGTCAACGGCCTGAGTTAGTGCATTTTCAGTTCAAAATCAAATGGCTTAGCCTGAGTCACCACCAAAGGATGCTTTTAAATATGTGAGGGGATTTTTCATTGAGGTTGAGCAACATTCACAGTAAATTGCTAAATGTGGATTTGCTTTGCAAATTCAAGTGAACAGCTGGGACAGTACTGTCTTAAATCACCACAACTAGACATGCAAGGCCGCATATTCATGCCCAGAGCTCAAGTTCTCATTATTCATCCATCTATTTCTCACCCCTATTAGAAATGGACTGTGTTCATTCTGATTGAAATTGCAAGGCATACTCACAAAAGCAACCTCTTCTATACATGTAAGTGTTTGTGACCGCTGAACTTTCAAAACTGTTTTTTCCTGCTTTAATTAAAAATATAAATCTGTTCCATTCCACAGATGGACACTGGCAACATGAGCTCCTGTCATTTTCCTCCTCATGTAAAATATTGATGTCAGACCCTGTGATGCAAAGTAGCAAAACACTGAGTGCAAAAGCCATCCAAATCTCATTTGGATTCCCAAAGGAATTTGACCCATCCTAGCAAGAACACTTTAGACTGATTATGTAGCTGTCAATTGCATTGCTTTTCTGTGCACTGAGATTACTCAGAATGTATTCTTTATCACAACCAAAATATACCCACTGCAGTGGATTGTTTCCCCCCTCCTAAACAAATGCCTACTGAACATGCATAAGTAAGCTTAATCACTGAATCTTTTTGCTCAGATTTGTCAGTGACATACCCAGTAAATGTCCAAAGTTCGAAGCTGACAACAAAGGTACAGTTATAATTCACCTTTGTGAGGTGAGGATTGTGACACTGTATAAACTTGGCTTTATGAATTATGAGATGAAATATTCATTATGTATATATTATAGGATCTCATGACATTAACAGCCTTGGTCTCCATGACAATACCAGCAGAAGATATTTGATGAAAAAATAACTATGAAGAATGTTATTTAAATAAATCCCACAATAATTTTGAGTCTTCTTTTATCTAGCAAGAGTTTTTAATATGTTTGAAATATACTCTTTTCCTTTGCTACCTGAATATAAGAGCCAAGGCTAATTAGACACTCGTGATGGATCACATCTGACCAAACGGATTTAGTGTACCCTGGACTCAGTTTACAAAACACTGGCACTCTAAAATGCAATGTCTCTAATCACAAGTAAACAACTATATCTCATCGCAAAGTTTTTGGGCTTCCCTACTAATTGTAAAAACAGATTCAGATGACCAGGCAGACACATGGATACCATGATGGTAGGTGACAGGAATGTTAGCCAGGCAGGCAGGCAAGCAAGCACGTGCTTGGCTGGGCACCCCTCTGTGGAAGCTGCACAATTGTATTTTCATAGTGCTTGTCATGTCACTAATAAGATGGATCTTGAATAGGCTTATACTTATGTTATCGAGTGGACATGTGGGTGTAAGTACACTGGGGCTCTGTGTGGAGCTCATTAGCACCACTGCTATACAAAAAAGAAATATTCATCATTTCACAGAAGACAACAAAGACACCTTCTTTGTCTTTGAATTTTAGTTCTTTCTTCTGGATCCACTCTTCATTTTCCCTTTTTAGGACCATTGGTTCTCTGAAAAAAAGGGAAACTCTGGAACAAAAAACCCCAACAATCTAAAGGCAAATACAGGATAGTCAGTGAGGACAGGACCATATGGTTTAATAATAAGAAGTTTCAAAGGAGCCACTCAAATTATTTTAGGCTAACCATGGATGTTTACACTTTATTAAATGTCTAATTCTAGCCTTAGGTTTATTTTTATCTGTGTCAGCTAGTCACAAGGAGCCTGCTCTAGCACTGCTACTCTCTCAGTCACCTTACTAGTTCATATTTGTCAAATGTTGCAATTGTAATTTTGGGGTGGTATTAAATTCTTGTTATTAGTTTAGTATCTGATCTCTTTTTAGTCTGTTATATACACCCAGTTCTCACATTGTCCTTTGTGAGAAGGACAGCACTACTATTCCTTAATTTCTGGCATGATAATTTGAGCAGAGATTACCTGGTGCACACTATGTGCACTCCTGCCTTGGAGTAAATGCTGCTTGTTTTGTTACTTCTCAGCCCTCTTGCTCTCACCTTTCAAAAGAGATGATAACAAAAGAAGACCTCAGACTGTAAGACTCAGGTTTTAAGATTTCATCTTTCTGTAAGTAAATTATTAATCATAAATTGTTCTGGTTCACTCTTTTCATGCTTGGACATCCAAATACTGTCTGACTGCAAATAAAGATATCCTATATGAACCTCCTGTTATAACCTCCTGTTTAAGTGATGCCTAATGTAACAGGTACCTGAATGTTGTAGCTCCATATATTTGTAACAGCCAGGATGGCTAACTTGGGCAATGTCCATGCTGTCTGTGTTGGATATTCATTCCTAGACCAAGTGCAAAGAATAATCAGTCTTCCTAATGTGTTCCTAATAGCTGTTGCTCCTAGATGAGTTTAGTCTGCTACAAGATGACAGTGATGTGGTCTCTCATGGCATCCTTTGTCTAATAATCCATAGGTGGAATATCAGTTTTGGTATACATCACACTGAAGCTTCTATTGACTCTTTTTGTTGCCTTTTATAAAAATAAATATACATTCAAAATTTGTTATTTAATTGAACATTTGGTTTTGGCACAGCATTATTGAAAAGTTGATCATTGCATATTTTACAAATGTGTCCTTTAATATTTTTTCCAGAAGCTCCATTTCTCAGGGATCGGCTTTTTTAATGAATGGAATCCTAATCTTATTAGGAAAATAACAGCTTTAATCTATTCAGAAAGTTCTTCATTTACACCAAATATAAAACAAATACATGGAAATAATTTTTCTGTAAGAATAATGGATTCAAGACACAGCTATCATTTCAAAGTAACCCTAGGGCATTGGTAGGGAACCTTTTTCCTGGATTTCATTAATCAAATAAAACCTTTTCAGAAAGAATTTATTTCAGTAATTCTGTATTAATAAACATGAAGACTCGACTCATTCTCAAATAATCATCCCCAGCAGGTCCCCTTGCTACAGTGCCTGTAACTTTTTTAATTGAGAAGTCTATGCTACCAATGTCCAAACTACTTGTTAACTCTCCAGTGCATCAGACGAGGAGTTTAGGTGTACTTAAATCTCTGGAAAAAATCCTTTTCCCATTTCTACAACATCAAAGTTTTCTTGTGCTTAATTCACATGGAAACATCAAGACATGGAACTACATCTCCAGCATGTTATTCCATCTCCCACAGCCTCTCAGATGCAGACACACCAAAGACCCCCTCACTGCTCTCCCCTGCACAAGAGTAGGTAGGATCATAGCATGCCTAACGAGGCTGGGAGCCATCTACATTAAAGCCCTGTCTCCTAGCAGACTTAAAACTGAGTCATCTACTTCAGGAACTGCATAAAATATGCTGGAGGACATATATAATTTGCACAGCTCAGAAATTAGATTCTTCACTAGTGTCTCTGCCCTACAGAGAGAGGAACCCATCCTGATCAGCTGCTATCCCCAATCTGGTCTTAGAATCCAGGGTTTTTACTTTTCTTACTGATAGGCAAAAAGGTACCTGTCACTTATCCAACATAACCAGGAGCAGAAAAACTAGACCATGCTAATTTTATTCTAAAGCAAAAATTGAATAATAAAAATAAAATATATTTACAGTGAATGTACTGAAGTTTATCCACAAAACGTAAAAAAAACACACAAAAAAAAACCAACAACAACAACAACAAAAATTATTTGTATTCAAACCTGCAAAAATCAACCACTGAATTAAAAAATATTATTTTAACCACAAGGACATACCAACACATATACAGATAAGTCACTAGAGAAAGGGATGGTTCTGAGCTGACAGGCTTAGCCCAGTGGTTTGATATTTGCTCTCTCTCTTCTTACTCTCTTCTTAGCCCAAAATCTTTTGCTCAGGCCCTGATCCAGGACTCACTTGTGAACAATGGAAGCCTTTTCACCACTTTTAAGGGTGTCATACTAAGTGCATCCCTCCTCCTCACTGCTGCAGTGCTTTTGCACTGTTGCAGTGCAGTTTTTACTGTATAAGTTACAATTTCAACAACTACTGATATCAGCAATCTGAGTATCAGCAGGGCATATGAACACATCATGTGGTGTTTATATATAACTATTCCCTGAAGCTACATAAAACTAAAAATTTCCCGGATACCTACACATTTGGAAACTTATGTGTATCTATTTTTATAGCACTAGCAGAACTAAATTAGTGGAGAACCTCACACTTCTTTATTGTTAACATCTCAGACTTGTAAAGGAATATGGATTTGATCTGATTGCATCATTATTTGCATCTAACTTTTCTGGGGACTGTTACTTATTTTGTCCCAAATATCAGACACTAATCCAAATCAACCCAGCAGAATACTGCAACAATCACTAACATCAAGCAGTTCAAATATTAGAGGGCTCTGCTTTTAGGCTTCTCCCCAGCAGTAAAATGTGTCAAAAATGGGGTGTATCTTTATCAGGAAATGCTTCATTTCATAGTGGAAATGCCACAGATAATGAGATGATAATGAAACTTACTAGTAGAAGAATACGGAAAAGAAAAAAACAACTTGATAAATGCACAATGATATTTTCAATGCTTTCAGAAACTAAGTACTATATTTTCAAATTATCATATTTGATAACTAATCAAGACAAACTACTGTATAACCTAATGGCTTGACCTACAAATGCTTCCATACATACGGTTCTTTATAGTACTTTCATGAATATGTTTATGCCACTTTAGGTGCTGAAGTTAAAACTGATTGAAAAAGGAATGCTTGAACTTACACATGTAATAAGCATCTTCAAGGAAATCTCAAGTTCAGTGTGCAGAGGCTTTGATGCCAACAGGATTTAACCTTTAAATAAAATTGACATAAAAAATTTCTTAATCATAATATGTGCTTGCTTTCTGCCATGTGTTATATAAAAAACTTTTGTAACCTTTTCCTTCCAGAAAAGAAGTTAATCAATCCAGAAAAAAGAAACAATCGTTGTTTCCACAATATAAGTTGCTGTGATTTAATTATTCTATTAGATGAGACAAATGTGTTTGACACATGTGCTAGGGAAAGCTTTGGATAGTTCACTCATGCATAGAAAATGGACATATCTCTTGAGAACAAATGTATCATTCTGCCCCATTCCTGAAAAAAAAAAAAAAAAAAAAGGAATGGATTTTCTATGGTCTAATTAACAGAAACAACAGCAGCAATTACAGAAGTCCAACACTTCAGCACCTGCTCAGCTGGGGGAAACTGGTGAGAAAGGATACATTGCTTAAAATCTAAGGAGTAGACAAAGACAACAAAACGAAAAAGAACCTGACTCAAAGTCAGAATGAATAATAAATTCATCAGACTTTAGATCAGCACAGGAAGAATGAATGAAGTGCAAATGCATACAAAACTTCAGTAGCATTCAAGTCTGTGAGTGATGTGCACAGACACTTCATGCAGAAGTGAACACTTTGCTTCAGAAAGTCCAAAAAACTTGTTTTGGTATCATGTTGCAATCTATTTTTCTTCTCACAAATGTAAGAAACAAGTTATTCAGCTTAACAACGATGAGTTAGAGGGAAAATATCTGCATATTCTTTTTGACTGGATATGTTTCTGGAATAAATTAATGTCACGTGAAATTATCAGTAGAGAGCATTGAGAACATCTTTTTAAAATTGCATTTTCCAGCTCATGTTTGCATATAGGCTAGAATGGGAAAGTATTCATACAAAGACAGACGTTACAACAGTCACACACTTTTGAAAACCAATTTTCAGAGTAGATACAACAGGCAGAAAACAAATTGTCTATTACTACTCGGGTATCTTTAGTAAATGTAGGTTTTCTGATTTCTTGCGTAGCAAGAAACCTCCCAGGTGATGTTCAGCTCTCCTTTCCACACAAAATTTTAATTCTGATCTTATGAAAAATTGCAGAATAAAAGAAAAAACTAAGAGGTCCATAGCATCTGATAAAAAGTAGTTACTAAGCAGAAGTCCCAGGACCACATTTTATAGTTTGTCACCTGGACCCATTTGCTTCCTTTATAATCTGCAATTTATGGTTGATAACAAATTCCTATATTCATTTTTGCATAAATGTAAAACAACTTTTTCTTAAAAGATGCTTCATAAGGGCTGTTTTCTTCCCCTAAAGTAAACAGGCTCTTTTTTCATAACTTCTTATTCTTTAATCACTTGTGAATACTAGCCAAGTATTTTACAGACTAACACTGGTAATAAGTGTTTAATTTCCAAATAGAAGCCTAGTCCCCTATGTTTTTCAAAAAGCTAATACTACATATACATATTTTTTTATATATATATATATATAAAATAAAATATCTTTGCAAAAGAAAACACTGCAGGAATTTAGGCCTGGCATACTTTGAGCCCTGTTAGGGCCTGGTATACTTTGGAGCTTCTGGATTGATATTCATCTTTCTGTGATGGAAATCAACTACTACTTTCAATATTTTTAGTTTGATAGACCATATAAGTGCAAGACAGTGTAAAAATAGCCCCACGGTTGTAAAAATAATTGCAGATGTAATTTATAGCTTGGAAAACGTCATAGCTATATTTGCAATGATCAAGCACTGGAAGAATATATTATGCCTGCCTCAGCCACAGCTGGGTTTGGAATCCCTCCCCTTTAGTAGATTCAGTGTAAGCAAATCCTCCATGCTAGTTCTGTTTCTGTGCAACCTTTCCACAAAACCAAATTCCATAAATCTGAGATGCACTGCAATATCCAGCTGCTCCATAAGACTGTGAATTTCCCAGCAGCTCCATCAGAATGAAGTAACACTGCCATTTAAACTAGCTTTAGTAAAGGACTGTGAAAATTTCAGAATGGCAATGTGCATATTTTGGGTGCCTGCTCACCTCAATATGTAACTTTTAATTAATTCAAGCATCTGAAAAAGGAATTTCAGAAATTCTGATCACAAAGAAATCTAGCTGAAGGTAGATAACTACCTGCAGGGGTGTGCCGATTAACTTCTGCACCTTTCTGGGCCTTGGAGGTGGGAACCAAGGCTGCAACAGCAGGTTTTTTCCAGTCGCTCAGATTTCCAAGTTTTCTCCAGAGCAGAGCCAAGTACTTACAAGAACACTGAAGGAACTACTCTTCTAGTTGAAAGCAACAGGTTGTTCCCATGTCCTGTAAAACAGCAGAAGAGTTAGAACACATTCGGGTGATGAAAACTGATCTCCTTTCTTCTAGAATAATTCGTATATTTTTATATTAAGAAATGGTTATTAAAAACAAAAACAGAAACACACCAGGACCTTTATTTGTTTTATGGAGTCTGTCAGGGAACACTACTATTACTTTCCCAGTGTTTAGATCCTGTTTCTGGAACTAATCTGCCCAGATGGAGGAGTTCTGGTAGTGGGTCCTAGTTAGATCCTCACTTGTGGTCACATCCTGCAAGCCACTATGGGTCATCTGGCAAGTGTGGGTTTTGTCAAGGAAGGAAATCTCAGTAGGAACTGGAGGCCATCAGAGCTCTGGGTCAGAGTTTATAACCTGCACAATCCCACCAATTGGGACTGACATGTCATGTCCATGCAGTCCAAACCTCCCTACCTCTGAGAGCTGGGGCTCTGGGGCTATATTTTGTTTTCTGTCTCCCTGGGTCTGTGTTGCACTTCCAGAGCATCATATAGTCTCCCCTTTGCCTCACACTCTCTCTTGTGACGAGCAGAGAGGCTGGGAGTGCCATGGGAGTACAAGAGTCTGCATCACATCACTAGGCTACTCTGGAGGAGTAAATCCCTGTGCAGCTTGGCTGTACAGGCAGGCACACCTGCCACAGCCCCCACATGACTGCCCAATTAACACTCAGCTCTGGCACACTGAAGCTTATCCATGCATCCCTCCCGCCCATCTATTATGCTCCTGTTAAACGATTTACCCGCTGGGTGTTTCCATTTAGTATTTCAGTGAGCTGTGAACATGCAGCTCTGCAGCAGTGTTAACTTTCATTAACTTAATGGAAGCTATCTCAGAGTAAAATGTGGACTTACTCCTTTTGAAAGCTGTAGGGACTCAAAAACAAGCTTTCAGACCTTGAAAATCTCTTTCCTTCATAAATACACCTTAGGCAAAACATCCTGCATCCACACAACCTATATAAATAATAACAGGAATTCCTCTGAACAGTGCACTTCAGGATCGTTCTGTATTGACAGAGTTCAACTGGAGTATTTTTCTTTGTTTGCTGGGGAGATTGATGGATAGATACATTCAGGTGAAAAAAAAAAAAAAAAAAAACAAAGCAAATTTCTAAGAAAACAGTAACAAAAGCTTGTTTATATATTTTTTTCCCATTGCCTGCTAATGGATTCCTTCTGCTCATTGTAGGTGTCATTTTGCTGATATATTCTTTTCATATATTTCCAAGTTCCCTGAATCCATTCTAAGCAAAAGGCACTGGAACTAGGTTTGTCAAAGTAAAACTCCCCCTTGAAGCCAGTGAAGGTTTGACATCATTCTAAGATGTGCCAAATGCACTCATTTACTCAGAGCTCCTGCTTGGATACTATTCTCTCTGGGGAGCAACTATATATCGAACAAATGCTTTGCAAAAAGCTCTACTAGTGGTTCTATGACAGATTCATTTTTAATATCTGTAAGGCACAACTTCTAAAGCAGGATTTCATATACCAATAGATTTTAGTAATTTCTAGAAGTATTGCTATGATCATGAACAATTTATTAACCAGGACTGGATGCACAGAGTCACCAGCAGAAAAGCAGCAGTTACATGTAAATTGGATCCTTTTCCCCCAGACCTCTGAGGGGATTTTATTGGAGTGGTCTAACCTGCCAAACTAAGCTGAAGAGCCTCAGTGAAGACTATCAGATGAAACAGAAAAAAGTGAGAACAATTCAAGAACTACTTTTAAAGCCAGAGGCTGCCTCTTTTTATTTGTATAAGAATACAGCCCCTGTACAGCATTTCAAGTTAATGAACATTTAAGAAAGCTATTAGTTAATGAATGTTTCAGTGAGATACCAGAGTGAGATCAGTGTTAGAAAAAATCTGTATTAATTCTTACATTTAAAGGTAAAAATGAAGTCAAAAAATATGAACATACACACATACACATGCAAGTCAGTTTTCCAGAAGATACTTTTATTGATTTTTACTAAATAAAATTTCAGTGAATACACAGTGTTCTACTTGTGTCACCTTTTCTAAGTAAATTCTAAACTGTCTGTGTCTGGATATGAAGCTCTTCTTTAAAAGTAAGTACTTGTCACATCTTAATCCTGAACAGAGCATTGCAGTTGCCTGTTACTGAGTATAAATAAAACAGTACAATGAATATAAATACAACAACATAAAGCAACTATGAAGTAGTGGCAAAACTGAGTAACATTGCAAAAACCAGAATCTCCTCACTGACCTCTTCAAAATGTTTGGATGTATATATAATGTATGTTAGCAGTAAAGAAGCAGCAGCCAGAGGCCCCAATTACTTTGAAGCTCTCACTGTGCTGATTACTATATGAACATAAACAGGAAATATTCCTTCCCTCAAAATCACTATGATCGAGACAACAGCAATGCACATCGGGGCTTGCAGAAAATGGTGTGGAAGAAGGAATGCTGAACCTGAGGGCAACTAATTGGAACACAGGATTGTGAAAACCAGTGGCTAAACATACAGATGTAAGCTCTAAAGGTTTTTTTTTTATTCCATTAAACAATTGGACAAGAGCTACAAATGAATCACTTTCAGCCTGTCTACTTAAAGACTCTCATTAAGCACAGATATCACGGTGAAGATGGATATTTAATACAGAAACAAAAGAAGACCAGGATAATGGTTGTGTCTAATGACTAGGTTGTGTAATGGGTTGAATTAAAACTTTGTTCATAAAAGTATGAGTAACTGGTTATAGTTGTACAAATAACCATTTCTTTA
>JAWWES010000041.1:8490673-8534912 GCA_035583135.1 Lophotriccus pileatus
TTCGTGGGACCTGTAGGTCCCCGACGGGCCTCTGAAATGTATACTGGTTTATTTTCTATTATGTGCTAATAATTATACTTTTATAATTTTTATTGTATACTAATAAATATTTCTTTATTATACTTTGATTATTTTGAGTATCTCAAATATTCTATAACAGTTGTAAAGGCACAGAATCTAATAAAGCACAAGTTAATAAGCTCTCACTGTTAGAGAGCTTAACATGACAGAAAGGCACGATGATGACAGAATTTCTAGATCTGGATTTTATAAAATAACATGGGTTGATAAGGGAGAGGTATGGACAGAACTCTGCATTAAATATTAAGCATTTGCATTACCTGAGCTAGAGGATCCATTGCAGCAATCAGAAAATTGCTGCATGCCTTTAATTTCTGTGGTTAAGCTGTTACAAGGGGAAAGAAAAAGCAATAAACAGAGTTCAGTTCAAAATATTTACTGTGTCTGCACTCTGTGCGCTTTCCTGTTTTGCTGCTGCTCTGGTTATCTTTCTCAGCACATCAAGGGTTCTAAGCAGAGCCTACCACCCCTGAATCATCCTTTCTGACAGGCAGGAGTTGTGTGAGAGGAGGTAGACTTATCATTATAAAGTCAATGACCTGAATTTTCCCAAGACTTCTAGTAAAAACAGAACATGATAATGAAAATCTTTGCCTATCTAGTCACAGTTCACTATCTTTATGTGAACTATAATAATCTAATCTACTACCTAATAATGCCACCAGTGAGTAACCAATGATGGAAAATTGCTCTGTGAGAACACTTGTATCCTCCCTCCACTGCAAATTTTGTCTGGGAGGAGACTGATTTACAGTTTGACCAAAAAAAAAAAAAAAAAGCATAGTTGCTGATAAAAGCAGAACTTTATAGGACATGTGTAAGCAAGACACTGGGCTGATGTCAGGATTTTGGCATGGCAATTAATAAAATTACTTGCTATATTATTTCAGCTACTGCAACCTATGATACATTTGCTGCTACTGAAACTCAAAACATTGTGTGAGTCATGTTCATAAATACACAATGCCTAATGATTTTTATCACATTTCAAAGATTATTTTCTTTTCTCTTCACAGGCAAGTTTTAATAAGTCACAAGAGGTTAGGAGTCGCTCAAGTTCCAGTTAGGACACTGATCTAACCATTGCCCAGAAAATATCTTGATCAGAAATCGTAGTCCTAGTGAGGTAATTAAAAAAAGAAAAAAAAAAAAGAGAGAGAAAGTGAAGGAGAAATACAGTTCGGAGAATTTTCCATTTCAAAACTGTTATTATGACTTGGAAAAGAAAGGGACAAAAAATGTTTGTATAGCCACCACTGCTGGAGCATCTGGAAAAAAACAAAACAAAACAAAACAAAAACCACTTGATAAAAGCAAGCTGATTTCCAGGGTAGGGTAAAATTCTCTCCCCATCTTATCGTTGCTGATGCCACCCTCACCCCAACCTTCCTCCTCTCCCCCTCCTCAGCTCCTCTTCCTCACTCCTCACCTGCCAGTGATGGCAAATGGCTATGAGGAGCTGGGACAGGCTGCAAGGAGTAGGTGTGTTATGGGGCAAATGTACTCCAGGATGAGCTGCTGGAGGAAGGGAGATTATCCAAGGCTTCTGTCATTGCTGGGCAGCAATACGGCCACCGCGGCTCCCTTTGCTCCTCCCGGGATCCTTGATGTGAAGCACTCTGGAAAGCATCTCACTGCTAACAGGGCTGCTGAAGACAGAAAACAGAATAAACACGGCAGCAAGAAGTGATCACTCCATCTTTCCTCATCGTGCATCTGACAGATTCACATAGACCTGACATGACAGTTGCCTTCTACTTGCAAGAGCCCCACAGCCAAGGGGGAGGGGGAGGGAGGGCAAAGTGGGATAAATAATGATACATCCACAATAACAAGGCAGTGGTGTGGAAATCTGTCAAGAAATACACGCTCCTGATAATAGGAAGAAAGCAAGCCTGATCTCACTTAATACAAGTCTGGACTTAACACATTCTGCTACACGACAAATAAACCATCTCCTTTCTGCAGGAGCAGAGGTGCCCCTCCATCTGCATAATAGCTGTGCACAGCTTGGGATCACTTGATCTTCCAGACCCCCCTCCCTTACTCAGCTGGGTTGTTATCATCCTCTGTTATTATCTTCATATTTCCCCTGGTTATTATCAGCATGCTACCTTTGCCTTTATGTCGACAATCTACCTGGCAATTTTCT
Source organism: Lophotriccus pileatus (assembly GCA_035583135.1). NCBI lineage: Eukaryota > Metazoa > Chordata > Aves > Passeriformes > Tyrannidae > Lophotriccus > Lophotriccus pileatus. Next base: position 8,492,907 of record JAWWES010000041.1, read on the forward strand.
CCTCTCCAGCTGGCTTTCGTGTTTCCTGGGTAAGAAAACTAATGTTCTTTGCTCCAGAGTGAATGTCCTATTCATTATTCTCAATGTACTGTGACACAGCAACACGGAATATCAAAAGCCTCCAGTAAATTCTCATCTATTTCTCGGTCGTATAGAACAATTAACAAAACAGCACAAATAGCAACCTACCTTTTATGGTCCCTACTGAATTTAGGTTTTGACGGTGCTACATTTCACAATTGCCCAGACCTGCAATGGGAATGAATGTGTGGATAAACACTGTTTAATATTGTACATTATGATGTAGCAGAGAGCACTGCTATTGCACCACATTCTTGTTGGTAACCCAGATAAATCACTTTTCATAGCCAAATAGGTTGAAGCAGAGTGCAGTTAGTGAAAAGAATTGCTGCAAAGAAACTCCTCACAGATAGTTTGATCGGCTGTCTATATCCCTACAGATGACAGACTAGCAGGAAAATGAACTGATGTTATGGGGTTTTGCTGACCACATTGCACAGAATTGCATCCAGACAATTCTTGAATATCTCCAGTGAGGGGAACTCCACAACAATGTCAAAATCAACTTCAAAAAGGTTTAAAAAAGCAGCAAAAAAGATTGGCCTGGTCCAGAAGAAGTAACCAAGTGCTTCATCTGTCTTGACAATCACACTGAGGCCCACAGTGGTCTTTTAGTCTTTTGGTTAAGTAAAGATTAAATCCCCTCATGTCCTTTAAATTTACCAAAACCATGGGAAAGTCTAAGGCCTTTTTTTATAAATGCACCAAAATCTGTAGACCTCAGCAAAGGCAGATGATCAGTAACCAGAATTTCTTGTGATTAGAAACCGGAGTTCTGCAAACTTTATCAAAGCAGAGCAGAGGTCAAGCTACCCAAAAAGTCATAACACACAAAAGTCAAGTTATGACAAGTTCAGATCAAAATCTGAATATGGAATATCTACCAAAAAGTAAGAATTAAAACTAATAAATAAAACAGTAATTAAGCCAGCATTATTTACCCTGTTTCTTCATTTAAAAACTACAAAATTATAAGAATTTAAATGGTAATGTTGTTGGCAATTTCCATTTGAAAAGGCTATTTAAGAAGGGTTTAATGACTTCTGTTTGCTAAAGTCATTTTGCACTCATGGTTATTTAAATGCACTAGGACCTCCACTGAGAATCAGGATGTTCTAAATAATGAAATAATAACTTGTGTAACCAATTACTGTAAAATAAAACTGGATTATCCAATATGACCTGTCTGGCTTTAGTATTCATAATTTGAAATCCCATTTAATTAAATCCTCAGGGTACTATATTTAATGTAAAAACAACCATGACCTTCTTTGTAATATAAATGTAGTAGCCATAGCAGGTCAGGAATGAATTTTGGTTCCACAACTGGGTGACTCATTCATCAGAAAATTTTCTGGGCTGTCATCCTATTTAAACATCATTATGAGCCAGTTCCTCAGCTGGTGTAAATAGGCTGCTGTAAATTGACTGTAATGGTACCAGGGCTGCTCTTTATTTCTAAGCAACAGAAAACCAAGGAAAGTGTACATGCATTTTTTGGTTCACTAATGAAGATGAGGTTTATTCTAGGAAAGATATATCACCTCTTCCCCCTCCCTCCTGGTTTGTTTTTTTGATTGGTTTTGTGGATTTTGTTTTGTTTTCTTTTGTTTTGTTTTTACTTATAGGGCTTCTAGGGAAAGTTTGCTTCAGTGTGGGTTTGGATTTTGTTTTTTGGTTAATTAGTGTTGTACTTTGCAGAGCAGCATCAAGGCCAAGTAAGAACTTGTTATCTAAAGGGCATGACAGTAAACATATCAAATTGGGGAGTGATTTTTCTATGATGTTAACAATCTACCCACACATGCTATAATAGTTTTTCCATTTTTCTGATTTTTTCTACCTATTTTTAAACCAGCTGGACTCTCTTTTCTGCACAGTGAAGACCTGTGAGCACGCTATCTTCTCATTTTGCTCTGTACATCATATATGTAGTTGTTACATCTACAAAACACAGATTTTCTCAGAATATAAAGAGCCAGGACTTAAATGCAGAAACACTAAAGTGCAGACACACAGACATGCTTAATACCCAGTCATAAAAAACCTCCATCTCAAGCACCCAAGGGCCAATGCTGCACCACATAAGGTACACCATTTGCAAATAAATTTTCTGAGGGTTGGATCAGCCTGGTAGTGTGCAATTTCAGCAAATAGGTAGATGTGTCTACCATGCAATCCACAGGCCAGATCCCCAGCAAGATGAATTTGTCATATTTTTTCAAATCACACTCATAATGTTTGAAGATGTCTAAAATATGAGGCAGTTAGTATAGGTGAAATGTATTGCACACTAGATTAATAGACTCAACTTCATCTATACTACACTGATATGGAAAAAAAAAAAAAAAAAAAGTAGGCAGGACCAAGTAAAAATCAACATGTCAGAAGGCTGATTGTGGACATCTCATTACTCATTTTTCTTTGTGACTGCCCTTCAGAGGATGCTTAGAGAAGTTTAAATAATAACTTAAGGCCCTGAAACTAAAAATATAACAGAATTACATAAAAAGCTCTCCAGATTTTTACTTATATGCTGTTTTCTTGTCAAGGGTAATGTATGCAAGGGAATCAGATCAGGGAGTCCTGACCTCAGCACTGGGAAGGTACACAAAGCATTTATTGTAATGCACCTAACATTCCATTCAGAGCTTTCACCTATTTGTACACCGTCTCTTTGATCAGAATTTTTGCTACTCAAAAATTATCAAATATATAACAAGATTTAAGACATTTTCATTCACATAGCCACTTGGTTCTTTCTTTCTGGAACACTAAGCAATCTATCTGATTAAATAGCCTTAGTCTTTATTGTTTCATTAGGAAATTTTATTGTTTAAAGAATATGGACCCAGAATACACTCTGCCATATTGTCATGGTTTAGCAATGGTACTCCCCAATTTAGTGCTCCTACTGAGACTTCTCCAAACCATGCTGCTGCTCCCTAGAACCAGGACACATATATTGGTTCTGCCATATCAGAAAAAAAAGAAAAAAACCCAATGAAATAAATCCTGCTTCATTTAAAAACTAACACACAAAAATCTCGTTCTTTAGTGGACCTTACTCTTTTGGGATTGGAGTGATAGACACAGGGAAAATTGCAGCAGACTGTTACCTACTGCTGTGGGCTGAATGGAAATGTGTGCTGCACCTATGAAATTTCAAATACAAGACAGAGATTCATGAAGAGAAAAAATAAGTCATATTAGAAAAGATTAGATTTGATAACTGATGGGTTTTTATTGTTTTTATATTCAGTCATTTATGTTAACATAAGAATAAGCAATCTGCATGCACATCATGTAATCAGCTCATAGAGTAAGCAGTTTGTTTCATTAAATTAGATCCCATTTTATGCTCAGAACATTGATGAGAAGATGAACAATGCACATATCACTGATTTTTAATTCTTGATTTCCAGTGGGGAGTTGTCCAGAACTATTAAATCAAGAGCCATTGGACCATCCTTTACCTATTTGTTATTTTTTAATAGATTTTATTCTTTTCGTTCTCATTTGCCCAAGCTTTCTTAGTTCCTTCTCCACCAACACCTTTTGTTTGGTAGAAAACAAATCTACATGTGCATATCAACACAGAAATACATATATTGAATTTTTTCCATTGACACCAGGAACCTTACAATTATGAAATAAACACTTGTAATGCATGTGTTTGTGTTGTGGTCTATAAATTTTCTATCCTGTGCTTGTAACAGTTTGTAACAGTTGTAACAGTGTGGACATTACAAAAAATCTGTTTGTCTGGCAAATGGAGAATACTGTAGAACTTAAAGAACATGATTTCCCCCTGCCCTTTTTTCTTTTGGTGTGTGTGTGTTTGTGTCTCATTGATTAATCCTTCCCTAGGTAGCACTTTCCTCTTGCTAGGAAAACAAAACAAAAGAAAACAAAACATGAACCAAACCACAGGAACCCTACTTTACCATCTGAAGGTTTTAAAATATCGCAGGCACTTAGACACCTGACCATCTAACTCCTTGTTGTTTAGGTAACTGGAGAGGAATCTTCTTGCTTTATATTAGTGTTTGATCCACTGGCTATTTTTCAAAATAAATTAGAACTGAAAAGATTTCAATCATCCTTGTATGCTCTAGCTGTTGTAAAGATCAGCTGCATAACTCTTTTCAACCAGAGACAACCTCTGAGCCCTCTTCAGGGATAGTCTTAGGCAGGTAGTGAGACACAGCTCTTATAAATCCCTGTAATGGAAGTGGCATTTTCTTTTTTATAGAGTCCCTTTTCCTGGTTGTTTGTAAGAGCTCTTCTACATCACTAGATAGAATGAAAATATTTGCTCGTTCTAAGTGCATATTTTTGTCCTCAGTTAATTTAATGGCAGGAACTATCTCTATAAACAAAAATATTCCAGTGATGACATTCCAAAATCTTAGCTGCAAATTACCATCTCTACTGTCCTTCATATTTTAAGTCTTTCAGATGAAAATATATGGATGAATTATGATGGGAAAGTATACATAATTCTTCAATAAATTGGTAACTGAAGTATGTCCTTCCACTCAAGATTTTCCGTTTACTTTAGAAGAAAGTGTTAGTTACAATTTCTTACATTTGTTTTGCTTAGAACCTAGAATAAATTTCATAACTATGTTGTCAGGAACATGGCTAGCAGTAGACCCTTACTACCTTGGTCTTAAGCCCCATTCTTCAACTTCAAGACAACTGCAGGAGTCTTTAAAAATCAATTTTGCAATAATTCTTTTGTTTAAGGTCACATTGCAGCTGTTACCACAAGTTATCTTATGTGTAAGGCACACAGATACATGAGCACTTTCTAGGAAGGACAATAGGACAATATCAGGGAGGAATAAAAATCTCTGATAAATAAATGCAAGGGATTAATAGCAACAGTATGAATCAGGCATATTTTCCAGAATAACATTGAGGTGAGATAATGAAATTTAGTTTAAGTAGGCATTAATAGAAGGTTCGACACATGTCAGTCTGTCAAAAGTACAGACCAACTATCATAAATTGGACAAAGACAAAACATGAAACAAACAAACAAAAAAAATCAGATTTGTTGCATACTTTAACATATTTACACATTTATTAAGACGTGGCAGGCCATGTATATTCAGAAGCTTTTATTTTTATTTGATGGGCTGTAATGATGAGAAAAGGAGCCCAAATATGCAAAACCCAAAGAAAATATAGTTGCAGTGAAATTTCACACTCGTGGTCTCCAAAGCACATATGTAGTTGTCATCATCACAGCTCATAATAACTGCCTACATACAGCCACAAGTGCTCAGGGTTTACCAGGAGCCAAACAGGCAGATGGATCATTCCTTGTATATGTGTCTATATAGTTTTACTCTTGCTGCATACCACTAATCATCCTCCCTCCATCTGCAGACTCTTTTGAACTGCATGTTTGTCCTTTTTGAAGCCCACAGCAAGCTTTTATAAATAGGAGAAGTGTGAGATGAAATGCAAATGCGGTATACATCTCTGTATGCACTTGACCCAGCTTCAATGGGCACGACACTGGATATATGTACATGTCATCATGTAAGTTCACTCTTCAGTTCACGGTAAGTCCCAGCCCGTACATTCACCACACTGCCTGAATTTTGCTATGCTTTGGAATTCAGCTTTGGAATGTGGCAATTGGCATGCTGATAAGGAAGCTTGGTTGGAACATATGAATGTAAGTATATCAGTATTAGGTCAGACCAACTGGGGTCTAATCCAGTAAACTGATTCTAACAATGGGCACAAGTCTGGAGGACTTGATACAAACTAGATACAAATGATCTGTATCTCTCCTTATCATTCGCCTCTTCTCCATCTATTTCCATTTCAGAGATCTGCTGAGCCATATGAGGGGGCTTTGTGCTCGGTAAACCTTGATAGATTTCTTCTGCACAAACTTGTTCAATCTCCCCCTAAGTCGACAAAGATTTTTAGCATGTAAAACAGTCTGCAGTAAGAACTTGTTCCTGTCTCCTGTCTTGTATAATCAACTATCAACTCTCACTTGTCTTGAAAATAAAATAGAAAAAGTGGGTTCTGTGAGTTTCATTTGACTGTCTCTTGTTCTTCAAATATAAGAGACTGTGAACAGTTTAGTCTCTGCCCACTGTCTTCATATCACTCAAGATTTTTTAAATTTCCATCACATCCTTCCCCCATGTCAACTCTTTTCCAACAGAAGACTTCTAGCTTACACAAGGGTTCCCTGTATGAAAGCTGTTACAGACAGTTGATCATTCTTGTCACCTTTCTCTTCACTTTTTCTAGTGTACTTCATGCACTTGAGATGAGAGGCTCAGGACTGCATAGAATATTCTAGGATATGTCTGGACCAGTAACTTTATATGGTGGAACACTGAACTCTGTCTTGCTTTCTATTATTTTCTTTTTAATTCCTAAACTTTGCTTTATGATGGCTACTGAGCACACCAGCTGATATTTCAGTGCAGATCTCTTTCTCAGCAATAAAAAATTGCTCCTGACTGGCAACAGTTATTTCAATGCACTTTTTTTGTATATGAAAATAGGATTGTCTTTTCTTCTTCTCATCCATTTACATTTAGCTATGCCGAATTTCATCTGCTCTTCTTTTTTTTGCTCTTTCACTTATCTCACAAAAACCTTCTGCAATTTTTTCTAGTCAGACCTCATGCTACCCTGAATAATTTAGTATCATCACCCAACTTTCTTACATCACTGTTCGCTCTGTTATGCAGGTCACTGATAACCACATTAAGCAGAACAATCCCCTGCACATATCCTTGTGGAATTCTACTGCTGACCTCCCTTCACTGAGAGAATTGACTATTTACTCCACTCTCTGTTGCCTGTTTTATAACGAATTATTTACCCAAGTTATGACCTTTTTATCTGTTATGCTTGACTGCTAAATATCTAAATCCAAATAGATTATATCAATCAGATCAGCTTTATCCATATGCCTGCTGACTGTTTCAAAGATCTCCAATAAATTTTCAAGACAGTAGTTCTCTTTGCAAAAGCCATGATGACTTTTCCAAGGCAAAGTACACACGTACACCAATTCCATTCTTAATGACAGTTTCTCCAGATTTTCCAGCTGTAGACACCAGGATTACAAGCCAGCACACCTGCAAATGTCCTCCAGATTTATTTTTTTCTAACTGGTGTTATGTTTGCCATCCCCTTGTCCTCATAAAAGCAGTTTGAAATTAAAGATTATGTATCAGTGTTAGCAATTCAGCTACTTCATCTGCGGGTTTCTTTGGAAACTCTAAACATCCCATGCTCCTATCAGGTTGGTGCTGCTCTTCACTTTGACAGTTCATTCCATAACCTCTGCTACAGTCACTTGAGTCTGAAATATACCTTATGGAAAGTCTCTGCAAAGAAGAGAAAGAATGAAGAATTTTGCATGCAGATAGAAGTATTTAGGAAAATTTATTCCACCTCAGAAGAAAGAAGTCTCACAGTTCAATAAAGTCCTCTAAAAGACAGAAAGATCAAGGGTGCTTAATTTCCCTTTTTAGGTAGAAAGCTAAGATATTTAGCTTTTCTATCCAGTTCAGATGCTTACTGGGGATTAACCCCAGTCTTTCTATGCAATTATGATATATACATATGATGTAGCCTGTGGATAAGATATTATTCATTAATGATTTTTTGGCATTTCAAGCCTAAGAGATCATCTTTTTGTTTGTCTTTGTCTTCTACAGTTATCAGATATACAAGCAGTATTAACTAGATGAGAAACATTTTCATATCTAGAGCTTGCTTTTAACATTCCCTCATTCTTTAAAATAGGTTATCTTAAAATACTGCTGCTAAATTCTGCTTGTTCCCCTTATACAGCAGAACACAGTACAGCCTTATGAAAGCAACAAGTACCTCTAGAAAATTAAGAATTACCTGGAAAATAAAAAAGACTTGATAACTTTATGATATATGGCAACACTGACAATATGGAAAAATAATTGCATGTACCTGCAGCCTGAAATAACTACTTGTACAGTCTCCTGCCATGAAAGAGGTTGATTTAAGGTAGTGTCTGACTTTGCATTTGTAGTCGAGTAAGTGCTCAGCCAGTCAAGTCCTGCAGCTCAACTGAGATACCTTAATTTACTCAGTTGCAGCAACCCATTTATATTTATATGCTTTGAAATAGGAAAACTCGGTCTCTGATGAAAAGAATGTGGTTTGTACCTGTTTCAGCTCCAAGCTCTAATACATTAGAAATTGAGCAAAGGTTTGTTCTCTTAAGGAGAGACTGCTTTGTCAGCAGATTTACTGCAAAGTAGAAGATGGACAATATATAGTCTAAGGCCATGTGTTATTATAGCAGTCATCTTGTTACTGCATAGCTCTGTGCACTCTGCATTCTTCTCTCATTATAATCCTCATCCTATTCAACTATAAACTCATTAAGCTCCGTCAATATGACAAGCTGTCCAGTTTGCATCTCTCAGCTATTTGGATATTTGCTAATAATCATCTTTTCTTATTTCACATCCATAAGTCAGCATAAGTAATGTATGACTTCAGCCATCTTGTATGCCTGAGTAATTTGGCCATTGGCAACGTGTGACAGTCCTCATTTTGATCATCTGGCTAAAACAACACACTGTTTTAAAACATTTTTTTCTATGCATTGCCATTCTACACTTTCAGTTAAACCACATGCAATTAAAATTGTGGCTAATTTCGAATAAGACACTCGTAGCCTCTTGTTCATTATAGTTCCGTAAACTTCATAAAATTGAATTGAAAATTGAATATGTGTTCTCACAAATTATGATAGCCTTACCTTGATATTTCTACGTTTCTATACACATTCTGGAATTTCACCAGTCTTTTTCAGCCCCTGAAAGGGACCTGTAAACAAAAAATGCTGGTTTGTGTTTGCACTTCAAAGTTCAGAGATACTGATCTACCAACCTGGTCTAGCAGAAGGTGTCCGTGCCCACAGCAGGGGATTCAGAATTGGATGATCTTTAAGGTTTTATGATTCCATGAAATTGCAACAGCTGAAAACATTTTGAAAACACAATAAGTACCAAGTATTTTATCTTCCAGGTCTTTTCCTTCTGTCTTGTTAACTGAGAGACATGTTAGACTTTTCATTTTAAGGTGTGAAAATATAGCTGTGTACCTTGGTACCTTTGTGACTGCATCTTTAAGTTCCAGTGTAAGGAAGGGTTATGAAAGAAATGTTCCCTAATTCCAACAGCTTCATTAAAGCATAAACCAAAACACATTCTGTAGAAAATATTTAAAATTATCATTTGTAGCTTTTGATAGAAAACAAGTGAACTTGTCTCCTCTAATCCTTATATCTTGGTTAATGGAAGTAGTGGAATAGCTGCTGGGTAAAACCAAAAGTTTAAGAAAGAAGGATCATAATTGTTTCTAGGCTGCAATTTAGGCATTAAGTAAGAATACATATTCAGTAATAGAATTTTTAAGATTTAGATAAAATGTCTAATTAACTTGAGAAAAGTAATTTAGTTTGGTTTATAATCAAAGATCACTCTTTTCTGCACTCAAAGATTATTTTTGGTATAAATTATTTTTGCTTAAGTATCATTCCAATCACTAAAGCTAAATTTCTAATTATCTAATTTGATTTTGAATACATTGCTGCATCGCTTATTTTTACTTAAATATAAGCAATGTCTTATTATTGGTGATAGTGAAAATTGATGTATTAATACTCCTGTTCAAATGTTTTCATACAAATATAAAATACCGAGATAATTTTATGTATGTCAGTAACCCTCCTGTAAGCTACGTGGACCAAGGAGGTTTAGTAACCTGCAGAGGCTGATTGGTCTTTGTATCTCCTGTACTGAACACAAGAATTTAAAGTTTAGTTTTAGGCAATAGTTTGCTTCTTTTTATTATAGTATCTCGAGAAGATATTTTATGTATTTTTTTACTGAAGCAGATATAGTGTCTAGATATTAATTATAGAATTAGGAATTATGTGATGTTTTGTTAGAAATTCATGATGTCCAAATTAACTAGAATGTTGTATTTCCTGCTTTTAGAGCACTTGATTACTGAACTGTGATAGTACAACTCCCTAAGAGGACCCACCACTGGTCATAAAAAATGCAGAGTACCACACAGTGAAAGAACCTGATACTTAGTTTTTCCTCCCAATGGAATGAAAATGTTACCAAGAGTCACAAACTGTGCAGGAATCCAATGTATCACTCTAAAACAGTACAGAAGATCTCTGTGAACAACTGAAAGGACTGTCTTCTTGACTAACGTGAGATGTGCAAACAGCCTGAAACAGGGTACTGGGCAGCAGGACAGGTATTCCTGCAGCTCCCTGTCTCATTGTGTAGTGTATCTTCTCAAAAGGGGGTTGAAGCTGAAAGTCTTGTGAGGAAAATTGAAAGCAAGGCTCCAGCTCCATGGGAGAGGTCTAATCAATTGACAAAAGCAGTGTCAGATTCAGTCCGTAAGAAAATGTTGTGACTGTTGCTTCTGTGTTTTGGGCTAAGTTTGATAGTGTCAGCATTGAAAGAGCATTCTGCACACATTTCAAACCTTAGGCCTTTCCTACAATTTCCTCTTGCAGTTCACAGCAGAGCTGGGAAAAGAATTGCTAAAAAAATTTTAAAAATAAAAAAAAAAATGTAAATCCATTCTGCACACAAAATAGGAACATTTAAAATTAAAACAAAAGTTATGGAGTCTCTACTCTGATTCTGCACTGCAATCAGAATATACAACATTTTGCACCTGTCTGGACCAATACAGGCGTCCAGAAATCTGGTTGCATCATAGGTTCAGGATCTACAGTCAGATTAGTATCTAACTCATCCTTAATATGTCACTCAAAGATATCAACAAAATACAGGGATATGGTTGCTGCATCCAAAAAAAAAGATTTTTTTTCCCCAATAATAAGGGAAAAAGGTTGCCAAACTGTAGTACTTCCGTAGATCGATGTCTCCGGCAGCCAAGATAAAGACTCAAAGACTTATTTTCTGTTTTGCTAAAACACACACAGACACACACAGACACACAGACACACACAAAGGAAAAAAAAAAAGACAAAGCTGGGTTGAAAAAGGCACTCAGAGTTAAACAGGAAACCTTTTAGCAGCTCTTGGGCCAGTCAATATTCCTATGCTACATGTTTTCTTTTGCATCCCATGTGTACTAATGACAGATTAACGAGGCACATAGGTAGAAGTGGGAGTTTGAAAGCCAGTTAGATGCTGTGAATTTTCCCAAACGTGTCAAAATATGAGAAGTGACTGTGCTAAACAACTCAGTGCTGATACACTGGAGAAAAATGAGTGCTTAATAAAATTTGGTGCTTTTATTTACCTCCTTGAGGCATGGTGATATGGCTGCTCCACACTGTGAAGCATAAAACCACATGTACAACACAGACTAGGGTACATAAATCTTCCAAATCAGTATTTTATTTTAAGCTAAACTTCCAGTCCTCTGCTTAACAATAAATATTGGTTCATATGTCATACTAATATGAGTGCCAGAGTTTTTTCCTAATTTTTTTTTATTACAGTAATGTTTTGAAGACACGGATGGAACCTTCATCGATGGGTCTTTTTAATAGCTACTATTTGTCTGTAGAAAATTGTAGAAAACTGATAATGAGTATCCAAGGATGATATTTCTAAATAAGCACCAAAAGCCCCTGCTTCTCCAGTACTCAGTCCTGGAAAGAAATTTTGTGACTCAAATGCTTTGGCTTTATGTTTGACCTACAGCCTTCCTGGCTCACTGACAGTTACCCTGGGGAGGCAGAAAAGGAGAGATGTGGAGGCAAATACTATTTGGCAGACCATTTCTAAGCTAATGTCAATTTTAGTTTTGGTCTGAAGTTAAAAGTGAAACTGCCAAGAGCTTTTGTGTGAAGATGCAGGAGGAAAAGATTTATTTTAAATTTTGCAAAATGGTAGATTTCTTGCACTGTCTTAAAAAAGCAAAATTAAAAAAATATCTTTTTTCAAGCACCTCAAATCATTTTGTAGAAGCACTTTACTGATCCCTGTTCCAATATTTGTTCAGTACAGATGGTGTCTTTGCCAGTGGAAAAGTTTCTGTGACTTGGATGTGGACTGATTCCAGTTCAGTGACAATAACACTGTAGAAAGCCTGTGATGGTTCACCTCTCCAAAACTAACACATAAGTGGAAACTTGCTATTGATCCTTGCAGCACTAGTGTCCCATGACACTACTTTTGAAAGGCAGAAAAAACAGGTCTGGAAAGACAAAATGTTAGACCACTCACTTTTCATGTAAAGGTGGTAGACTAACCCATTACCCAGACAGTACAAATATGTGTTCTATTTAGCCATGGATCATGCTTTAAAGTATCTCACTTTTTTGTAGATTCAGAAAACATTTAGCAAATTTGGGGGAACTGTGTAAACAACAACAAGGACTTTTCTTCAATATTAACACATCACGGGGTGGAAATGTTCTAAAGGTAGCCTTGAACCTCAGCAGGGTGGATTGGAGGAGGAGTGATGAGCTCCCACATTGAAATTTTAATTAGTAGGAAATCAAAGTTGTACATCAGACATGGGATTTTTCTCTCTAAATCAAAAGGACAGCAGCAAAACATTCAGCTTTGTGCTAGGCGAGGAAAGGGCCTTCCCTGTGGAATGCATGATCTAAAAATGCATCTGAAAATAACCATGACAGCAGCAGAAAAAAACACACATCTGTGAGCTTGTAGCTTCCTCCTGTACTGACTTGTTGAAAGGTGAAAAGGAGGCACACAGAATATTTCCAACAAGCTGTCCATATATTTTGAAGTTGGATGCCATCTTTGATATTGAATGCAAGGCTGTGAGTTTGCCAATCTTCCATAAGGAGAAAAAAAAGGATATCTTTTGTGACGACTATTGAATCTTTTACTACAGGGACTGTCCTCACTTATGATCTCATTTGACTGGGTCACTGTGTTAAAACAAAGTTCTTAGATAAGAAGGTTGATTTTTTTCATTATTTAGATAAATCAAAAATGTAAATCTGCCTTTATAAGGTCAACTCATAATAAAGCCAGAAATAGATTTATTGGAAATATAAGGTGAGCCAATCACTGTAAATATCACACATACTTATCTGAAAAGCTTTGCTGTCTATGATTCACTTTCTGAATATTACCAGAAAAAACAAAATCAAGTATTCTTGATTGTCAGTTGTCCCTGTGATGAAGAAATTTCTTTTATTAATGACAGAAAAATCATAATTTCAAGGTTTGTGAATGAAAATTTTCTTGGTTCCACTTTGACTTCTTTTTCTTCCAGGCTATACCAAATGCACTGACATTTCTGAAGATAACTCAGTGATGTCTGATGTTGTTTTCACCACTGGAAAAATAACGCAATCTGTCATGAATAATCTTATACTAGTTAAGGGTTAAAAAAATGCAGTTATAAGTTTGAAAGGCATTATGCAGATGCCTTCTGTAGATGGGAAAGCTCTTTAGCCTGAGTGTCCAGCTTAGAAAGTTATCACATACCCCTGAGCTCACCTGCTTTCATCCCAATGAAGGGGAGAATAACTTCCAGCAACATTAGAAGTATTAGGCTGATAGGACAAGTATTCCATTTTCCTGCCTTTATGGACACCTGCCCTTACACAGAAGTCTGCAAGATTTGAACCTCAAGTCCTGTGTCCAGTTTTGTGTGTCTCACCTCGAAAAGGACATTGAGGTGCTGGGGCATGTCTAGAGAAAGGTAACAGAGCTGGGAAAAGGTTTAGAAAATGTTTATTATGAGGAATAGCTGAAGGATTTGGGGCTCTTTAGTCTGGGGAAACAGAGGCTCAAGGGTGACCTCAGTGCTCTCTGCAACTACCTGAGGGTAAGGTGGGGATCAGTCTCTTCTGCCATGTCTCAAGTGAATGGATGAGATGAAATGGCCTTAAGTTTTGCCCCTTAAGGGAATGTTCAGATTAGATATTAGGAAAAAAAAAATTCACTGAAAGAGTGGTTAGGAATAAATTGCCCAGGGTGGTGGTGGAATCACCATGTCTGGAAGTGCTCAAGAAGCATCTGAATGGAGCACTTAGGCATATGCTTTAGGGCTGATTATGGTAGTGCTTGGCTGATGATTGGATTAGATGATCTTGAAGGTCTCTTCCAACCTTGAGGATTCTGTAAACATGATTCAAATATGCCTGCCTAGAAGGAAGTATCAAAATGCTTACCTACTCAGGAGTGTACAAAGTAATTATCATCCAGTAATGACTATAAAATTAAGAAAATATGTTGCATTTTTGAGCCTCAGGCTAAGTTTACTTATTCATTTTCTGAAACTGAATGTGAAGAAGTCTCCAGTATTGATACAGACATTTTAAATATTTTGCTAGAGGCTAAGTTTTAAATAACTGACTGACTAATTAGTAGCATCAAAGTGTGGACCTGTGCATTACTTTTGGTATCTACCTACTGCCATAAATAAAACATCATATGCTGTGACAGTATCTTCAGTGCTGAGTTGCTCTTGACTGCTTCTTGAGGTAAGGCAAAGGACAGTTTTCAGAACTGAAATTCTGTGTAAAAGGACGTAGCAGGTGTATTCTTTAGATTGCCCAAGATCCCGTGGTTAAACCATTGTTTTCTTTCCCTATGCTGAGCACAATAAAAGGTTATTCTGCTCCAACCTGAGCCCTTGGAAACACGCGGCAATTCTCTTAAGGCAAAAGGAGGAGAATACATCATTTCTGGCACCATCTTCTCTACTCTAAACACCTTCTGTCATCACCTCATCTCACCTCCTTTCTAGGATTCTTTTAATTCTCCCTGCCTGTGTTTAACTTTGTCGTAAGCTGTTTTCTCTTGGAAGACTGTGTTTGACTTCTCTGCTCTGCCAACTCTTTCTGTTAAGGCAAAAATAAATCATTAAGAATCCAGGGTCAAACGAAGCAAAACGAATAATCTACAGTCAGTGCTTCAGCATGTCTAAAAAAAATAGGAATGACTACCCATTTTTAAAATTCCTAGTAGGCTGTTTGATCTGCAGTGTTTCTGTGCTATGCAGACAGCATAAAAGGGAATCTCCCTTCCTTCTCTGGGTCTCTGAAATCTTTTCATTCTTTCTACCAGGGACAGTGGAAAGTGCAGCCTAGATAAGGAAGACCACACTGCCTTCTTTTGAGATATCTTTGGCATTTCAAAAGTCGGTTCACCAGACTTTACCTATAGGTCTTCAATCCACTCAATTCTGACTTACACCATTGGGAAGCAAAGAAAAGACTGTCACTCAAATGTCTCCTACTTCACACTGGCATAGCATCTTCTAGTTACAAAAAAAAATAACATTATTTTAGTTAAAATATAAAACAAATAAACAAACAAAAAAACCACCCAAAACCCCCAAGGCAGATGCTTGACATTCAAGCCCTGAAAACATCACTACTAAGATCATTTATTCATCAGCAAAATACAAGAGAAGAATGCAATTTTTAGTGTCTTCATTACACCATAGAGCCAGACTAAATTCATCCTGGGAAAGGTTTAGGACTGTCTATATCTTATGCTGAATTAAAGTGATGTATCAAAGTAATATAACCAATTAACATAACTAAATATTCCAAGAATTTCTAACACTTTTATTGGCTTGGGATATGGGTGTCTCACAGTCTTATGTATTTTCCTCCCAGTAGCAGTGTGAGGTAGCAAGGTATTACTAATTCCGTTTCACAGATGGAAAGTGAAGCTCAGAGTGCTGAGGTGGTGCTTGTCTGTGCATTGACATTCAACCATACAAAACCCATGGGTAATTAGGACACATGACCTATAAAAATGTCATGAAACTTCTAGGGTTCAAATTCACATCTCTGCTAGCCTCCAAACATCAGCTCAAATAGAGCCAGTCCAGCACTTCTGTGGTTATTACCTTGTATGGGTGTAGTGGCATTGCAAAATTTGCACAAAAATAGGGAACTGAACTTGGACTATGAAAATGAGAGAGCCAGTCCCCTCAATGTTAGACCGTCCTTCATTTTTAGGTGTTGGATTATGCCAAGAGCATATAATAACAGGCAGGTGCTTTGGAGTTGATCTTTGGGCTCATCACTATTTAAGAGAAACAGGAATGACACAACAGGTATGTGCTACAGAAATGCTATCTCCTTTACAAAACTAACATAGAAATAGCATAACACTTTAAATAGATTTTCTCAGTTAATCCTTGTTTTACATAATCCCCGAGTCATTTATGTTAATGAGAATGAAAAAAAATGGACCAGGTCTTTTTGTACCCACTTTACACCAGTGTGACTGACAGCACAAGACAGAAGGCAGCAAATTAGACCTCCTGTGTGTATTACATTGTTTTCCATACTTGAATGCTAATGGCTTTCACATTTATTCACTGTACAATTAGTAGGCACATAAAATACCCTGACATGTAGTTTGCCCTGCACAGCCACTTATATTCCAAATAAAAGGGTCTGTAGACATTTTCAGTGAAATTTGGGCCACCTCATTTTATCGATTTTCCAGCAGTCTTGTGAAATCAATGGACAACTCTGCTTAGCAATCAATAGCACTATCTGACCATTAGCTGGTATTAGAAGAGAGATCCAAACATCTGATAGACATAGCTAATAGCACAAACATCTCTGTAAAGCTGTGCAGATCAAACCACAGATGTGATGGCAACTTTATCTCACATGGAAAAGCTACTAATAGAAAAGAAAGTGATGGCAGAAAAAAATGTTCCTATCAAATAATTTATTAAAGTAGGCAAATCACCAGAAGGAAAGTCATCAGAGCTTTCTCCAAAGAGTAAGTATGCCCCAATAAAAGACGGACATGGATCTGTTGAAATGAGTCCAGAGGAGGGTAATGAAGATGATGAAAGGGCTGGAGTACCTCTCCTATAAGGGTGGGCTGAGAGTATTGAGGCTCTTCAGGCTGGAGAAGAGAAGGCTCCGGGGAGACCTGACAGAACCCTCTGGTATCTAAAGAGGGCTACATGAGAGCTGAAGAGGCTATTTGTAAGTCATGGAATTATAGAACAAGGGGTAATGGCTTTAAATGGAAAGAAGATAGGTTTAGATTAGATGCTAGGAAGAAATTCTTCACTATGAAAGTGATGAGACAATTGAACAGGTTGCCCAGAGTTATGCATGTCCCATCCCTGGAAGTGTTCAAGCCCAGGTTGGATGGGACTTTGAGCAATCTGGTCTAGTGGAAGGTGTGCCTGCCTATGACAAGGTGATTGGAAATGGATGATCTTTAGGGTCCCTTCCAACCCAAACCACTCTGATTCTGTGACAGTCACACCAAAATCTGTATCATTTGAGATTAGCAGTTGATGTTGAAAGTCTTACCCATTTCTCTCAGCAACGGGAATCTGTGGTCAAAACTTTAAACCCATTAAATAAGCCCCAAACATAAGCAACTTAATTCTGTGCATTTTTTACTTTCACTTAATACTAAGAAATAGAGCTAACAAGGTTCAATAACCCTAAAGACAGAGCCAATTCACCAGATGGACTTTGAAGTCACACCTTACATTGTCAAATGTATGTGTTTTCAGGACTTGTGATATTTTTAGCCATGCTGCTTCCCTTGATCTGTGCTGAGTTTTGAATTGTTCAGACACCATTTGATCAAGCTAAAAAAAAAAAGAAAAAAAAAAGAAAAAGGAGTGCATATGTGTGGTACAGTGACTTCAATTACAAACACAGATAATTCAACTTGCCTCAAATATAGAGACTTCCTGCACATTTCAGATTTAATGCTCAATAGGGCAAGACTTTACGAGGAGCTGTCTAAAGCATTTAGACATCTGCTGAAACTGAAGCAAGAGGATGTTTAAAGCTATCTCAGCTGTCTTTATTATATATTGTATTAATTTCTGCAGGGATGTGGCTGGGTGTCACTATGACACTGCTGTCAGTGCCCGTGTCAGTATAGCTACTTTTTCAGACAGAATTTTACTTAATGTTTTGTATGTTGCTTTAAGGTTGATTCATTAATGTTATTTAGTGCAGTGCAAACAGCTTTGGGTGTCCCCAGTCCCACCAGAACTTTAAAAAGGCAGGCTTAGCTTAGTGGAACCAGATGATGAGCTGATTTTACGATTTTGCTGATAGGGGTTTGGAGAGCTCTAAGACCCACCTTTGGTATATCCCTAAATATTCATAAGTACATTTAAGAAAATTAAAGACCCTTTTGGGAACTATATTTCTGCCACTGGCCATGCACTGATCCATCAATTACTGACAGCCCAAAGAGCTGTATTGAAACCTCTAGCAGAATTAAGAAATTAAATCAATACCATTCAGTACACAAACAGAAAGAAACTTCAAGTGATTCAGATCTCATGTTTTACAACAGATAGCAAAATGATAGCAGTGTATGATTTATTCTGAGAAAAGTAGCAGTTTGAGAAAACAAATAATACCAGGGAGCACAGGAACAAATTCTTGGTTTATTTGATTTCTACCTTCTTGAAAAATGCCCTTAGCACTGGTCCAGAGGTGTGATACTTTGAATCTGGCTTTTTATGCATAATTATCTACTCACTGGAAGAGGGATTGCAGTCTAGGCCTCCAAAGTAAAAGCCCTCACATTCTCATTCTCTGTTCCAATGAATAACTATTTTCCTAATAATAATTATATTATGCAAAGTGTAAGAGTTTCTCTGAAATTAAGAATAGCATCTCCTCCATTTGGTCAAAACTGCAAAACACAAAAAGGGTGAAAGAAAAAAAAGTCCTCTAGATACGCCAATCTCTTTTTCTACAATTTAATTTTCCTGGCACGTGCATACAGTCCTTCAAGTGCCCACCTAAGCCTGGGAGGAACAGAGTGTTCAGTTCTAAACTCTGTGATTGGAGGCTGGTCACCACAAATTCAGAGGCCTGGCACAGCTCAGAGGAACAGTGCCAGGGCAAACAAGGCACACCAAATAGGCAGCTCCAAGGGCTCTTCAAGGAGACCACTCAGATCAGCAACCTTGGTGTGAAACCCAACAAAGTGGATCAACCAAAGAAGCTCCCTTACCAGAACAACTTGCAGAAAGATGAAGGTTATTGCCTATAGGGATATAGTACTCTTCAAGGGAAGCAGGGGAAGAGTACGAAATTCACATTGTAATGTAATTTTGAGGGGATTGTGGGAATATTGGCCACCAGGACTAGAGCAGTGATTGTCCTTCCGTACTTGGCACTGGTGAGGCTACATCGCAAATCCTGAGTTCAGTTTTGGGACCCTCACTACAAGAAAGATATTGAGATGTCCAAGAGGAGAAACAAAGCTGGGGAAGTGATTAGAGCACAAGTCTGATGAGAAGCAGCTGAGGGACCTGGGGGTGTTCAGCCTGGAGAAAAAGAAGCTCGAGGGGGACCTTATTGCTCCCTACACCTCCCTGAATGGATGTTGTAGCCAAATGGGGGTTGATCTCTTCTTATGAGTATCAAGCGACAGGACAAGAGGAAATGACCTTAAGTTGCACCAGGGGAGGTTTAGACTGTAGATTAGGAAAAATTTCTGCACTGAAAGAGTGGTGGAGCATTGGAACAGGCTGCCCAGGGAAGTGGTGGAATCACTGTCCCCGGAATTATTCAAAAAACTTGTCGATGTGGTGCTTAGAGATACAGTTTTTTGATAGACTTGACAGTTCTGGGTTAATGGCTCGATGGTCTTAGGAGTCTTTTCTAACCTTAATGGTTCTATGATTCTATAATTTGTAAGACTTGTTATTGGATATTTGGGGAAGAATCAAAGGGAAGGGAAAGTGGAGGTCAGGATGGATTACAGGAAAAACAAAAAATGAGAAATTAGAGCAGAAAGGGGATAAAAAGGCTGGCTGAGAGTAAACAGGTTGCTGATCTGTAGCCTTGTCTGGCCTAGACGTGTGTCTGATTATCACACAGGATTATTAGGTCCTAGACCTGCTTTCAGTGTGACCTCACATGCAGTTCTTTGTGTACGTGTGTTTGCCAGCAACAAGAGAAGAGACTGCGGGTCACAGGAGCCTGTGGGTTTGGATGCCAGCAAGTAGAGTGACCTGCATGCATGTTTCCCTAAGAAATCGCAGGACTGCACATGTGAGTGCAATTTGCTGGCAAATTTTAAGGCAGAGGAGCTGGTGAGCAGGATAAGAAACCTGAGAGGCAGCTACTGGGGAGTTGGGGCTCTCGACACCAGGGGTCTAAAAGTTCACAGCTTAGGAGACTATAGGTCTGGACCAGCTGCTGGATAGACCTGAGTTTGTTCCTTTTTTTTTTTTTCAGGGCTTAGCTCCATAAAGCTTTATGTTATCTTTAATCTCTTCTCTTCTGAGGTTTAAAAAATATTGAGACAGTATCTTAGCTGGTGAAATTTAGTTTCATTCCTTATATGTATCGATGGTAATATACAGCTACTAGGGTTTGACCCATCAAATCGCCTTTGGACTTAAAATTGCATTTGTCACAATATATTCAAGATCTGTTCTTTGTACAGTATCACTCACCAGCCTATTTGTCACTTTTTGGAAAAGTAAAGGGCAGAAAGATGCTCATGTAGTTTGCCATTCTGCACAGTAAGAGAGAGAAGTATGATTTTTCCCCAAAATTTGGTTTATTGAATTTAAACGTATTTTAAAGAATTTATTTAGTCTTTATTTTGAGAGGAAAAGAAAGTCAAGTATGAAGAATTTATGAAGTTATGGCAAATTTATGAAACAAACTGGCAATCTCTTCTGAAGTTTAACTTTCATTTCCATTGAAAATTTATAACTTTTTCCAGTCATATGATAACCATATTTAATGTTTTGTTTTATCCCCCAAATGAGTAAATAAGACTTGATATATCTGAATAAATGACATGTATGTTCTGCTCATTAACTGAATTGTGCATGTCAGAGACCAGCTAATGAATCTGTCTGAGAACTGTGTCTGTTCAGGAACAGATCTCATCAATTCTTTGCATAAAAGACTGATATACGAGTTTCATTAGTGTCGCTTTAACTGCTTTTTAATTAGCAATTATGGCACTTTCCTATGATGCTTCAAAAGCTAATACACAAATATTAGGAAATGGTTTTAGAAAAGAATAACAGTGTTTTAGAAAGAAAAATCCTGTGTGCTATAAATATGATCCTGAGGAGTAATTGCCAGCTGGCTTTTTTAATGCTTATTTTCTAGAGGAGAGATGATGACAGCTATGTTCACTCCAAGGAGACCGAATCAGTACAAAACTCCACTGGGACTTTTTCTCTCAAACTCCCTTTTCATGCTTGTCTTTTTTCCTATACTCTTTTTGAGTCCATCAGACTACCACAGACAATTATTAATGTATATCATGTGCTTCGCTCACTGAGGAGACTTAAAATGCCTGCTACAGATTTGCAAAGCCAATCTGGTGTACACAGAGGGTGAGGGAATATAGCTTTAACAGTGACTCAGTTAGCCCTTCTTTGAATTAGTGTGCTCATGAGAGCTGAAAATTAACACAAACACATGTGCAGAGCCTCTTTTCAACATGTGAGTAAGCTTGGCAACTGGTAATTTTAGCCTCTGAAACACCAGGTTGATGGCCTTTACATAATTGGCCCCAAGAGACAAACTGCAAAATGTAGCTTGAGGCTCTTCCCCTGGGAATAAAAAAAAACACAGAAAACATCCACCTTGAGAAATTTATCCCTAGCAAAAAAAAAAAAAAAAAAAAAAAAAAAGAATTATATCCAAGTCCAGCCTAAATCTTTGTTACTTTAGTTTTAGGAAAGTTTGGAAATAAAAAGTATAAAGAAAAAAATTAGCCACACATCAGAGTTTCAGGGGTATTGACCCTTATTTTAGTTACAGTTTTGAACACTCTGGTCCTTTGTTTTTCCTCTACCTAACAACCACTCATGTTTTCTTAGCAAACAATGTATTAATTATTTTATAATAAAACCAGAAAATTTGTCTATTGCCAAGCTGGAGTTACCAAGAGAAAAGGCCTCTGAGGAAGTAATTGTCTACAGGTCATACTTGAAGACCTTAAGTACATAAATAAGACTTTCATACTTTAACCATTTCAATTCCCTCCTAGAAAAACTAAATAGCTAGTACTCATTGTCTTCCCGATACACGAGGAAACTGAACTGACTGCTTGCATTTGACTCAGTGGTTTTGTTAGTACTTTCATATTTATCCGTACATAATCAGAGCTGCTCTTTAAACAGCCAGGGAAGTAGGTCCCATCCAAACCCACCTAGGTGGGACATCTTTACTACTAAAGCAATAACAACAGACCTTGAGTGTGCAATGAGCCACAGCATTTCACTGTTAGAAATCCACTCTGCTGAGAAGCAGTGCAGTCAGTGGCATAACCCGTATAGTGTTCCTAAAAAGTAGTATAGATGAAATTGCCATGGCCAAGTAGGGGAAGAGAATTTTGCCATGTGGCCACATGTCATGTTGTGTCACTTTCCAATAGATTGACAGGACAGGGTCTGGCCTGTTTGCTTTATTACAATTTTTTTTAACTAAAACACTAAAGGAAATAAAGGTTGTACCAGCCAGAGACATCTTTATTCCAGTTGGAGGAAGATGAATTAGTGGTACCAACAATCTCTATTAGGTGTCTTACACTCTTATCTATCTTCAGTTTCAGAGATTCAAATGCACATAATTTGCATCCCCAAAGATGCCTTAGGTACCATATGGCTTCAGTGTGTCACCTTCCACCCCTCCTGCGGAAATTCAACCTACTGAGTAACAAAGAATGTAAGATTCATAGGAACAGAATGGAAAGAATTAAAAAAAGAAAAAGGCCCCCCTGTGCAAATGGCCTAATGTAGCCTTTAGGTCAGCAGGAGAGTCCTGAACTCTGGTAACTGTTCCCACCACTGTTTACACATTTTATATTAGGCAGTCATTGGGTAAAAGTAAAAATAATTTTGAGAGCAGGAATCTGGAATTCAGGCTTCATGTCACCTCCTTGATGAATATCTTAGCAACTAGGCTGGTTTATTTTTAAAATGACTCCAATCTCTAACTTAGCTGGAGTAGTGTACAATGTACTCCTGCAACGTTCTCTTGGTCAAACAACAGCAATCAGTCTTTAGTCATTAATCAAATTACTCATTTCATATCACGAAATTAACTGTGTCAATTCACTTCTCACACTCCCTTCTCTGTCAGGCAAACAATCAAAATCAAAGCTCCTTGCATGGTCCTAGACATTCCTTAGAACACTACAGATGCTATAATAAGTAGAGCTACCAAACTGTTGTAATGATGGGGACTGTCACAGCAAGTTACTGAAGTGAAAGGCTGCTAAGCTGTTTAGTTAAGGAAGAAAGAGACAATTGGGGAATTTACCACATTACCAATTACCATGAGGGAAAAAAAAGATTCAAAACATTGGCAGTATTATGAAAAAAATCTGCCAGTTCATTGCGTGTCCATTAAGATGATGGTGTCAGCTACATGCATTTTTGTGTATGAGTTTCATCCTGTTTAAATATTCTTCTCAATATGTCCTTGCATTCAAGCTAAAATGAAAAATTATTACAGGCAATCTCATTCTACCTGCCAAATAACAGATCATTGAAAAGATGTTCTGATACAGAGTGCCCTCCTTCACCTACTCCTTCTCTTCAGTCCACTTAAGAAATTATGTTATTCCTTCTCCTCCCCACAATGCCCTTCTTTTAATATAATTCCTTTTATTTTCTGTAACGTTCCTCCTTTGTTCGTCTGTGGTGGTTCTGAATGCTAATGAGTTCACTTCTGATTTAGCGTTCTGAGAGGTCAGTTTGTGAGGAGACTGGAGCAGACATTGTATTTTGAATTCCAGATTAATTAAAGAAGTCTTAAACAAGGACTCAAGGTCAGTTATTGGGGTAGAGAAAGAAAAGAAAATATTATTTAAAAAACTTACAGCTAGCAAATGACATTAGGGTGAAAGTAGTGTCAAAAATGTTGCAGGCAGTTCAGAGGTCTTATAATTTAGGGAGTGTCTTGGAGAATAATTTCAGTGTTCATTGGTGCTTGCAAGGTACTCATAGCTTGTGGTGATAGGGGATTACCTATGAGCAGATGCTTCCAGAGCCATTGCCTAAATACACACCGGGTCAGAATGACAATCAATTTCTGTGTTTAATAATTTTTTTTTTCTCTACTTAAAACTAGCAAAACACAGTTGAGATTTTCAACTGCCCAGCATATCCCTTAGTAATATAGTTTCTCCTTCAGTTTAGTTTGGATTTTAACACTCTGATCTACTCTGCTTTACAAACAGTCTACTTTTTAAAATTTTTTCCCAGACTTTTTCAACTACAGTACTGAACATATATCTTCAATATATGTACTTAGCATGAAAAATAAACTAAAATTATCTTGAGGTCTCCTTTCAGGGTATATACATGTTTTACACAAGGTGAAAATAAATGAATCAGTAGCTACTTACCCCAGCAAAAAATAGTTTTTTCTGATCCAAAAGTGCCTCATTATTCTTGTACCCGTGGTCATAACACCATGGTCTGGTAACAAAGTACCTTTCATCACAGTCAATTAATAACAGCCTATGAAGCTCTTATGGTTGTGCTATTTCTATGGTAATACTATTTCTATGCTTAAGTATAGGATTCTTTAGGTATTATCATCCTGAGGTAACAACTACCCTTGATAGAATGATGAGCTCATAGACTCATCACATGAATGCCAAGGTGGATGGTAAAGGAAGGAAAGCACCTGCTTTTGTTCTCCTTTTAGTTCTGGGGCTGGAGATCAATTGCCTGCAAAATATAAGGCAGAGAAAAGTAGAAAATTACTGTAGGGTCTAGTGTAGGTGAAACATTTCCTCTAAAAATACTTTGTGTTCAATTCCAACTTTTGAGGCTGCTCTGTTTTGCATACTTATTTACTGTGTGAGAATGACCACACATTTCAACTATCGTGTCTTGGGAAGTACATGTTCTGCCTACTGGATAAAAAGAGGAATGTTTATACAGTGAGTATAATCCTATCACAGACACACAAAAAATCCCATACAAATCTCTAAACCATTCAACCAAATAAAAAACTCTCAAGCCCCTAAGCTTTAACTAAAACTTTAAGTTTTGACAAAGAATAAATCTTTTCTCAAGAATTCTGGCTGTAAAAACCTTGAGTCTCAGGGCAAAGTATGCTTTGGAGGCCAGTAGGGAAGCAAAGCCACATATCCTCTCATTAACAACAAGGATGGGAAGACAAATACATGGATTAAGTGAACATACATTACTATGACAAAAAGAGAGGTAACATTGAATTTAAATGGTATTCAACATAGAGAAGATCCAATTGAATGATCCAATTTGTCCTTTCTGTTCTTAAACTCTAGGAAATCCATCTGCCTGACCTTATAATGACAAACCTGTTCATGGTTTCCTCACATCATATTCTCATAAGATGGAATACTGTCATGGTTTTGTTTGTTCTTGGAGCTTTGCTGGAATTTCCCCTTTCCCCTGCCCACTGTGTTGGGGGGATGGGGATTGGACAAGGTGACTGTATCCGGGCAACTAAATGGCACAGAAGAAAAGCGCTAGTTAGATTGCATTCCCATGTTAATTGCCTCACCTTGTCTCCAGGGAAACGATGGAGGAGTCTGGGGGGCTGAGTGGAAGCCAGGAGGGGGATTGGAGTGTAACCAGAGCTGTCAGGCTGCCCGGACTGCTGCCTGGACTGCTGCTTGTGGTGGTGTTACAGCTTGGAGCTGTTTTCTTGGATTTCCATTAGAGAGGGATGGGAGCCACACCACCGTGTATTTCAGCCACCAGGAAAGAGTGAGTTCTCCATAGTTAGGAACTGTGTCTTCCCTTTCCCTCCTCTGTCCCTTTTGATGGGGGGGAGTACATCCATTGTCCAGCTCATGTCCAGCACTCGGGAGACTTTGCATGGTGACTGCCAGTGATCCAACAGCACCCCCTGCTGACTGACTCAAACAACTGCAGGCTCCACGTCTGCAGTGGTTCAACAGTGCCTCCTGCTGACTGTGGTTATAATTGCCTCAAAGGGTGCAAACAGAACTTTGTTTGAATAATAACTTGAATAACACTGTTGGGGTTATTCATTTGTCTTGAAGGGGATTGTTTCTGGGTGTAGAATTATTGTTTGAGTGTTTTACTTGTGTTCTTTCGTTGTTTCTGCCAATACACATATACCTTTTAATAAAGGGCTGATATTCTTACCTTGCTATAATTTCATTTTCCATTTCCCACACTGTTTCCTCAATCAAAGCCTCTTAATTTCGGATTTATAATTGCTTAGAGGGAGGAGTTTGGGGTCTTCCTCATAATTTATTCCCAGCAAAACACTTGTGTCTCATTTAAACTGAGACAAATACCCCCAAAATTGTGTTTTTGTCACAATTTAAAATAGTGGCATTTACTATCTGTTGCCACGGAGTGATATTGAGACTTGCTTTTATTAGGATAGGAAATAACTTTAGAAGCATATCAGAAGTCACCAATGTAGCTGCATACTAATACTGACTTTTGAGTCCTCATGGATAAAATTAAGTCTTTAGTCCTAAATCCTTAAGTGTCTATCTTCTCAGTAAAGGCAAAGGAGAGAAATCAGTGTCTTTTGAGGCCTCTGAAGGGAGATTCTACTCACATAAGTCAGGCACCTTATGTATAACAGATCTTTCACTGGGAGTATTTGTGGAATCTTAAATATATTTTTTTAAAATTAGATTTTATAACTACTTCTCTGAAAGAATGCTCTATTAGATATGTAAAACTTAGACACAAATTAAATGTTCAGTGTTGACAGATTTGCATGTGGCCCTATATATACATGAATAACATCAAAACCAAAGGGTTTCTATTAGCATAAAAGAGGATGAATACTGATTTCAGAACTTTCAGGTTAAGCAAATATTGATGTGCAATTAACAAGCAATATTATTTGGGCATTCGTTTCAGAAATGGTGCCAATCAGTAAATCCAACCATCTAATTTTTTGGAAAGCATTATTGCCAGTAATAGCAGCTTTGCAATGGCATCAAAGTGATTTTAAGGTTTTCCTCTTAATGAACCTTTTAGTTACAGGGTTTGAGGGGTTTTTTTTAAATATTATATTTTATCAGTGCTATAGAGCATGTATTATATCATCGAAAAAAGGAATAGAAAGGAAAGTTAATCAGGATTACTCAGTATATACAATGTAAGCAGTACAGTGCTCACATTGTGCTGCACTGTGCATGTGTCCAAAATGCCGCTTTAAGAAATCTTCATAGCTGTACAAGACAGTGTTCAAGCTACACAGTTGCCTCTTTTGCTATTATTCACATCTATTTTCTGTGTTTAAGTTGGGTGTGAAATCTGTGGGAAATTTTAGGCATGTAATGAAGCAGTGTGTGCCTACCTTCTTCTGCAGTCACGGGAGAAAGATTTTGATACAGATTACCATTAGATCAACTCAATCTCTCCCTGGAATACCTCAAAAATGATGAAATTCATGTTTCTCTTGTGCCTGTATAGAAATTGATCTCTTTCAAAGAAGATTTATGCTGGTTGATATTGGTGCTTGTGTTGAACAGTTCTCCTTTGGACTTAATCCTATGACAAGTTTAGGACTCTAATCTTTTTTATGTATCTGGGAACAAATGAAGGGAACATAAAGAACTTCCCTAAACCTTATCTGATAGCACAGACTCCTTGGGGTGTCAGAGTGCAAGTGCTGCTGCTTTTCTTTCTTACAAAAGGAAGTTAGGATTGGTAGTCCTCCAAAACAAAATATTGTGTCCAAGTACGAAACAATAAATCCAATAATCAAGAAGCCCACTCATCAAGCAGAGATCTTACTGAGCACTAGTGAGGTTGTTTCACAGTCTGTATGTGTCCATGCATCCCTCCTGCCTACAATCAAGAAAATCAAAGAACCAAACACAGGACACAAAAAGCACTGTTACACAGTGAAGAGATCAGCAGGTAATTTCAAATATTAGCAGCTAAAAATAAAGCAGAGTGGCTCCACCCGGACAACCAAATCTCGTGAACAAGAATTTGTGATTTCTGCATGCAGTAGACAGAGACTTCACAGCACCCTCATTTCTGAGTCACAACAATCCCTTCAGATCTGCTCCTGTCATATTGAAGTGGCTCACACTACTGGGGATTGCTGCAGCCATTTAGTTGTTTTTATTGTTTCTTATTGTTGTCACAAATTTGCAGTAGTCTTCACCACATTCTCTCAGATTACAAGATCCAAGATCAGTCTTAGGAAACAGATAAACAGGTACCTCACTTTATTCCAAATCCCATTTGACTAAGAGAAATCAGATCAGTCTGATCTGAAATCTGGGAGTGAAAGAGAGAGATAGAGACCAATCTCCTCAGTAGAAACAAATACATTGAAAAACACAGATTTGTCAAGTTACGTTTCCTTTGATTAAATTTAAAAAATTTTGAGTATTTTTAAAATAAATAAAAAAGATGGTGGGGAAGCATTCTATCTTATTGAAAAGGATGGTAGTTAAGATATTGATTGCAGAAATTCAGGTTCAGTTCCTTAGTCTGAAGGAGGAGACTGAAATCTCCAGGCTCTGTGTAATTGTGCAAGGGCTCAGAGCATGGTGGGCATCTCCAGCTGTAGCAATATCAATTGGTGATGGGGATGGAACTCCAGAGGAAAATCTTTTTCTCGTGTTTATAGTCAAAGTCATAGGGTCATTCTCTTTTGCTCTTTGTCAGTGAATATTTTTATAGTTTTATACTTAGGAATACTTCAAAGAAACCTGTTTTGCTCTGCTGCACAGCCTGGTGAAGGGTGGATAGAGAATGTGTCTCAGAATTTGATAGTGACTGTCTATCCACTTTGCTCAAACTAAGGCTTCCCAGTGCAGAAACAGTGCTCTAACTAACAGGCAAGAGGTAGAGCTGTCACATCTTCTCTTTAATGAGCATTTAAAATACTGTGTTCTGCGCTTCCAGACAAACAAACTGTCACAGAATGTCATTATAATAATGTAATGAATGTATTTACATGCCAATGTATATATGCAGATGGTGCCTATGCTACAGAAAAAAGGCACTAACCCCCAGTTGCTGCCATGTGAGCTGAAAGGACATTTGCATTAACTGTTATCTTTTTTCTCACTGATATGTTAATCTCACCAAGCATTGTGCAGAGCAGGGACAGTGGTACAGTCCTGCCAGGTGGTATGTTTTCAGCCTTATCTATTAGCTTAATAAAGCCTCTCTTTATCTATGGCTAAGATGGATGATAAATACTAAAAGTCTTTGGATACTGGAATTTCATTCTTCTAATTACTATGGAGAGTTGAGGGAAGCAGCTTACACAAACTATAGGCAAATACAATTAAGTGGCTGCTGAGATGTGCATCAAATACTTCTTCACAACTACAAAATGCTCCCAAGCAAAACCTTGCTGCTCAGTCAGAAGATGTCCATACACTGTGTTAGCTGGACCCATAAAAGCATAGCAAGTCACATCTCAGCTCAGTTCCCTGCATCGTTGTTTTCCAGTGCAGACTATATGTCAACTATCCAGAAGAAAAAGAGCCTTTTCTGGCATGTCTGCATATCATGCTTCAGGGAGTTCCCAGCAACCCAGCAACCATAGCTCACAGCTGCTGCTTTTGTCTTTTTCAGTTTTCATTTTTACTCATTTTCAGGGCATTACAAGACTTATTCATCTTCTTTCAGCAGCTGAACTACTGTAAATGTTATGAAGAGAGTTTAATAACAGAGGGTGCTAGGAACATATAAAGTATTTTCTCAGAAACCATCAGCCAAGTATTGTATATTACAGACTGCCAGTGCTATCATCTACAGCACAAATCCAATGCCCAGGATGACAAAAACTGGACTCACTGGACCTTCCTGTATGTGCTGCACTATGACAGAATGTAAATTGATTCCTGACATTAAATAGCAAGAAAGAGATTCAAAAAACCTCACGAGGTCATATCCTGAGTTTTCACTACAGCAAATTCACATCAGCTGTAGTTTGAAAGATGGAGGGGAAATTAGGAAATAAAACCTGAGGACTGGACTTCAGTTTTAATTTATTTTTATGTAATCCATTTGTGGCAGAGATCAAAATGAGAATCTGTAGTTATTTCTCTGTTTCTAGATGCAGTACTGTAAGCAGACTTCTGATGTTGAGGGCACATAATAGGTTATGGTAAATAGCATTGAAGAATCAAGGAATGTGAGGTCAAACCTTTGATTCCTGCATCACTCGCAGTTCTGTTTACACTTTCTTTTATATTTCACTCTTTAAAACTTTGATACTCTCTCCCCCCAGTTTTAGAGTTTGTTTCAGTCCTGTTTACTGGAGTTCTGGAGATCCAGCTATCCTGAGATGCATGTAAATTGTACTAAAATCGATGGATGTCTCCATTATCTTTGAATTGGAATCTTTTATACTTAATTTGTGGACAGTGAAGCCTAATTGCTAACTAAGTCCCTAATTGCTAACAGCCCATAGCTATGTTTTGGTTTACCAGCTCTTTGAGCTTGTCATTAAGAAAGTTTGTTTCGATTAGGAAATAGTCCCAGTAGAGAACCTTTAATCCTCTTTTCCTAAGCAGAGACTAACACTAACCTCATCATACTTCCTATCTGATATGCCTATCTAGGTTCCTAACAGTTAAATTACTTATGCAGCTACTGGACTAAGTTCATTAAACACTGACCATAAAAATATTCTCTAGGGAATCCAAAAGCAAGTTACCTAGTACTAACATTAGGTTATGTTTGGCTAGACTCAAAAAGAAATTAAAGTTTCAATCAGAACATATAAAGAACTCAAATTTTTTGATGCAGAAGGCTATCCATTCACCTTTTAAAACCCGGTTGCTTTACACAATTCTATATCCACTTCATCTTAAAAATCATTGTCTGAAGTGAAGAAGAGTGTTGGAATTTATAGCTGAGAGGGTGAAGAAGGAGGCACTGAATATTCTTAAATATATTAATTGTAAATTGAAAAAAGGGCTCAGAATTGGTGTCTGCTCAAGGAAGATGATGAGACAGGGAGTAAAGTGGCTATTTTCTAAATATCTTCTTTGCCAAAGCTCAAAAGAACTACTCAAAGTGCAAATGTACAGCTGGCATGTGGAGAAAAGAAAGAAAATGGGTATTTTTCTACTCTAACACACTGAATAAACCCACTCATTCTTCTGACGCAGTGGGAGAGTGGGAGACATTGAGAAGCAAGGTGGATGTGGGACTGTGAACTTGTATTAAAATAGCAGTTATCATTAAGCTTTGCTTATGTTTTCTAATTAACACAATTAAAAAAATAATCAAATGAACCTGTCAACGTTTTGGAGTACCTTATTATTCACAGTGATTTGTTTATGATGCTTTTTTTTTCTCGTGAACTAATTTAGTCTAGGGATGCACTGATGAGGCTGCTTTATTTCTTCATTTTCAGTATATCAGCATTGAATGTGCAATCCCACAGCTGGGTGCGATTCTCAGCAGTTCAGTCACATGTACATTGAAAGTCAGAACCATTTCTTGCTCTCTTCTTCAATGTTCATATCTCATTAGCCAAAGAGGACTGTTTAGAAGCAATTAATCAGTGAAATTTGCACTATATACACTGCTTATGCTAATTTATAATAATACATTGATGCTATAATTCAGACGACAAAGATTCCAGGCCAAGGAATGTATGTAGCATAGAGGAGAGAAGGGAAAACATAGGAAAGCAGTCAGATGTGAAAACTTAGGTAAAGAAAGGTGTGAAATTTATTTAACTAAAATTAAAAGTTATTTCTCAGAAGAATATATTAGACAGATGGATCTGAAGTAAAAGCAAGTATTTAGGGGCTTGAGTAAAGCTAGTAGCAGACAAAAAAAAAACCACTTTATGATTCTGAGAGCAAAAAGGTTGATGTTGGTGGTTTCTCCACAGAGTTTAATTACCCTTTTCCTTAGGAATGCCAGGGCTTTAATTTTCCATTCTTTTTTTCCGGAAAGAGAAAAATTTTTCCAGGCACTCGACATGAGATTGTGGAATCAAAAGGTGGGTGCTTATACTTGGCTTTGCTGACTGCCCCCTTAGCACACCCCTTAACCCTTCTCACCTGCTTCCCACCATGCTTTTCCTGCTGAGGCTGTAAGCTGTCCAGGGGATGAACAAATTCGCAGCATGCAAACTGAGTTTATTACATTCACATTTGAGCATGTGAATACATGTGCACAACTAATAATGTTCCTTTCTCCCCAGAGAGCAGGGGACATAGTGCCTTATCACAAGGCACTATGTTAAGAAACACTGAGAGGGCCTTCACTAGTGTCCTAGTTACAGGGACTAGGACCAATTTATCACTATTTGGGTATAATCAAAACTGTGTATTCTACACCCTCTATGTAGTTTCTGATGGACTGTTAATAATGGATCCTTTGCAGTAGCTGCCCAGGGCACACCTGATGACTCAGCTGTGATAACTCCCCTCTGGGGAGGAACTAACACCTTCACACCCAGCCTGAGGGATTATCTCTGCTAATGGGTCATACTGGACTGGCATAGTAGGCAGCTGGAACACCTAGACCATCAACGACTCCAAAAATATCCCATGACTCACAGAGTTAAATCACCCACTGTGAAACTCCCTGCCCTGGGGGAGGTACTGGACATTCCCACCTGAATCTGAGCATATATAATGGGGTTTTGGGACTTCTAGTATCACTCACCAGATCCAGAGGAGGACTGGAACTCCAACAGGACTGCCACTGTTGGCAAGACTGCGATCATTATCTCAACAGAACCGCCACCATCATCTGGACCAACAGGCTTTCCTTTCCTTTTACTTTGCACCCAGTGGGGTCTTGTGGCACTCAGCACAGGGGTCAACAAACACTGGTCTGTTCTTGTCCCAGGGGACTGGGTTATATATCTGTTTTTGTGGGTTAAAACCAGTTTTTCTCTGTATTGTTGCATATATTGTAATTTATTTTTAGAAAATTGGAATTCTGACTTACAATCTCTCTCAAATTGGGTTCATTTTTCCCTCTGGTTTACTTTTAAACCAGCACAATGAGGAAGACCATTCACATATTTTTTTTCTTATTCCAAAATGAAACTAGCTGTATTTGATTTCATTTTAAGGTACTAGAGAAATGTTATTTGTTTAATTATGTTTCATATATGTTTCATTAGTATGTATTACAAATAAATGAACAGTTCCACTAAATGCTTTTTTGAGGGGGTTGTTTAAAAAAATAAATACAACTATACTGGTTGTCCACTTGCAATAGGAAATGAAACTGCATCTATCATACAAAAAAGGAGACAAAAGCTACCTACTCCTGTATTCCCCTGAAAGCATGAGTCATGGACCTATTGAGAACAAAATATGGATGTCAGATGGTAACCCCTCAGGCTGTCTGGCAACCTGCTTGCTACTCAGAAAGAGGTAGCAGCTGCTTCATATAAGACTAATAAGGATGATAGAAAAGCCTATGCTGGCTTACACAGCTCCACACCTGAAGAAAATAGTCAAGGCAGGCTGTATTTGAAATGCAGGAAACAAGTAAATCCTAGTAGTGAGCTTGGAAGCAAGTACTGGGTAGACTTCACTTATGGAGAATCAAGTGATTCAGCTCTGGTCCATTTTAGTAAGGCTTTTTTTTTTAATTTTAAATCCTTTTAAAAATTTAAATATTTAATGCTGTTTTACACTGTCCTACATTACATTTGGGTTCTTATACTGGGGATTTAAGAATTGGTTAAGGGAATTCAACTGCCTATATTGATAATCCCACTCTCCTCTGAAGGCAGCCAGTGCTGGCATGCTGTGAAGAAGGAAGGATTGTATGCAGAAAGCCACCAAGATACTGCAGGAACTTCAGTATGTAAAACTGTAAGTTACTGAAGGCAAAAGGGCAGAAGATAAATCAAGAGTTCCCAATTATTCTAGAACAGAGACTTCATGTTTGTTTGTTTGTTTGTTTAAGTACTGAAAACAAAAAGATTTAGGATGGTTTTTTTTTTTCCCTTTATAAAAAGGGGTGGGGTGCAGGGGGCTTTTTTCAGGAGATAATTTCAAGTCCTGGATTAGTCAGAAACAGTGTCTATAGAAGTACAGGTGAGTGGACCAGGAGTAAATTGAAGCTGTGACAAATAGGCTGGTTTATTTTCAAAGAAAACCACAGTTGTGAGAACATTAAAAACATTTCCAAAATATAGGTTGATTTCCCAAATTTCTTAACTGCGTTAAAACACAACTGAAAAAAAATCATATAGGTCTGTGATTGGAAATGAACAAAAGCAACCCCTGGGATTTTTTAAATTTTTTTTTTTAATTCAAAATGCTTTTCATAATGATATTTTTGTTGTCAAGCCTTCTCTTCTTAAAAAAAAATATGCTTTATTCCCTGTCAACTGCAATGTCTTGTTTATGCTAGAATGCTTTAAAAAAATCCCAAAACTTCTTTATTCATCAAGAAGCTAAAATAAATCTCAGCTTGCCTCAAAAGGTGCTTTGTTTTTCCTGTTTTCAGAACTTCTAGGAAGAAAAGAATGCTTTATTCATATAGCTGTAGTGAAGCAGAGAGGGAGAAGTGGGTAGCTGAAGAGAGGAAATGTGCTGAAGTCCTTCTCAAGAGATGCTGCAGCCAATGTATTTCAAGGTCTATTATGCCACAGCTTTTTCCTTTGTCCTTCCTTATAAAAGAAAGGAATATGCTCCTTTCACTTCTTTTTGCTCTCCCTGCACACAAGACAGCTGATCCTGAACATGGAGAAATGATAACAGACCCTTGTGAACCAAGCACTGAGTGTCTTGGGCCAGCCCTGACAGAAGCTTTCAGGTGTATGTAGATACAGATTTATGTAGATACTTGAGCCTGTAGGAAGTTTGCAATTCAACAAGCTGAAATAAAATGAAGGAATAGCAGATTATTATTAAAATGATTGGATGTTTCTCACTCTTTCAGAACTCCAGATACAAACAGTGCACCTGGCACAACAGTACCTCTGCTCAGGTGCTAGTTTGACACACAGAGAAGCTTTCTTTGTTTGAAGAAAATTATTTTCAAATGGACATCAGGTCCAAAATATAAGACTCAATCTAGATGAAAAACTTGTCATATTCCTTTTAATGACTTGTTTTCTATTATTAATGTCAGGTCTCTCAGCAAAATTCAAATCAGCATAAAGAGTGATTTCATACCTGGGATATCTAGAAATAGAAGTTTTAACATTCAAGTAGCCTACTGCAGGCTCCCCTTCCTGACCTTTGAGGAACTGAAACCCTCCCTTCAGCTTCCAGCCTGTAAGGCAGATACACTATTATAATTTTTTCCATCCTTTTTCTGCTTGCCTCTTTGTCTTTGGAAGTTGCTTGCAACAGCCACTATCTGTGGCCATCTGCTCCATAGGGTTCCTCAACTGCCTCAAAAAATGTGACAACAAATGCCTTGTTCAGCCCCAAAACAGGGCTTAAGCTCCTTGTAAATATGTACATTTGAGAGTTTAAACAAAAGCAAGCCTCTTGACAGTTCACCCACAGCTGATAGAATATGTAGAAATTGTTAAAATAGTTTTCTAGAATCAGATTATAAAAAGATATTCAGTGAAACTGTGTCAACATCTCATAAAAATAGGGGAGTGTCTTAAATGTCAAAAAGTATTTAAATGCTAATGAATGTCTGTTTCACATATAAATGAACAAGATAATTTAGGAAATAAAAATGATCTCCTTCCTCCATGCCCTATTGATTATGTGCCTGTAACACCTCAGTGAATAAGATACCACCCACTTCTTCGATCAGGATTTTTACTCATTATGGATATTCTGAGATATTTTCCAGCATCAACATGTGTGTTTCAAAGAGACAAGAGCTGTGATGGCTGCAGAAAAGTTTGTTATCTATTCAGGTAAGGAATGGAGTGCTACACACAGTCATTTTATTAGATCCTGGAAGAAATTCAGCATTGTCATCTAGGTGCTATGATGTACACTTCTTTTATAAAAAAGCTTTCAAAACCTCACTAAATTAGTTAATGAAGAAGTGGAAAAATCTGAAAATTATATCAATAGCACAAAAGTAAAAATATGTCACCCTTTATTTAAAATATCTGTAAAATATTCATATTAATTCCTGTTCTGGGATCTTTCATGTTTATCAGTATCCTGGTTATCATACCAGAGTCTTCTCCTTGAAAGGTCTTCTCCTTTCAACTCCTTGTCTGGGAGGACAGGGAGACTGGGGAATTTTTCTGTAGGTTTTATGGAAGAAAACTCTTCTGAGGTTTCGTGGAAGAAAGGAGTCATACAGAAGCTTGTTCCAAAAGCATTATTGCAAACAACTCCACTAATACTAGAACTTCCAGTCTTCAAAACACCACGTTTTTATGAAAATTACTTTCCTTTGAATCTTGGAGGTGTGCATATTCTTTTTTTTCAATTATAAAGCCATTTTATCAAGGCTAATTTAGTGTGTACATGTCTTTCCAGTCCAAGCTTATCTGGATCTCGGGCTACATCACAGGTGAGCTGATTTGGAGACACAAAACACAGCTCTGCAGAGCCCTCCAGCTCTTCAGCACATTTCTTTTATTGATGAAGATGGAAGTCCTGAGGTCCAGTTCCACGTTGAAGCACTACCCTCTTTCAGATTCTCACACTTGGTTTTCTGTGAGTTAAAACATTGAGCACAAGGCACATTTTCTCAGATACTGTCGAGAAAGGCTCTTCTGGAAAGATCTGGATGGGAATATTGACAGTTCCCCCCTCCTGTTTCAGAGATATATCTGCCTGCGCTCTGAAGTTCCACTCTTTCATCTCATGGAAGAGCCAGCACTTCCCACCCTTGCAAGTAGATATCACATTTTCAGAGATACTTATGCTTCCAGCCCGTATAAAATTTATGTTATAGGAAATCTGATTTAAAAAAAAAAAAATCTAATTCTCAATAATTACAGGTTCAAATAGGACAAATATTGATAAACATCCGCACTGAACTTATAAAAGTCTTCACCTCTGATATAAAAATTTACACTTCTACTTTTTAAAATATTTTCCTTTCAACGTGTGAAAAATTAATAGAGTTCCTTTTCCAACCTTAATTTTATGCTTTGAAATAAACTGAAATTGAATTTTTTATGTTGCATTGTTGCAGCTTGAAATGTTCTATTTACAGACTTTTAAAGAAAATATTGCGAAAAATATCTCTGAATAAAATTTTAAAGACGGCCAAATAAAGTGAAACAAAGAACTTTTATTTCAGTGCACTGGATGGAGCAGGCTTTTAAACCCCACCCCCTGCATGCCGAGAACAGCAGGGCCCATTCTTTTTAAAGTCTTTTGATTTACATGGCAGCTCCTCCCATGGCAAGTTCTGCTCCTCTTCTTCCTTATAAGGTGACACAGTTCCTCCTCTTGAGCTTTACTGGGTCTTCTGTGGCCGGCTCCCATTCCTCCCTTGTCAGCTCATTAGCCACGTTAAATAGCTTATTAAATCGTTTGGCCATGTTGCCTTTTTGTTAACCAGGTCTGGCCAGGCCCATTGGTCTCGAGTTAATCCTTATAACGAGCACACCCAGCCTCCCCACAGCTGCAGGCAGGTTTGTGAACAGTAAAAACAGCATTACTCAGTAACTCTCTAGCTCCCCCAAACAATACAGCTTCTTAACATAAATAAAACTCCTACTTGTAGTAAAACCGCCCCATTCATTTCTTACAATATTTTTATTTCAGTTGGGTGAAATGAGAATATTTCTCAATGTTTCTTAGCTCAGCTGGCAGATCAAAACCAAATTATCTAAACCATTTTGTGATTAAATATGGATTTCACTAGTAGACTCTTTCTTCTCTAAACTTCTTCTGTAGACAAAACAGAGGCAGGTATTTCAGTTGCCC
Source organism: Lophotriccus pileatus (assembly GCA_035583135.1). Taxonomy (NCBI): domain Eukaryota; kingdom Metazoa; phylum Chordata; class Aves; order Passeriformes; family Tyrannidae; genus Lophotriccus; species Lophotriccus pileatus. The sequence goes on from JAWWES010000041.1 coordinate 8,530,808, forward strand.
AGTTAATCCTTGCAGCTTTGATTCCCCTAGGTTCTGAGGGTACTGTTTTCAACATAAAGATATTTATATATATATATTCTAGTGTATTCTGCAGCCTGATGTACAAAAGCCATCTTTTTTAATGCTGGATCACTGAAGGAAAGAGACTCATCAAGGATACTGAAGTTCTGATGACTGCTGCAGAGCAATTCAAAACTCCCTGGTAACACCAGGAGAAGCCAAACTTATCAATCAAAACCTTCAGAAATGTGTGATCAGCCCAAACAACATACCCCCGCTTCACAGGAAAGTTGTGAATGAGGTGACTTTCTATGTCTTTCACCCCTGGTGTGTTGTTCTGCTAAAAGCCAGGATTTATGGAATTGTGAAAACAAGCTGTGGACAAAAGCTTTCCTGCACCACCCAAAAGTGACTTAATGAATTAATTTTCTCTAGTACCCAAGTCTTCATTTTTTGGCACTCCATCCTGCAAAATGGACGAAATGCAGAACATGAAAACCCATGAAGATCATCAGTTACAAATACCCTTCCCACCAAAAAGCACTACTGTATCAGACAACTGATTTACAGTTCTTAAAATATTAGCATAACATAGTGCATCATAGACAGGAATTATGACAGCAGGTATCAATTAGAAATGAAGTTACTTTTCAGCATTAAGTGTCTGCCTAGATGTTTTTTTCCTGTCACAGGTTCTGTAATTTATCTATTTGAATATCCTCTGAAATTACACATTTAAAAGTGAGAACTATGAAAGCAAACTTTTAGAAATGGAGAATGTTTGTAAAATAATTTTTTCACCCTCCTTATTTTTTCTGTACTTCTATGTTATTTTAAATGTTAATCTTAAACTTTTTTTTAACCTCGTTTTACAAAAGAAGCCTGTATTTCTGAACAATAAAAATAAAAAGAGAACACCTTTTTACTTCTGAAACTCAAACATCTGAATCTCGGTAATAATTAATACATGGAAGTGCGTATACCACAAAAGATCATTATCATCAGATCTAGAGTGAGTGAACATATGGTGGTAAGACAAATCAGCACAGAAATAGTATAAATAACAACACCAAGTCATTAGGTAAATAAGGAGGAAAGGAAGGTAACATTGCATGAAATAACTGGTGACAGGATAGCATTTGAGAACAGGGTTTGTTTAATGATGTTCTTCTTTTCTGTGGGGGAAGTGAGGGTAACATATGATACCAGTCATGTGGACATAATTTGGGTGCATTTTTCTAATTAAGTAAAATGCCCTTCAAAGCAATGGTAAGGAGATCACAAAAGTGAAATGCTGCTCTTTAGATTCAGACAGTCATGGAGTTCAGGACTATCCAAGGCATGGAGAAGGTTAATGTGTTGTCCTCCCTGACCCCCACACATTATCCTTCCCCTCTCTGTGTCCAAGCAAATGGCCCACAGGACTGCAAAGAGGCAGCTTGTTAAACCATTGCTGTATTCACCCAGGACATCTAAGACCATAAAGTCATAGTAGCAGGCTGCAGACTGATATTATAATTGACAGAGCTGCCCTAACACAAGTGCATTGCTCCAGGACTCTGGACATATTGAACTCGGGGAACTCAGGACCTGGGCAATGCATTGCTCAAGTATAGGATGACATTACAGTGAAAGGATCCTGAAGCATTAGAATATATCAAACACTTTGAATAGTAACCCTCTTGAATTTTAATTTGGCACACAGTCAACTATGACTGCCAGCTCTGAGAAGGAGAAAGGATTGATATCAGTAGAAAGGGTGCTGCTTAGAATTGTTTCTTTGGAGATAGAAATAGCATGAAGCTGATGGAAGCAGCTCCAGGGAGAAATAACATTCCCTAGTGAACTCTAACAGAAATAGACTGTACAGTACTTTCACCATGTCACAGAGTGAATGGTGACAGTGCACAGAGGGTACTTCTATGCAGAAAATTACTGAGAAGCAGTAGGAGCAAGAGACATGTTACAAGATCAACATGACAAAGTGAGCAATTAGGCTTTCGTGAAACAGAGGACAGAATTTTTCTGCACCCTGTCATCAGCTTTCAGGGCTAAGGCTGATGCTTATGACCTTACACAGGCTGATCACAACAGGCCATGCTGGGTCAGGATCTATTGAGTTGCTTCCTTCGGTAGAGGTGATGGAGTTCATTCCAAATGTAGCTACTCTGAGGCATTAAACAAATAAAACATAGTATGCATTAAAATAACATTATTAAGTTTACAAAGGTTACAGAGTCAAGCACTGAAAAGCTACTTCTGCAACCTTAATTCAGTCCCCATAGTGTGTTTTCTCCATCTTCCCATGATTCTCCCTAATACCTCTTCACTGTAAATTTGTCTTACAGTAAATTTTGTTTATACCATGACAACAGTGGGCAAGAGCTTGTAGACAATATTACATGTACAGTATGGAAGAGCTCATAAAGGAACTATCTGTTCACCATTTGTTTTATCTTCATGGTTCAATATGTGGTCCCAGGACACATTTACTGCACAATATGTAAACTGCTCAGACTTAATCCCTGTCTTTCTGACTCAGACTAATGTAACAGCACTTTAGATGAGGCACCCACATTAGAAGGATATGCTCTCTCTGGCAACAGAAAGATTAGCTCCCTAAGGAGACAGAATTAGTGACTTGACAATTCATTCTGAACCCAGAGAATCTCTTCTGTAAAGAGGTAAGTAAACAGATAGGGGGAAAAATTGCCTAAACTTCAATAACAATATAGTATGAGATCATTGAGAAAGTAGGTCTCACTACTAGCAAGAACTAACTCAAATGAGCACTGGCATCTTCCCCTGTTAAATTTTATTTTTGCCACAACTAGCAACTGTTATCAAGATACTCCACTATAAACCAGCAAACAAGATAGACATGGCCCTAGTTATAACTTAATTGCGTCTTCTGGGAAGGGCATAATCATCAGGTCAGGTTTTCTGAAGTCACAGCAGTAATAAATTTATCATTAAACCTTTCTTAACACAATGAGTCTTTGAACAGGAAACCTGTTGGCAAAAGCTACGGGTACTGGTGAAAGCAGCCACAAAAATTCACTAAATCAGAATCTTCCAACATTTGCTTGAGTTCCCAAGTGGACTTTATGTCTGGGGTCTTATACCACTTTCTCTGATATTCTTGGGTCAAATTTCTTACCTACAAAAACATTTCCCACGGTTGAACTGTGGCCAGCTGGACACTGCTGAACTCTTTAGCCCATGAACCCCAATAAACACTGGCTGAGAATAACCTAAAAGAAGAAATATTTTGCCACAATAATTTTTTAATACAAAAAAACCAAAATCACAGCAAAACTCAAAACCCAAAAGAGGGAACATGTTAGTGGTTATATATCAAAGCTTCTTTGTCAATAGATTTTACTGAATATCTACTTAATCCATATTTTCTTCTGATTTATACCAGTATGATATTATCTGTCTGGAAGAGCAGAGCTTGAAAACTTAGATCGTAGGACCTTAGACTTTACTGAAAGGAGCTTTTGCCTCCCTACACTGTAACTAAAGTCTTCGGGAATTAGTCACCTATTTTTAGCACTTTGAAAGCAGATAACTAACCTCAAGAAGTTCAGCAAGGCCAAATGCAAGGTGCTGCACGTGGGCAATTCCCAATAGCAATACACACTGGGGGAGGAAGGGATTAAAAGCAGCCCTGAGGAGAATGGCTTGGGCACTTGTGGATGAAAAGCTGGAAAAGAGTCAGCAATGTGCCATCATAGCCCAGAAAATCAACCATATCCTGGGCTTCATCACAAGAGTGGCCAGCAAGTCGAGGGAGGTGATTCTGCCCCTCTACTCTGCTCTTGTGAGACCCCACTTGGAGCACTGCATCCATCTCTGGCTCCCCAGTACAAGAAAGACATGGACTTATTGGAGCAGAGGGACATCAGGGTGATCAGAGGGCTGAAGCACCTCTCCTATAAAGATACGCTGGGAAAGTTGGAATTGTTCAGCCTGGGGAAGAGAAGGGTCTGGGCAGATCCTATTATGACCTTTCAGTACCTGAAAGGGGGAGCCCCCGGTGGTCTAGTGGTTAAGACGCAGGGCTGGTACCCTTGAGACCGCGGGTTCGATTCCCGGTCAG
>JAWWES010000041.1:8535012-8581748 GCA_035583135.1 Lophotriccus pileatus
AAAAATCCACTGCGCAGGCTCGAAGGCCTTATCTGCATATGTGGGTAAGGACCTTCCCCGGGTCTTCGTTCGCGAAGGCGGGCCATTATATATTATATACCTGAAAGGGCCTTATAAGAATAAGGAGAACAAATTTTTAGCAGGCCATGTAGTGAGTGAAGTTTTTAAACTGAAAGAGGAAAACATTTTGTACTATGAAGGTAGCAATACACTGGCACAGGTTGCCCAGAGAGGTGGTAGATGCGACAGCCCTGAAATTGTTCAAGGTCAGGCTGAACAGATTTGAGTAACCTGATCAAGTAGAACGTGTTTCTGCCCATGGCAGGAATGTTGGACTAGACAATCTTTAAATGACCCTGTCAACTCAAATATCTTATGGTTATTAATAACTAAATTATTCAGCACATCAAAACTTTATCTCTGTAATTACAGCTCTCTGTGGTGTTCTTGACGAGTTTTTTATTACAGGTGTCAACTTTTGTTTATTCTATCATATTTAGAAACATTTGCTATTTATTTCAGTTTTTATTAAAATTCATTATCTGTGGGTTAGCACCTATCAGATTTATGTGGTGACCATTAAGGGGGATGTTGCACAAACAGAAACAAATGTAAAACAGCTTGGTTTACAAAAAAAAATATTGTATCTAAATCAAAGAAACAGGATGAAAAAAAGATGCTAAGGGGAACATGAAACTGCACCAACATTGTTACCTCCACACCTTTCTAATCTGGGGCACCCATGGTGTTTGGGACCTCAGCTTCAGCCTTTAACTACCGTTAGGGTTAGGGTTGAGAGACCCATAAGGCCTACAGCTTTAAAACTTGGAAAAAAAAATAAAATTCAATAGTTGTTTTTTTTCTACTGTAAAGTTAGCATACAACATATAAAATAAGCTCCAAAACTGATGAATGTTTTATGGGATTTCCACTAAATAAAATGTGTTTTGCTTGTGAGACAAAACATATCCATGATTATTTCTTTCCAAATTTTATTCCATATTATTCTTTATTTTTACTTTGGGAAAGTGACTCAAGCTGTTTTAAAAAATTAATTCCAGTGTAGAAGCAAATAAGAGAAATAAAGCAGGAAAAAAAAGAGAGCACCAAGGAACAGCAAAGCATTAGCCACCCACTTGCCTTCGTGGTACTGAAGCTGTATAAATTACAATACATATAATACATATACATCATATATATACATAATATTATATTTTTATATATATATAATATAAAGCTTATATTCCTTCCTGGTTGTGCACAGTGCAGCTCTTGGGGTCCACTTCCATCCGCTGTCTGATGGGCTTCTCCACCACCACCTCCAACCCCACCACCAGCTGCAGCAAGGACAGTGCACAGATGACACCCCACTCTTTTAATAGGAACCCTGCACTGAAAACTTTATATCATAAAAGTTAGTCATAGCCTTAACAATAGCACTTCTTTTACTTGGGTGAAAACAGGTTTTGCAGCTTGATGGTAAACTGAAGTCCTGAATTTTTCATTGTTGATGGTGGTAGTTAGTTTTCTTTTTTTTTCTCATTTTTTCTTCATTTGACTTCAAAATCTTGAGCTTGTTGGGTGTGTTCTTCGCCTGCAGAAGGCTAGAGGTAGCTTCATTTTTAATTCTTCCATACATCACCATGAAAGGCCATTTCAGTGAAAGACCTAAGTGAAAAATGGATTTGGGAGGTTCATGGACTGCCAGAGAAACAATTAGGTGAGATCAAACTGAAAAATGCCCAAGTTCTGCATTAAATTAAGATTTTTTGTAATTGTTCTGTTTAAATAAAAATATTTATTTAACTTTATAGTTATGTAAGTCTAGTGTAAAATGATTTGAATTTTCTTTCAGCTTCTGTAAAAATAGAGCCTGGAGTGGAGTACTGAAATTAAATGTTATACATATTCTGAAAGATACTCCGTTTTTTTTCAGCAAAATTTACAAAGCATTTAGCAAATTCAATTCAAGAACTGTTCAGTATTGCATTTGCATTTATTATCAATGTTAACATTTTATATGTAAACTCAAACCACTGTTTAACTGGCTCGAACTTTAATTATGTGTTTTATTTATGTGGAACATTTTGAAGGATTAGGATTTCATGCTTACCTGGAACAAAACGAGATATGAAAACTCCTTCTGAAGGGAGTCTATGTCCCCAGTGCTCTTCTGAGCGGAGACCTTCCTCTGACAGGGCCTGAGCTGTTAACAGTTGTAGTGGGTTGACCACGGCTTGATGGCAGTTACTCACTAAAGCCACTCTCTCACTCTCCCTCTGCAACTGGACAGAGGAGAGAAAAAAAAAACAGCTAAGGATTCATGAGTTGAGAAAACGGCTGGGAGAGGCCAGTTACTGATTACCTTCATGGGAAAACAGACTCAAAGTGAGGATAGTACTTAAATTTATTACTAACAGGATAAGAGCCAAAGAGTGAGAAATAAAACAGTCTTAAAAACATCTTCCCTCCACCCTCCTTCTTTCCATGTTCTCCCTCATTCATCCCCCAGCGGTACAGGGGGACGTGGAATGGGGATTAAGGTCAGTTGTTGTTTCTGCCATTGCTCAGAGAGGGGAGTCCTTCCTTTGCTCCTGTGGGGTCCCTCCCACGGGAGACAGTCCTTGATGGACCTTTCCAGTGTGAGTTCATCCCTCAGTTAGAAGTTCTTCCCAAACTACTGTCCCGTGGGTCACTCCTCCATGGGATGCAGTCCTTCATGGATGAGCTGTACAGGTGTGAGTCCCCCACAGGGGCCACAAGTCCTACCCGGGAATAACCTGCTCCATCTCGGGCCTCCCACGAGGTCACAGCCTCCTTCATGCATCCACCTGCTCCAGCACAGGCTCCTCTATGGGCTGCAGGTGGGTCTCTGCACCCCAATGGTCCCCCATGGGCTGCAGGGGCACAGCTGCCCCACCATGGGCTGCACCACGGGCTGCAGGACCTCAGCTTCAGCACCTGGAGCACCTCCTGCCCCTCCTTCTGCACTGACCTTGGTCTCTACCTTGTTGTTCCCATGTTCTTGCTTCGCTCTTCCCTGGCTGGAATTCTTTTTGTGCAATACCTTTCTGTTCTTAAATATGTTATCACAGAGGCATTACTACCATTCTTGATTGGCTTGGCCTTGGCCAGCGGCAGGAAGTCCATCCTGGAGCCGCTGGCATTGGCTCCACCAGACAGGGGAAACTTCTAGCAGCTTCTAACAGAAGCCACCCTTGTAGCCCCCTCTCCCCCACTACCAAAACCCAGCCACAGAAATGCACTACAACAGTTTATAACTCACAACATGTTCACAGTAAGAACGCAGTTCCTCTCTGGCCATCTAATCCCTGTGATAAAAAAAAAACAACAACAAACATCCTTATAGAGGCTTGCATAAATTCACATATTAGTTTTAAATAGAGATAGAGATTGTATCTGATATCACTGAATTTAACATTTTGACTTCAGTCTGAAAAACTGTCAGTTTATAGCTGATTTTCAGCAACCTTTGCTTACACAACCCAGGAACTGATTTAGCCTTTGAGTGCACCAAAAAACTGCCTTGCCCCAAAATAGCAGAAATGGTAATTTAACTATTTGAAAGTTAAATTGTTTAAATGGTTTACTAGAAGAAATCAGGATAGAAGAACAAAACAACTAATGCTGGAGACCATTTTGTCCTGTCAAAAGCCAGTTTGAAGAGCTGGTGGACAATATTTCTCTTGTTTTTAAGCAAGTATCAGAAATTATCGAGAACAGACAATGGTTTGGTTGCTCTACCTTGAATTTAAGGGGGGCAGGGAATTTTTGTTTTTTTGTTGGTTCTATATGGGCATAATTGAATTAGAAAGGTCTCAGAGCATTTTTGGTGAGCAAATAAATTGAACAGTGAATCGCTGCTACAGTTAGATAATTAGTATAATAGAGAAATAGAAATTAAAACCATTTATGCTTGTATGAATTCAAGAAGTAATATGCATTCTGCCTGCCTGTTCCAGTGTTACGTTTGTAAATTGTTTTTTCCAGCATTGAGCAAGAAATGATATTTCAACTGCTTTGGTACAAAGTTTGGCTAAAAAAGAAGAAAAGGAAAAAGAAGAAAATAACAATGAAATTAATGATATCATGAAACCTAACAATATCAGCAAAAGGAGAAAGGCATATGAGGAAGGAGAGGGAAACCCTAAGAGGGTGCACTAGCACAGTGAAAAAAAACATAAATATGAAGACTGGAGGGTAGTCAGGGAAGAGCAAATGCGAATTCTGTGAAAATAGAAATGTTACTTAATTTCTATAGTTTGGACAGGCTTAACAAAGTAATCTGTTAGTGAAGAATAGTGTTATTGATGTTAAGTGAAATACATACTCACTGTGGAAATAAAAACAAAGTGAGAAACAGTCCTGGGTAAAGGGGCTCTGCTGCTGCTTCTTGAGCTGGAGACACACATTCTCTTTTTGTCTTAGAGACTCTCACTGCTCTGATGATCTGGATTTTCCTCTTCACATCTATCCATGACTAATTTGTGCCCGTTTATCCTTGTACCAGCATTATTCATTAGCTAAAATGTGTCTTGTCTCTCTTTTGTCTGCTCTTACAATTTCAGAGGGTGGGCATACTGCTTATCTGCCCCCAGCTTGTAAAAGCAAAGTACATCTAATCTCAGGAACCTTTCATAACCCTTGTTGCAGTTTGAATTTCCTTGTTTCACTTGGGTGGGCAGAAGGATATTCCATAGTCAGGATGGGGTCTCACTGGCTATATATGCATGGGAATGTAAGAAACAGGGTTCACACTTGCAATTTTTCACACTCAGCCCAAATTCAAGTGCTTTATAGAATTACAGAATGATTTAGGTCAGAAAAGACTTGTAAGACCATTGAGTACAACCACCAACCCAGCACCACCATATTTACCATTAAATGACGCTCCTGGGGGCCTTATCCACAAGCTTTTTGAACACTTCCAGAAATGGCAATTTCACCCCCTCCCTGGGCAGCCTGTTACAGTGCCTGACCATCCTTTCAGTGAAGATATTTTTCCTAATATTTAATCGTAACCTCCCCTGAAGGAAACAATACAGAGGAACAGAAAACAATAAAAATATAAAAACAATGCAGGGAACAGAACCAGATTACAAGTTTATATTTGGTTATCTTCTATCTACATAATATTAATGAATCATAGTAATCCTCTTAGCAGCAAATATTTTTTTCCTATTAGTCCCTAAAGTCATGATTTTCTTCTTGCACTTACTGTCATCATCATTCAACTTTTTCATCCTGTATGATGTTTGGCCCTCCCCTATATAGGCAATTCCTTTGTGTCATCATTAAATTTTAACAGAACAACCACATACCATGAGCCAAGATTACTAATGAAAATATTAGATGAAATAAGTCTCTAATCTAGATTTCAAGCTAATTGTCTAACCAACATTTTACCTCAACATTTCACTTTTTCTCTTTTAAGTCTATTCATTACCCATTTTAAAATTCTTGTGCTAATCCCTGATTTCTCTATTTAGCTAATAATTTTCCTTGTGGAATTCTATCAGATGCTTTGTAAAAGTCCAAGTAGATTAGATGTATTTCATTTCCTTTGTCCAGAAAATCAAAGGAAAATAGCAGCTTAATCCACCATGATCAAGTAAGTCTTTGTAAACCCATGTTGTATTTTATCACATTTTTTTCTATGTCTTTAATTACCTTCAAAATCTCCTCTAAAGTATTTTATAGAAATGAGGTCAGAAACATAAAAAAGTGATTTTTTTTTTGCTTGTTTTTAGGGCTGTGTGATACCTGTGACATAACTATAGCTATATCATCTTTTTCCTTAACCTTCTTGCATAATGCCTCTTCTTCTTCTTCTTTCCTTTATGCAAGTAGTGAAACTTCTGGGGCTTCTTTTAACATCAGTTATATTTTTGACAATTATTATTTTATTTTAAAACTTTTTGACCTTGGGAACACAGCATTTTTTGAGCATGTTTTGCTAACTTCTACCTTCTCATTTCATACAGCAGAAATGGGAAGAAACCAATTGTATCATCACTAGTTGGCAGGAAGTTCCAAGCCACAGAATGACCTGGCGTGGATTATTTGCACCTTCATTTGCTAAGCTAGATACAAACAGAAGGAAAGTTTACTCTTGGGAAGCTGGATCCCTGGACACTTACTATGTTAGCTGCAGCCATATTTCTAGATCTGTTCTCATTTCTGCATCATAATTTCCTCAGAATATTTAGTAAATTAAAAGGCTTTATTCCCAATATCCAGGACATTCCATGCATAAAGAAGTTCAAAGATATCTAATGACCAATTAAATACCTGTAATGAAGGCCAAGGACAGCAACTTCATTTCTTAGACATAGCAATATGTTTACTAGAAGTATAAAGGAAAGATACAGTCTCCTATTTCCTCCTGGAAACTCTTCAGTATCATTTTCCTCCCCAAACTTCCATAAAGGTTCACCTTCTTCCTGTCAGCCCTGCCTCCCAAACTTGACCTCTCCTGAGTTATCCCACTCTTCTTGCCTCACCAAAACTTCACTGCTACTTTCTGTTTACTCTTCTTTATTTATGCTCTCATAAGCTCTTTCATGTGCTAAGCCCCTTTGCTTCCACATCAAAACTTTGTGTTGTCTGTAGGACTGAAAAGCCTCAGGCTGAGCCACTCTTCTCACCTTCTGACCAGAGAGTAAGGTGTTCTTGGCTTTCTAGGTTGCAAAATTGTATGGATAAAACAACAGATGCAAAAGAAGAAAGTATATATAATAAGAACAAGCATTCTTCACATCATTAAATACTCCGTGGAAAAATCGGTCATGAGGAACTATCACAGGGAATGAATTATATGAGTCTGTATAAAAAATAATAGACTTGATCTCTCTCCTGCACAGAGGCAGTTTCACTTGTTGCAAAAGATGATAGTAAACCAATGTCTCCTAAAGCATCAACTTTGCAACAAATACCAAGATTATGCTGAACAGAGGAATGCACTGGCACAAGGTCCCAGAGAAATGACAAGATACCCCACAGGTACAAAGAGGGCAATGATGCTCTCCTAAAAGCTGGATAAAGCAAAATCTTCATGCCCACATTTTTCAGACAGAAGATTCAATGTAAGAAATAATAAACTAGCATTTGTGTTTTAAATATATTAAATATTTTCATATCACAAATTTACTGCTGATGGTTGCTTCCACAGAGTTTTGGCCAATATGTGCCAGTTTTTGCTCTGCAAAGTTTTATTGTGCCTTACCCATGCTCTGGTAATCTGCTCCACAATACTAGTACCATGTCCTGGTACTTGCTGGTTTTGGTGTGTGAGGTGAAATATTAACCTTTAAAGCTGCTGTACTGGAAGTAGTCTCCAATCAAATAAACCACAGTTGCAAAATCACAATACTTTCTCTTTGACACACAAATTCCCTATTACTTATTTAACAATACAATAGAGTTATTAAAACAAAAAAAAGGGCTCTAATTTTTTTCCCCCTTAAGCAGCTTTCACCAAATGAAACCACATTAGAAAACTAGATGAAACATGAAATGGATTGATGATATTATAGCAACATAGAGTATTACAATAATGAGCTTGAATTTTTCACCGTTCCCATTAGAGCCTTGGTATTTAGGGGTCACAGTTGAGTAACTGTGGATTGTATTGGAATGAAACTATAATTCAAAAGTTTCTGGGTTACCAAGAGTTTTGCAAAGCAAACTATGGGAAGAAATTTGTTTGTTTGTTTTCTACTGGCTGTACCTATTTCTTTCTTTCTTTTTTCCCATTCCTTTTGATTGCTTTGAAAAAAAATAAACCAGATTTTGTTTTAAATACAGAATGTTTTTTGGGAACCTTTTTACATTTCTGGGTATTTTGCGAGCAGTTTTTTTAAAAATATTGTAGTTTTTTCCAGTTCAAGCAAAAAATAGCTATGAAACAGATGCATAAGCTATTTCAAAATAATCCCTCCCGCTATACTAACAGAAAACTGCACTGTTGATTGCCACTGCTTAATATTGTCTCCAACACATTTAGAAATCCATGATTTCCAGAGTGAAATATCCAGGACAGTTCACTGAAATGAGGCTTGGCATCCAGATTGCTCGTCTGGCTGTAATCACCCTTTGAGTTATTGAGCTTGTAAATCACATATCAAAACACAGGAACACATCAATTAATGTTCTACTAGAAACAAATCAAGGACAATCCTACAGTGTGACATTCTGCCAGTTTTATTTTCAATAGACATGGGGGAGAAGCTGAAATGTTTGGTCACAGCCTTTATTTACCCAGTCTGTCTTATATAGCATTGCATAATGCTATCACAATATTAATATGCAAATTGCCACTCCAATAAAAGCCATGCTTTCCCTGTTGATTTTCAGCAGAGCTTCTGTTACAAAGGAAAATACTTAGTACTTATATTCCTTTTTCATCTTCAAAACTCCTTTAGTACATTTTAATTAATCCTTTTCCTTTCAGTTTTCTGACCTTGCATTAGGTTTTCTGCCTCCTTCACCCCTGTACTCTCAAGATTATGTCCCCCTCTTGATGTCTTCCACAGACTTTTCATGTTTTCAAAAATGTTCTTCCTCTCATCCCTCTTTATGCCTAGAAAACAGATCTCAAGAGAATGGCCAGAAGAAAAGCCTGGTCAAGGGCAAAAGAAGTTTCCAAGGTCAGAAAGAAACAAAGGAACTCTATTTCCAGAGAATAACAAACACTGATCCCATGTAACACAGCTGCTGCTTTATCTTAGCAGGTGCCTCAGCCTGGCCTCAGGCAATCTCTGGGGAGGTGCTGAGGTGACTCCACTATAGGGCATCATGAAAGATGCAACTCAGCTGGCCACAAGGACACTGTGCGTGGGCATCTAGTCCGAGATGGCAGATGAGAAAATAGCAGTAGCCTCTTGTGGAGAGGAACTTGTCCTCAAAGAGAATTTCTGCTGCAAACTGTCGTGTGGGAGGCAGAACACGCTTAGGTCCTACGGGAATTTCCCAGCTCACTGGGAAAACATTGATTGGTTTTATAAAAAGAAAACTCTGAGTCCAGATTTATCCCCTTAAACATTAAGCTCCCCCATCCCCTTTTTTTTTTTCCCTACAGATTCTATTTTCATACATTTAATTATTTTATTATACCCTGGATTATTTTTACTCACCACATGCTTTATGTAGATGTTTTGATGACAATTTCAAACACAGGACTATTAATGCACACAAGCTGTTGAGGTGCTGTGTATGCTTTTGAAGATCAGTCACAAAATCAGCATCACTTATGACCTACTTTAAACTCTAAAACCAGGATTTCATCAGTGCATGGGAAAAATGCTCATCTTCAAAAGGTTATATTTCACTCCCACAGCACAGACGGGTTCACGTAGGACTTGGCAATGCGCTTCCGTAAAAAGGGAAAATTCCTGTGGTACTGCTGGAGTCAGTCATCTGCATAACAAAGTAAGGGAAAGGCTTTCTGTACTCCAGGGAAGGAGAACTGGACATTTTAAGCCACGTTGTCTATCATAACTATTGATGAAAATACAGCTCAGATTGTTACAGTTTTCATATTGTATTTAAAGAGTCAGAATATGAAAAATGGTTGTTACACTTTTCCGTGTATCATCTTGATATATTAAAATAAATCTTACATTTTTTCTCCCCTGGTAGTTTCAAGTGGCAATAATTTGTAATTTATCAGTGATTGCTTTTATTTTCACTTTATTTTCTGGTATGTGTGGGGACTAAATATTACACACCTCTAGTTACCAGGACATTTTATCTAGGTGTTTTCAGAATACTTCTTAACCAGCAACATGTGTTGTATGAACATAGAATTTAGAGATGACTCAAATAAAACAGGTACTCCTTGTGTTAGCTGATACAGTATATACTGTGCTCTGTTTTTGTAAATTTGCTGGGCAGTGGATGTAAAAAGCTATATTTCAAGTGCAGGATACACAGTCATGTTTTTAATTTATAATTCACATAAGGTGTTAAATTTATTATTAAATCTTCATAGAGATCTATGTTTTTAAACCTTTTAGTTCTGAACCAGTATCACTGGCAGTGTGTTTGTATGTAACAAATCCATGATGCTGGAAACAGACACAGCTTCACATTTAACTTGCACAGCATGCACTCAGACTTCACTGGACTTTCTAGACTGTGCCAAAACACACAAACTAGGATTAAACTTAAAAGGATCAAGTGAGAGCAGGTTGTTAACTTAAGTAATTGATAATTTAAGTAGCTTGGTATCCTCTGAAAACCTTCATGTTCTTCTGTGGGGAGTCATTACTTTTTGTTTATCTTGTGCTGCTTAGGGTTTGGGGATTTTATATATATATAGAAAGATTACCTTTGTCCTCCTTTTAGGAAAAAAACAAAACAAAACAAAAACAACTACTCAGCTTACTTCCCTTTACATCCTCTTTCAAAAAGATCTCACAATTACTATGGAAACAGCTTTTAAATAGGGAGTAGCAGTAATTAGTAACATCTGCAAGTGGAATATGAAGTCTACAACACAATTAATTCCAGCGTTTGGAGTGGATTGTGAAGAGCTGCCCTTTATTGCTTTGCATGGAACAGCAGACTGTACAGAGCCAATTATAAGAAGGGGTCTTAGCATTACCATAGTGGTATATTATGGCTTGTGAAATGGTTTGGACTACAGAGGTGGTATTAACCCATACGAATGAATGACATCATTATTACATAGTTTAATGGCACATGATTCTGGAAAAAATTAGATTCCTATAGATATTATGGGGAAATGCAAAAATTCCACTTTATACTGTCAGATAACATAAGAATACTCTCTTGCTTCTGAAATGAAACCAGAGGCTTGAAATGTAACTTTTAAATCCATTCCTTCATTTGAATTATAGAGACATGGGCAGATCATATCTGGAAATTTACCTACAGATGCTTTTATCTTTTGACTTTTCACTTTAAAAGTAAAATTGGAATTTTTTAAGAACAACCAATTAAAGATTTTTAATAAATCATGAAAGAGATAAGATAAAATATCTGTTTTTAGGCTTTATTGGAGAAGGAATATTATAAATATTTCTTTGTTATTTTATTATTTCTTAAGTTTACTTGGCAGAAAGTCTCCCATCTATCTCACTAGCTTCTCTCATTAAAAGTTATGGGTGTACAAAAGATTTAAATTTTCATTAAATCATTTTTGCAGCTGGTGTTAAATGTGTAGCAGAAGCTGTATGATCAGATTGAGGTATATGGCCTTATACAAGAGGGAGTTCGGCTTTCACCCTGAACGCAAGCATTGGGTCTTGTGCTCCTAAGCCAGAAGCTACATGGCCTTTGTTACCTGAGCTAGTAATCTCTGCTTAGGGGCAAAGCATATTAGATGGGGCCTGACCCCAGATAACAGCGTCACCTGGCTCTGATCCAGCACATGCAAAGCCATGTCAGCCCACTGTGTGCTCCCTTGGCACTCTAAAAGACTTGCTTGTCTTCTTTTTACCGTTACAATTCCTAATCTGCCATCTTGTAAAAACATGTGGACAAATGCGCATCAGTATATGTAGACCAAACCTCTGTTGGTGTTCTTTTTCCCCTTTTTCTTCTTTGTTAGCCTTCCTACTTACCTGCATCAATTCCTTCTCAGCACCCATTTTTCCTTCCCTTTAATATCTCATCTGCCTAATCACTTTTTTCCTCCTCGTTTTCACTTGCCTGTTTCACTTTACTTTTCCTCACCTCTCTATTTCCTTTTTAAAATTTTATCTTCCTTTTACAATATATGTATATAGCTTCGTCCCCATTTCCACATGCATACCCTTCCTTCTTGATATTTACTTTCCTATTCTTATCTTCTATTATCTTTCATTCTAACTTTTTATCTCCCTTCCCAGTATTCCTTCTAAGTTACTTTTGCACTCACTACTAGTTTATAAAGTGAATCAAACAGGATACCATCTCAACAATCTATTTTAGGATAAGATGAACCATTCTGTGGAAGTGCTGGTCTATGCCCATTGACTACAACTGGGTAAGACAAAAGGAAACCCTTTTTTTCATTTTAGGCAGTCCAAATGCAGAATGGGAACAGCAATAACTAGGTTCCAAGGAAGGAAATCTGATACAACCTGCCTACTAAGCTTTAGCTTACCCTGTTGAACTTCCAAAAGCAGTGTCTGTGGCTGGATTGCACAACAGCATCCACTCTTTTGCAGGAATATTTTTAAGTAAAATATCAGCAATAAAACTTCTGAATGCAGCATTTTGTAACCATCTTGTTAATTAGGTAAGATAAGTAAGAATGAGATGTTGAGGTGACTTCACTCCACTTGGATGAAAGTGGTTTGCTATGATTATTCTAACTGCCATCTCATAGCATCTGTCCTCCCCCTCCAGTGGATCAGTGAATCATTTTTAGTCCAATAAAGTTGCAAGATATCAGATTTCATGAGAGTCACATTCTTATGTTTAGAACAGCACTTACTGGTATAAGAATGTATCTCATGGGGTGAAAAGATGGGGGAAAATTGTCTGATTTAGGAAGTGAAAGAAGAAATATGTATGTATGTATGTATGTATGTATGTATGTATGTATGTATGTATCTATCTATCTATCTATCTATCTATCTATCTATCTATCTATCTATCTATCTATAGATATATATAGGGTTTCCAGAAAGAACTGTATCTGCTTAAAGTCAATGGAAGGAATGGAATAGGTTAAGTTAAAATAGATTAGGGGCTGAATAGAAGACAGACAAGGTTGTACAAAATATTGTGTCATTTTATCACAACCTTACAGAAAATACACATGTTATTTGTATAATACTGCTCTTAGAAGTTATAGTTCTTTACAAGTTCAGAACATACCATGGTTTAACATTTATAATTGAGAGTTTTCTCCAGCAAGATTACTGACATTTGTGGTTTTCTGTGAATAGTGTCACAACATCAATATGAGATTTACAATGAGCACTTCTATATTACACTGTGAAATACAACACAGTGATTCTTGAACAAAAAAACTTCATTTTCCTTTGGAACTCAGAAGCATAATAACTATACTAGAATGGACACAGAGCCTTCCAGAACCAAACTAACATCTCCACATAGTGCTACAGTGTTCTTGTGTAGATGTACCAAGACCAGTGATAATTGACTAAACTTTCCATTATGCTTTCTCCTTAAATGGCTGCTGTGATTTAACCCCAACCAGCAATTCAGTCCCACACAGCCACTCACTCACTCCCCACGACTTGGATGTGGGAGAGAATCTGAAGAGTAAAAGTGAGAAAACAACTGGTGGATTGAGATAAAGACAGATCAATAGGTAAAGCAAAAGCCACACACATTAGGAAAGCAAAATCAACTCTACACCAAGCAAAACCACCACAGTGGATGAAGTTTAAGATGCCTGACACTTTGTTTTAAGATATTTTTCTTGGTATTCACCGAGAGAATATATATTATGCTGGACTCCAAGTTTCAGTATTAAACTATCTTAAAATTGTTGTTGGTTTAACTGAAGTGTCAAAAAACCCAAACAAACAAAAAAACTTCCAGTGTGAAAATGCATACAGCCCTGCTCTCATGACTAGAATTAGGATACATGTTTTCCTGAAATCTGACAATAACAAGAAAAACACAAACTGCTATATCAGATAGTGAAAGTTTTGCTACTAGATCCAGCATGCTTACTCAAATATGAATAAAAGCAAGGGTGAGAACAGAGCAGTGTTGACTATCTTGCTGCTAGATGTAGGTCACAAAGTTTTTACAATATAAATTATACCAAATTCAAATATGTAAAACAATTCATCTCACTTGCAGTGGGCTGAGTTCTGCATTTCCATCTGGTGCAGACTTCAATAAGAGCTTTTTTTCCTCCTGAAATTAGAAATTGAGATCAGGCTGCCTGCACTCTCTAGTCAGTCCTGCACAAGCAAACAGAATGAGAATTAATCAGTCAGATTACCCCCTTCTGCCCTATATAAAACACAGACATAAGAAAGATATTACATGCCAGGAACAAAATGGTATTTTGGTATAGTATATATGTATATATTGTATATATGTGGCATTGATTATCATAGAACCACAGAACCATAGAAACATTCAGGCTGGAAAAGACTTGTAAGATTATCCAGTTCAACCATTCAAGCACTCATAAGTCCACCAGTAAACAACATCCCTAAGTGCCACATCTACATATCTTTTAAATACCTTCAGGTATGGTGACTCCAGCACTTCTGTGGGCAGCCTGTTTCAGTGCTTGACAACCTCTTCCACAAAGAAATTTATTCTAATATGCAATCTAAACCCTCGCTGGTGCAACTTGAGGCAATTTCACCTTATCCTATTGCTTATTACTCATGAGAAGAGGTCTACAACCTCTTTTCAGGTGGCTGTAGAGAGTGATAGGGTCTTCCTAAGGCTTCTTTCTCCAGGCTGAAGACCCCCAGCTCCCTCAGCTGCTGCTGGTCTGTGCTTTAGAGCTTTTTTTAGCTTCATTGCTCTTCTTTAGACATCCATACAGACCTTGTCACATTTTTTTTACAGTATTTCAGCAAGCACATTTTGGCTAAACCCAATAACATCTGTGGGTTGTGCCTAGCAAAGTACGTGTCACCCCCGTCACAAAGGTGAAATGTACTCAACACACTGCTGATCAGGGTTTATTGCCAATAACCCCCTGGCAAAAGACACTTAAGGCACTTGGTAACTGTGTGCTATCTATTCACACAAGTGCTGCAATCACTGTATCACTGTGTATGTTAAGTCTTCAACTGTCACTGTTTTCAAAAATTTTCTGACAATACTGATTACTGAAGAGTGAGTTTATATAAAGTATAAAACTAGATTAATAAAAGTTTGATTCTCATTCTAACCTACTATATTTTTTTTAAGTAGTTAAGAGACAGAAGGCCTTGCTTTCTTGTCTTTTATGCTAGATTTGCAACAGTGTAAATTATTTATGAAAATGGAAAAATATATCCAGAAATTGAAATAAAAGAGAAAGGTTTGATCATGAATTAATACTTTTTACTGACAAAATGAACTAAGAGGAAGCCTTTGAGGCCAATTAAATTTTGTAGTTTTGCAATAGGAATTTTTATTTCTGAAATACAGACTACCACGGTCAATTGAAAGATTCCCAGTAATTTCAGTAGAATCATAGAACAGAATAACAGAATCACTTAGATTGGAAAGGACCTTTAATATAGAGTCCAACCATAAAGCTAACCCTGCCAAGTCCACCAAGTAGCTGCAAACCAAACTTTCTATAAGATGCCTCATTATATCAATACCTGTTGCTCTTGTGCTCCTTCACGGAAAGGTCTCAGTCAGATATGACAGGCAATAAATTTAGAATGAGGTGAAGTAAGAATAAAGAAAGATTTACTTTCATTGTTTGTCATTCAAGACTATATTTAAGTGCTTAAAAAAAAGGACTTGTCATGTGTAACAAATCTTTAGGAATCTCAAAGCAGATAAATTTTAAGAATATCTGCAGGACAACATTGCTGTGATATACAAGCTATGTATTTAAAATACTGTGACTATGTAAGGAAATAGTTTAATCATTAAATGTAAAGAAATTGCTTGTTTAGGAGGTTTTAATGGCTCTTTAAAATTTCATCATGAAACTACATTTGTACTTTTTTTTCCCCTACATTATGGGAGGATGAAGACATCAAGAAACTTTATTCTGCTAGTTCTATGTTTTAAGTCAATCATACTTTTTTTGTTGAAGCTAGTGGGAACTCATTTGAGCGCAGTTACTCATATCCATACATGGTTTCAGGATGAGATCACCATTTCTAAACATTCTGCATCTTTATTAAATACTTGTCATATTAATGAATTTTTAAGCCATAAATAATTAGGTGAAGCAAAAGGGTGAGTAATTAGTAAAAAACATATTACTCATGGAATAAGTCCTTCTTTCTTTTCTTCCCCATGCTTCAGGCATTGGCTTCCTAAATTTCAGACTGAAAAAAAGGCAAAGACCTGACTTCCAGCCTCACTTAATTTTGCAGTAACACTGTTACTTGAGTCGACCTTTTCTCAAAACTGGGCTCCAGTTCAAGTTTCCTTGTAAATCCTGTAAAGCATGAGGGCTGATCTTGAGCTGTAGATCACAGATCTTCCCCTGAATGCCATATCTTGCTGAGCTCCATTTTCCAGCCCTGGCTTCAGCTTCGCACCTCAACCAGCTTGTTTGGAACTGTGTATTTCTTCTCCATGCTGGAGCCACATGTAGACAACTTCTCTCTTTCTTCCCTGAATTTCAGTGAGCTCCACAGGCATTCAGTTACAGTGTTCATTGTAGGATTAATTTGCAGAGGGTCTTGTTATACAGTTGTAAATAGCACACTATAATGGAAACTTTGAATATTGCTCTATTAAAACATAAAAGTATCTTCTCTAGCATCTTTTTCACTTTTCAGCTATTTTTCAGTATATTAGTACTGATGAAACAGTCACAATCCAGGCCTTACAGTACTAGGTACCCACTCATGCATCGCACAGTTCCATTGCTAGCCATATGTCATTGCTGTTGGAATTATTAGCAGCTATTATAATTATTGCCCTAAGAAGCTCTATAAGCATCAGAAGTGTAGGTTACAAGAAATTATACTGATGATAAAAGAAACTTTCCTGTGTAATCCTCTACTTCTCTATTTATTATTTTGCATTATCATTCCCTCATCTGGTCTGTTTTATATTATATTGAAATGGTACATCTGAGTAAGGATGGTCTAGCTTATTCTCACCTCCTGAAACCATTTTCTGTGCATGTTTGCATAGTCATTTCCACCCTCTCTTGCCCAGACACCTGTCGATTGCCCACTCCAGTGGGTTCTCCACTGGGAGAGCACCTGTTTCCTGGCTCAGTGCCCCTGGATTGCTGAACAGGCCTCTGGGGGCAACACAGCTGGGAATTGAACATGAACACCTTCTATTGAGAAGAGATGAAACGGGCATATGCTTGATCCTTCAAGTAGGGAAGGAGCCAGGTAGGGCATTCCCTTTTATTCTGGAGGGTGTTGGCAGAGTGTTAATCCTTCATTGTGTTGCCAACTGCAAGACTGTAGGTGTTTTGGGCCACAGCTAAGTGAAGGGCCTTGAGGGGAAGCTGTGTAAGGAGCAACTGAGGTCACTTGGTTTGTTCAGGCTGGAGAAGAGGAGAGACCTCATTGCAGGTAGAACTTTTGTGAGAGA
This sequence comes from Lophotriccus pileatus, assembly GCA_035583135.1. Classification (NCBI taxonomy): domain Eukaryota; kingdom Metazoa; phylum Chordata; class Aves; order Passeriformes; family Tyrannidae; genus Lophotriccus; species Lophotriccus pileatus. The sequence continues at coordinate 8,552,221 of JAWWES010000041.1, forward strand.
AAAAGAGGAGGGACATACACTGATCTCTTCTCTGTGGTAACCACGGACAGGACCCAAGGGAATGGCCTGAAGTTGTGTCATGGGGGGTTTAGGTTGGATATTAGAAAGAGGTTCTTCACCCAGAGAGTTGTTAGGTGCTAAAACAGGCTCCCCAGGGAAGTGGTCACAGCACCAAACCTGACAAGAGTTCAAGAAGCATTTGAACGATACACTCAGCACATGGTGTGACACCTGGGGAAGGCCCTGTGCAGGGCCAGGAGCTGGACTCTATCATCCTTGTGGGACCCTTCCAACTCAGGATATTTTGTGATTCTGTGACACTGACAATGCTGCCCTTAGTGTGGGAGCCCAAGAATAAGGAGATGCCTAAATTACACTGTAAGAAGTAAATTTGTCCTGGTCTTATGTAACTTGAACTAGTTCACATTTAATCCACTCCCCAACATCTTCTTTCTACTGTGGATCTCACCATGATACATCCTGTGTGAAGCAGAACTTCCCTGTCATAGGCCCATGACTCTGCAGTTACCTGTTGCTCCCCTGTGGGGAAGCAAAGGTGCTCAGGTGAGCAGTTACAGCTAAATATGCAAAGTGGTGTCACTTCAGCTGGCAAAACTGTAAAGTCTATGGAGACCTACAAAAGCTGGGCAAGAGATACTCTTCAGACTGTTTGAGTTTACAGGCTGCAGAATCATTTTAGAAAATGCTATTTCGGACTTGCATCCAAACCCTGAATCCTACGTACCTACAGGTAGGTGGATAGGTGAAGACAACTGGGAGTTCTTCCCACCAGCTCCCTAGTGCCAGCTCCAATCCAGAAACAATGTAGATGAGTGACTGCATGCTTTACAGATTGCAACTGAAATATCGTGTTGGCTTTGAGCCCGGCCAATGCAAACACTCAATTCTTCATTTGTGAATCTCAGCTTTGATCCTTTTGCCATCTTTATAAAATAGAGATGAACACTTCTCTGTGTTATAGAAATTGTTGTGAGCTAATACACTCAAGATGATGTGACTCTTAAAACAAAAGATGTAAATCCAACATGAATACTGAGTCTGCTCTTTCATTTTCACCTGTGGAACCAATTAAATATATGAAAATATAAATACAGTGCCAGAATTAAATATAAATATGTAGGCATATAAAAAGAAATAAAACAAACAAACAAAAAAACAGATCGACAAGAAAATAAAATTTGTCACTAAACTTTTAACTGCTTTAGCAAATAAGCTAAGAATTATTTCTCTGGATTACTTCCTCCATTTGAACTGAGAATGTATAGTTGCCACAGAGACTGCTGTACGTGAACATGGGTAAAACAGAGGACGGGAGAGGGAATGCGTCCTCCTGGATTTCCAGAGGGATCTGAGATGACTATATGGGTTAGCGATGCGACGGCGCGGGGGCGCAGCCCGAGGACTCCTGGCCGTGCCCCCCGGGGCCGCTCCCAGGAGGGTCCGGTGACCCGGCGGGGATGGGACGAGACCCCGCGGAGGGCGGGGGCGGCGGAGCTGAACCCGCGGGGCCGAGCGGCGCTGCTCCCGCCGGCATTTATAGATACATCTATAAAACATCTATTTAAAGCAAAGCCCAGACTGGTAGCACATGGGCTGTGCATGGCTGCTGCTGCTGCCGCTGCCGAGCCTGGCAGGAGGGGGCTGAAATTAAAATAAGGCACGAAGCGGTTTTAAAAATAGCGTGCGGGCTGCGCGGGGCGGGGCGGCGGCTCCGCGGCCCCGGGGCCGCCCGGCCCGGGGAGTTCCTCGGCGCCTTGTATGGAGCGCGGCCGCCACAGGGCCCGGCGCCCGCCCCCGCTCCCCGCCCCGACTTTCCCCGCTGCCGGCAGGGAAGGCAGGAGTCGGCAGCAAGCTGCCCGTCTCCCAACTCTCTCCCCTTCTTCTCTCCTCTCCTTTCAGGAGCCGCCACCCCGTCTGCCTCTCTCCACCACCTCCTCCTCTTTCTGCTCTGCAATCAGGGGAATAAATCAGGGAAGGACGCTCACACACACACGCGGAGTAGGATCTGTTACAAAAGTAGCGCTGATGGCGGCGGATCAGATGAAGCTGGAGCTGCTGCTGGAGTAGCAGAGAGTGGAGTATCTCTCGCTCTCTTTTCTTTATTTCGTCTCTTTCCCCACTCCACCCACAGATCTCCATCGTTTCTCCTCCTCCTCCCCACCCTCGGCCGCGCTCCCGCTTCTCCGCGCATCTCTGGGCTGCGCCTCCTGCGAGGGGGCGGGTGGGGGGGGGGAGCGGAGGAGGCTTTAAAGAACCACAGCCCCCCCGCACCGCCACACACACGATAATTGAATTTATTATTATTGCCGTCTCGCCGACTTGGGAAAGGGGGATCGATCTTCGATCTGGAAGATGGCTGCTGGCTGGCTGCTGGTCTTTAGCCTGACACTTTTCCAGTCCCTGGTGATGAACCACTCCTCGGAGGGACCGTTCCCCTCAGCCACCACGTAAGTCCCGCCGGGGTCCGGGTGTCCGGGGCGGGGGCGCGGCCGGGGCGGGGGCGCTCCTCGGCGCCGGGGACAGCGACAATACAAAGGGAAATCAAGTTAGTCCGGGAGAAAGTGGCGGTGGGGGAAAATTGCAGGATTTCGGCAGCTTTTGCTTAGGAAAGAGTCAAGGTAGCGGAGGGTCCCGCCGGGGCGGTCGCCGCGAGGGGGGAAGCCCCGGTGACGGCCGGCAGCGGGACTTTTGAGGTAAAGGCTTCGCCTGGAAAGCCCGCTCCGGAGAGGCTCCTGGCTTCAAATATACCCCGTCAGGTCATCCTTGCCGAGAAGAAAGTTTCGAGTTACAAAGAGTCCGCCCCTTCCTCCCACAGAGGTTATTCCAGCCTGGATGGAGATTTAACACTATTTACAAAAAAAAAAAAAATCCAAAAAACAAAAAACCCAAACAAAACCAACCAACCAACCAACCAACAACAACAAAAAAATCACAACAAAACCACCAGCAGACTTTCGCTATTTTATTAAAATCCACGCAGAAAGGCGGATTTTCTTGCCGTTCCGCGGCCGGCACGTGAGGCGGGCAGGGCTGGGAGTTCCGAGCCCGAGCTCCGGCTCTCTCCTGCCTGGCCTCGCTCCAGCGCATCCACAGGGGTTCCCGGTGCCGCGGGGTCCGGGGGTGCACACGCGAGGGTCCCACCGAAGGGCCTTTTTCGCACGCTGAAAGCTACACAACTGAAGAACTGTTTCCTTCAGGCTTGGCCTTGCAGATCGTTGTTTCTCAAAAATACCTTCGCGAGAGCTGAGGGATGCTCTCGGTGCACGCAGCTCGGTGCCTCGCCTGGCCCTGAGATGGAAATCGTTGAAGCACTGCAGAGTTATTAGCATGAAAGTGTTGCCCAGAGCAGTGCAAAGATCACATAATAATGATGCAATAAAAGAAAGGCAAAAAGAAGCCGATACATCTTACTGGAGATTCGCTAGCAAGTCGGGAAAAAAATCCACGACAAAGCACTGTGATCGTGTTTTCTTCCTTTTTCTTCTCTCTCACCTCATTATTTTTATATTCTTTTTGTTTGGTTGTTTTGGGTTGGTGTTTTTGGTTTTTTTTACCACTTACCTTAGTCCCCGACTCTGGGTTAAAGCTAACAGTAGGTAACTTTGAAGTGGATGACTCACTTTAATGCATTTTACATAAGAAAAACAGTGCTAATGGTAGTCCTCCCTTATTGTTTAACGCTGGGTAGAATTTATTGCTGTCGTTCATCCTGGGCAGAAGGATGAGTTTACAACAATTATCAGCAACGCATTTTCACCAATTAGTACTGCTGGTAGGCTGTTATAATTGGATTCAGTTCTCAGTATCGGTTCCATTATGGAAGACTCAAAGGGATGCTAGCACTGTTACATGAAAGAAAGGAATAAAAAGATAAGTGTAGAATAACCACTTAATATCTTTTAAGCGGAATAAATACAGTCTTCTATTGTAGGGAAAATGATATTTTAAAATATTTTCTTAATGTTTCTTTAAAATATTTCAGTTTATAAAGATGTGCCATGTAGAAGCAAGAGTAGCAAAATACAAAGCCCGGGCTTTTTAAGTCATTGCTTTTCTTGTGCTTGTGCTCCTGTATTTATGGTTTCTTATTGAGATGATAAGGTTATAATGCACAACTAATTACAAATTATCTTCTACATAGATTTTCCTGGGTTTAAATGAGAAAGAAATGTATAATCCAGTGTATAAAAAGATTATGTATAATCTTAAATAAAAGTCTAGATAGTTTTTTAGGGTAAGATTACATGATATGTCCATAAAAATTATTTTGTCCCCCATCTGCTTTTGCTAATTCTCTTCAGAATTTACCATTACTGCTAGTGATGATAATAGAAATTGTCAGCAATGAAACATATAATTTTAGTTATAACTATGATAAAGTAATTCAGAGTATGATGTTAGTCATTAGTGTTTCCATGCTCTACACAATCTACGTGCTGTTGGCTGTCTTTTTTTTTCTTATTATTGTTCCATTGAAACATTGTAGAAATAATGCCTGTCCATCCTTCATAGTTATGTTTCCCCTTTGAAATGGAATCAAAGTGCAAGCACGACTTAGTTCATTTACAAGGAAGCACAACAAGTTGATGCAGAGAGCTGCTTTGCAAAAAGTAATGATGTAACAGGTGAAAGAGAAAACAATTTTTTAATTCTTTTTTAAGCCTTGACAGCAGTGTTTCATTTCCTACTATGGATTACAAATGGGAAAGAACAAAGAGAAGTGACGCAAATGCTTTTAATGTGAAAGATATTATATATTAAGAATACTAAAAATAGGAAAAAACATGGGAGAAGAGAATAAAGGAAAGAAAGGACATGAATAATTGAAGAATTGAAGGTTTGCTGATGATATGTACTTAGTTACCTGCTTTCTCCCCATATTTTCAGTCCTTTTTTTCTCTTTGTTAAAAAGTTGGTCTGAGGAAGCAGTATTTCCCAGCTGTTGTGTGAAAAATGTGCATATTTGGGGCTATATAGTTCATGATTTCTTTAACAACTGCTTTTTGTACAATCACTTCTCTTTCAGTCATCTATTTCTTCTGCATCAATAAATATTTTAACTTATGCTTTTACTAAAACATTTAGAAGTCCCTATCACTAATACAGTAATATACAAGCATGAAACATTTTTAGCAAAAAGTGCGAAAGGTTTAAGCAATGCCTGTAGAATCTCAGTAATTTCATTAATTTTACTTCTCTGATAAGGCAGGAAGGGTCTAATATATTTACCCAGCAATATATAGAGAATTTCAGGTTTGTGGTGTATGAAATAGGATGGAAGCCTTAATTTTTCATTGAAGATCTGAGCAGGTGGTATGATTGCATTTGTTGTTTCTGGTGTTGGAATATTTCACTGCAAATACCGAAGACTTTTCTTTAATGAACTATTTAAATATAGCAGTAATTATGTCTTCATCTTTAGCTATGAGGCTTAGCTGCTGAATGATGCATATTAAGTATGATTAAAATGTATAATTTTCATTGTATCGTGTATTAGGTATCTATCATATGCTGGTACAAGATACCATGTTCTTACTTTTAACATAGCAACTCCAAGTCCTTCAGTTATATACACAACACAGCAGATATTTTGAACTTAGATGAGAATATTGTTGTCTATAGTAATCCTGTCACTTTAACCACACTACTGGTCTCACAGTACACAAAGTACTTCTTTCCTTGTAGCCATATGTATTTATTTATTATCACATCTAATAAGGCTTCAGAAAAAAACCCATACTATTAAGTATATGTAGTTTGTGTGTTTCCTGATAACAATAGCACAGGACTCAATTTATTTCTGTTCTTTTCTCTATATTGCATCAAAACAGATAGTCTTGAGTTTAAGTATATGTTGTAATTCTTAAGTATCCTTTTGGCACAACATGTCTTAGCAGTGTTGATATTGTTACTGATAGTGAGTAATGTACTATATAAAGATACACCTACTGCTTTCTGATAACAAATCTGTATGTCTGTTCTTTTTTTTTCCTCTAATTTTCCTCTGCCACTCTTTTTCTCGTTTTCATTTTTAACATTTTTTCATCCTCAGTCACCTGTTCTGTATGTATATATTAAATTATACATTATACTCCAGCCAGATTTGCCACTTAGGTAAATTGGTGTGAAACATTATGTGGATAAAAAATATATACAGAAGATAAAAAGAATATACGTATGAACATATATCTGTATGTATGCAGGCAAGAAATTTTTAGAAAAAGAGTTGTGTATTTCCATTTTTTTATTTGCATTAGTCATTCTTACTGTTTTGGTGTCATTAGGACAACTCAGGGAAGTCTATGAGTCATATGAACTGGGGCTTGCACAACTGGGACGTTCGTATTTTTGGTTTCTTCACATGGACCTAACAAGTGTAGGTCCTGCTGAGAGTGTGGCTGGGCTTGGAACGCAGCGCTGCTTTTGGTACAGCACTGGTGACCGGCGATAGAGGGATGACATTTATAATGTGTTCTTTTCATCTGTTTCTACTGTCAGACTTAGGGATTTTGACACATCTCATATACATAGAATCTCATTTTTAGCATAAAATCTGTGATAGAAGGATGCCAGTTTTACTGCTGACGTTAATTAGAAAAGACTGGTGCGTTAATGGACTGTAAAATATCAGGCTGTTTCTCATTTGAAAATAGGAGGTTTTTTTCCAATCTATTTAAAAATCTTCATTATTAGGAAAAAATAATCTACTGAAGTGTACCTTCATATCAGTGAATTGGAAAGAGAGCCAAAAGATGTAATCTCCTTAGAATCAGAGAAGTGCAATATCACCTCTTAGTGTTTTCTCAGCAGCACATGTCTAAATGCTGAGCATTATGCAAGATGTACAAACCCACTGGTATTTTAAAGAGTGTTGCTGCAATCCATTCTTCTAGTAGAAACATACTTAAAATAAGTGTGAAACAGAAACAGCTAGTTGATTGGTGGTAGGTTTTTTGGTGTTTTGGTGGGAGTTTTTTGCTGTTTTTGTGGGTTTGTTTTGTTGGTTTTTTTGTTTGTTTGTTTGTTTTTTACATATTGCGGTGAGAAATGCAAACTATTTGGTCCCACAAAGCATTTTTCTGTTTTACCTATTTTATGATGCAAATTGTGAATCAGTATTTTTTTTTGTTTGTTTGTTTCCCTCTTAGACATTTATGCTGAAGCCTCAGAGTTAACAAATTCTATAGATTTACATTTTATTAAGTACAAAAATTCAGTTGAAAACATTAAAATAGATAGTGATCATAAAAGATGAAATTTCATTGAAATAAATCAGCATTGTAGAGGTTCTTGCCATCCTTCATTTTGCAGTGATGCTATTTTCAGAACTGCATTGCTCATACCCTGCAAAATGATTTTATCCAAGAATTCAACTGCTAGAAAGAGAGCTGGATCTTGGCAGCACATTAGACTGAAATGTATTCATTGTTAAATAGAAGGCCAGTTGCATAGATCTTAAAAATATTTATCTAGCAGAGAATTTTAAATTGATGGAAGCGTGGTCAAATTCTTATTGCTTTAATCTTTTGTAACAAAGAAACAAACCAGATTATAGTTGCCCACTGGTAAGTGTGATCTGTCATGTTTGTGCCTTGATTCTTTCTTGTCTTCTGCGAAAATCCCATATCCAAGGTAGTTTTGTTATCTTCTAGACCAATATTTGACAGGGATTGCAGTTTAGAAGCATTTTAGGGGAGAAAAAGGACTTGTTCTCTCTGTTGTTGACCATAGTAGAAGCATAATTAAGGCCCAGACTGTTTTGTACTTCATTGCAGCATTGCTTTTGATCCTGGTTTGCTTGGAGTGCGTGTTGTGCGTAGAGTGGTTATAAAGACCTTTGTGACAAAAGCTGATATTATGGACTGCAGAAAATGTTGTTTTCTAGAAAAAAAACTTGTTAATGAATCTGCTTTAATAGAAGTAAAGATTTACCAGAACACAACAATGGAATAAGATTATTGGACGATGGCTATAATTCGTAAAGCCTGATGCCATAATTCATTTGTGTCTTTTGCAATGTTGAATCAGATTTCTTGATACAAAGAATGACAGCTCAGTGTCCTCAGTGTTCCAGGAAAACACAGTTAGCACCTTGAAAATGCACAGAATATAAGAATTACAAAATAAAAGTTACATTTCTGCCCCCAGCCCTGGGCAGTGCCTGTGTATTCTCTCTTAGATCACTTCTTGCATCAGCTTTTTTATTCCACCTACAGCAGCTGCAAGGCAGGTATCAATGAATAGTTAAATGATTTGCATTTAAGATTACAGCTCTGATTATCTCTCATGTTAAATCTATTAAATAGCCTGATCCCACTCAACTTTCCTCAAGCATGTATAGGGCAATGCTCTGTTCTGTAGGATCAGACCAAGAGCTCACTTGTGCCATTGCTTACTGTAGCAAATTGCTCACTACTATTAGAAGGAGTTGAGATTCTTCTTTCTCTCCTGATTTCCAAAGATAAAAGAGTATTGAATTCAATATTGTTTGCAGAATTTGATTTTTATGTCATGCAGTTCTGTGTAATGCACACAGTAGTGATGCAGGAGCGTCTCACATTTAAGGTAGAGATCTGTAACACTGATTGTGAAATTACTGTCAACTGCATTCATACTTCAGTGATGTTCATGGGTTGGGTATTCTCAATTTAGGGCCAGACTATGGAGCTTGTACCCTGAAATTAAAAAGTTCCATTGATATTTTTAGAAAAAAAAAAAATCAGTATAAGAGTCAAAATTTCCAAAATATACCTCAGAACTTTTTAATAGCTAAAAATTCATAGCGTATGCCTGTGGCTATTCAGCTCAAGAGGGATTTGTCTTTTCCTTCTCCACTGCTTTCTAAACTAATTTTTGACCTACTCTGCTTCTAAGCAAACTCAGTGTTTCACACATTCCTTCCAGACTTAATAAGATTTCAGGGGGAAATGTAAAATAGACTCTTTTTCGCAAGCACCCTTTGACAAGACTATGGCTCACTGTTTGGGAATGTTACTCTAATGATGCCAGAGAAAGGACTACAGTTTTTGCTGATGTCCTTCTTACAACACCTTTCTCTGCCGGCCAACAGCAAACTGATGACAAAGAGTGAATTTCTGTTCCTTGCATAATTTTTTGCTATTTATTTACAAATATTCTAACAAGTTTATGAAAAAGATTGACATTATTTTGCATCAACAAATCAGCAAGCTTTTGCAGTTAATTACAGTAATTCAAAATCAGACTTTTTTTTTTTTTTAGTCTGAGGCAGGCCTGAAATAACCATAGAATATGAATGTGAAGTTATAATATTGCTGACTATTATAAAAATGTTTTATTGGATTCCCACTCTCTCTCATTTGAGAGTTAGCTAGGCTAAGAACTATAGTCTGACTTTGTAACAGATTTTCTACATAGTGATTTAAACGTCTTTCTTTTTTGAAATCTGCTTGGTTTCTCCAGGGCCATGAATGTTGAACCAGGAATGCAGGAAGACAGGATTAAAAAAAAAGTGTCCTATGGCTCATATGGACTAAGAATACTTTTTGCACAGCCTTCATTATCTGCAGCATGTAGGTATATATTGGATTAGTGGTCCTTTTTTTTGGCCCTCATGCACATAAAGCTTCAGTTGAAATCTATGAGCAAAGTTATTCAAATTTATCCATTATAATAAACCTGATTCACTGTTGACCTGATTCGAGAAGTAAGTAAGAACACGGAGGAATTGCTGAGTCCACAGTCTAGTTTTTGTAGCTATCAGATGATAAATTGTGTTAATTTTTATTTAAAGGAGAAAAGCTAGACTTGAATCATCCAACCAATATTTTAAATGAAGTGCTCCTATTTTCCCTGTGCAGCTTCCCATCAGACTGGTCTAAAAACTTAAAACGTTCCCCAGCAATATCTCTCGCTCCCTTATCTTTACTGGGTTTTTTATTATATTTTGATAAACATGGACTAAATCTTCTTTCATGTAGGCATAAAAATAAACTTAAAGTTCTGTGAGTAAGGATAGCAGTATTAAGACATAAATCAAGGCATGCCATTTTTCTCAATTGTCACTTTTAATACTGTGCTGCGTTTTTCTTTATTCACTAAGGTGGTCTTAAACAAACCAGTAAAGGGGCAGTTTTCTTCATTCTTGAATTGAGCAGAAATTTGCCACACTCTTGATTAGAAATTCAAACCTTTTCCATAGGAGGAAACTGAGTCATGAGAGCTGTTATGTCTTAGATTATTAAGTGAAACATTTTGCAGTCTGAAATGGATGAATTGTGTTATCAATACCGCAGGAAGGAGGAAAGTAATGAAAAAGAGATGACAGGAAGTATAAATTACAAAGGTAGGGTTTTTACTACTCCTCCCTGACTCTTACAGGTGAATAACTTACTCCTGCACATGTAGATCAAGTATCCCGTTAGACTAGTCAAAATGTTGAGGGATAAATTGAACAGTTCATTAAAAGGCAACTTTTGATTGATGATATTCTGATGTGGATTAGTGGTGGGAAAAATGGTTTATTTTGGCTGAATGAACTCTCACAGTAATAATTTTGCCCCAGTGTTGATTAGAGAAGTCTATTTGGTAGAAATCTCCTGGATCCTAAATAGAGCCCTATACTGGGAGGCAATGTTATCTGCCTTGCATTATTTCATAAGTTTTGTACCTTTGTTTTCCATAGTAATTTCTCTCAGTAAAGTGGGAAACTGCAGGATCTTACCATTTAGTTGGGAAAGGGTTTATTGTCAAGATTAAATTGATAGCTAATGCCTCTAACGCTCTCTGTAGCTGGAAAGTGTTGTTAAGATGTTAAGCCTAGTTTGTTAAGATGTGTGTTTGCTGTATTCCCACTTTACTGCAGAAACATGCAAGACCTAACTTGAATGGATGGGTAATACCTCTGGTTTACCTCGTTCTCAAAGCGGTATTTTCATAGAATCTTTGTAGAAAAGGTACCACCGTATCTGCTTCTTTTGTTGACTTGTGATCTGGGGAGCTACAAGAAGTTAATCCCCACGATCTGTACTTCTTGGATGTACACAGATTGCAAGACATAAGCTTAACAGCATTTTTAGAACCTAGCAGGAGTCAGCAAAAATTGTAGACAGTACTGTGAGAAGCCAGCAGATCTGACTCATGCCAGTGCTGGTCCTGGTTGTGCTCCTTTGCCACACTCAGATCGTGGTTCTTTTCATTGTTGAAAGCACTTGGAGCTGTAGATGCAGAAAAAAATCTGAAATTTATACTCTGACTATTTGGTTATTAAAAGACGGGTAATAGTGGGATATAATACTAGCCAAGGGCTCGTGACACTTCAGTTCATTAACCTGATCTGTTGCTTTTACAGCACAGCCTGCTGCTGATTTTATTCCTTCTGTTCCTATTTCTAAAATGGGAATGACACCTGAATTGTCATTCTGCTCGAATCAATATGTTGAGTATTGCAAGGTGTCCTGCTTCTGTAAGAAAGATGGAGATAAAAGTACATAATTATTTCTTTTTATAGACTAGTAGCAGGTCTAAGATGATCATCAGCAATCTCTAATTACCTGATGATCACCAAGACTCTGTAAGATTTCAAGTAGGAGTAACATAGTTTTCATTGCAATTATTTTGGCTTACCACAAACAGTAGCGTTTTGTTGTATTTACCAAGAGGCTTCTGTTGCCTTAGCATCTTCTTGATTAGACTTTTTATCTGTTGGGAATATATTTTGGATTATGTGGTAGATATATAAACTGGGACAGAATAACTAATATGTGCAGGAACACGTCTTAGGGAGATTTCACTCTAACATACACGTGGGGAAAACGTTTGTGGTAACTGAAGGCAGAATCTGGTCTCTTTTGACTGATTAGAAATACATGAAGGATTTGTGCGTGACTAAGGGTATGTCTGAGGATATACTCTTTGGAAATGGTCGGGTACTCAATTTCATCCTTCTTTGCACCAGTGTAATTTCAGCATAATGAGTATCAGTCCTGTATCATTTAAATCCTGAGTGCAAGGATGAATCCACATAAAATAATTTCTGATTAAACACATACAGGTTTCATTGCAATGGAATGAGTCATCACTGTCAAGGCCTGATTGCAGAAATTACATAAAATAAAATGTAATACATGATTGTATTAGGCTTTGCAGAGGGGAATAGTAAAATATCACAAAGAAACCATGTGTGATATCAGATGTGGTCATTTGTCTTCCTTTTAAATGATAAGCTCTGACACCACTTCATTGTCTGTGCCTCACTGAGCAAGTGTCCACGTAAAAAGAACTTCAAGTGCTGGAAGGCATTGAAAAATGTTCCCCCAGATTAGGAACAAACACAATTTTATTACAAAAAAGTGTGGAATTGTAAGGAAGAAATACTTTCCTTTTCCAAGTACTGCAATGTCTAATAATGTGCAGGATAATTGTAAGTGGCTTTCACAAATTTACTTTGTTGTGGTTTGTTTTTTTGTTTTTTTCTTCTTCTTTAGCAATTATTTTAAGAGCACAACTTGGAATGGTAGGAATCATATAAGTAATTTAATTTAACCCCTCACTTTGCACAACTGAGTAAATAATTCACCTTTGGGTACGAACTCTTTATTTTTTGGGTGATTAGGGTTAAAATCAGCAAGAAATTTACGAACAAAGTTTATAGTTGTTTTCAGAGAAGCTGGATTTACTCTGAAAGATGATATTGGTACTTTATGGGGACATGAGGTGAAATTCTGATGTGATAGCTTTGTTGCTATTAGAAGCACTCAGCCAGTTTCTTTACTGATCTGCTATATAAATGTTCCTTGTATAGACACACTCTCCCAATCTGCAAAATTAGGATTAAAAGGACCCATCACTTCCTTGCATGGATGGTGAGAGATCCAGTTAACAAATGACCATAAAGAATATTGTAGCGGATCTATAGAACAACAATTTACTTGCAGGTATTTTGCTGATAGCGATTTTTCCTTTCATAACTCCATTTATTGATAGAATAAAATACTTTTATGACCTGCAACGCAGTTTGCAAAAACATACTCAGTTATTCTTGTATATATCCATGCTTCTACAAACACTTTATATAATCATTAGAGATGCTTTCAGCTTTGCAAACACAGGTTAAACACTGATGATTAAATATTTTGTTCCACACATCTGATTACCTGGGGCTCTATTTCCTTTTAGTGAATAGTGTTCTACCCTACAATTGTCCCATTACTCTCTGTGGGAATAATGTGTTTATAGAATGAAATGTTGATCAGTCTTTTAGAAAATCTAAGTTAAAAGTAATTTATCGAATTGTAAAACACGTGAGAAGTAGGAACTGCAAGGTATGAAATTGCCTTAAGCCTTAAATTGTTTTACTTGTACTATTTTCATTGTGATCCTGTCTTCAGTTAAAAAAATAACCATTATCTTTTTTCTGCTGGAAATACATTTCATTAAGAATAGGAAATAGCTACATTGGGGCAGAATTATGCTTACATGTTAAAATGCAGACGAATTCTTATCTTAGTTATTTGACCTTACAGATGTTTATGAATTTGACTTAATAAGAGTGGTTTTTCCTATAGCTAATTATTCAAAATGCAGCTCCACTGTAAGACTAACACAATAGGTGGATTTTGTAGATAACTTTGGTAAAGCTGTAAAGGACATACCTTGTGTCTAAGCAATGAAAAACTAGTAATAACTTCCACAACATGGAGAAACTGCAGAAACATCTGCCTTTGGGAATTGAGTAAGCTATTAGCCAAAAGCTATTGTTTGAACCCAAAAACTGTGGTAAAGATATCCTATACAAAGAGATGTTTTCAAATGTTCAGATGTTTTGTATTGCAAGGACCTTGTTTCACTGCAGGAAGAGAAGCAGTTTGTTGATGCTGTGTTTTTTATGCTGTGCGACTTCAGTAATTGGTACAGCCATTGCTACTGGGCAGGAATTGTTTCTTAGCTGGGATTTTTCCTGAAAATTAACAAACATGAAATATCAGCAGTATACCACAGAAATACTAACCATTCTAGTTATTTATGTGGGTAAAAATTCATGCTTCTTGTGGGTCTGGCTCTGTGTTTAATCGTGTAGTGATTTTGGGAGCAACCATACCCAAATTTAAGCGATTTCAATCCTTGAAATTTTAGATTTCTGGTGTATCAGATCCAAATTTCATACACTAACTCTTAAGGATGTGTATGTGGATAGAACTTTAGACTTTCTTAGGTCTTAATGGCCTAAACAGATAACCTGCAAACTGGGATCATCTGCAAAATGACTCATTCGAAGATTGCTTAAAATAAAGTTGGTTTTCTTTACCTACAATGAAACATCCCTACAATAGTTGCAAAGTAATAAAATAAAACATTCTTTCTTTTTTTCATTTTGTGACAAAACCAAAAAACACAACCAACCAAATACACCCCCCCCCCCCCAACTTGCAGTACTGTAAATGTGTTTTACTCCAAAGTTCTTAAACAAATCTACTGTAGGCAAATCTAGACTGTATGAGGTACACAGTTTTGTTTGTTGCTGTGGAATAGAACGTCTAATTCAACAGTAATTTAGATGGACTGAGTTTGTGCTTTGTTACTATGTGATTTGACACGGACACACACCCTCCATGCGACATTTCTTTCACCTGGGAAAATTGGATAATGAACTAATGAAGGCTTTCTTGGCTTGTAATGCTGTCTGTTTTCAGAATGGAGCAATTACACAATCTTTTTAGCACTCAAAGTCTGTCTAAACAAAATCAATGCAAAAATAAGGGCTATTTACAGTGAAGTGTCCTTATTTTACATTGCTTATGTAGTTCTCTGAGAGTCTGAAATGATACTGAAATGATACAGTAAGAAAAAAAAATATCTCAGAGCTTTAAAACCAGCAGTTTAATGGCCACCTGATTTTCCTCTCAGCTGAAGTAAATCACTGCTACTTATCTGCCTCTACACAAATGTAATGCCTTATCATTGTTATGCTTGCTTTTTTTTACAAGGAAACCTCATTCTATGTGTCTCAAAACTAGACTTGATTTCAATTTACATAGTTGCAAAGTTGTAAGTTAGGACTGGATTAAAGCTTTCAAACTGTTCATTTACACTAATAAAACAGGAGGTTTGGGGTCTCATTTTTTGGCGTCTCATTTTTACCCAGTTTTCTTCTTCATCTGTGAATTCTTCAAAAGGGCATAGAGGATTGTTAGGACAATCCTTTCAAAATATAATATGCTGTGTAAGTGCTGATTTTGCTACATATCAGAGAAGTATAAAGGTCTGAATTTTTATTGCTATTAGAATTATGGTAAAGATGAAGGCCTATTCATGCTATCAGATGATTCACAATCTACAAATTAAGGTAAGAAAAATTCAGATTAAGTATACACAACTAGGTAGCTTGTGGATCCACTCACTGAAAGCTTCTGTGATGCTTCTGAACTGTTAAGCTTCCAAATTTGTACTGAAGAGAAATCTGAAAGAGTAAAAGCTCTCTCTTGTATTACTTGGGAACTTGACAGTACTTCTTCCATTTCCCAACTTTTTCTTTTCAATCTATTGTATTATTAAAAATGAAAAGTCTATTAATGAAATTAAGCTTGGCCTTTTCTGTTCTCATGCCATGGGACAAAATAGTACTAAAGCTCCATGGAAATGGTCTGTAATTCCTAATTTTTTGGTGGTAGTAAAAGAACTTCAAAAAGTCAGAAAATATGTACAGAAAATAATCTGTTGTATCATTTATTATGTTTCTGATGCATTTCTGAATATAATTTCTAATATGTCTGAATTTATCGTATACAATTAAATTTAACATGTGTGACTAATGGAGTATCTTAGGCCAGGCATCTCAAACAGCAGCACTGCATGCATCATATATGTGTGTGTGTCTCTGTTCTTTTTAACATAGTACTTGAAATCTCCAATCAAGAAACAGACCCCATGTTATTACAGATTCTGTGTGACCGAAGCTTATGAGACAGAGATCCTCAGACAGAAATTTTGGCATGGAAACAGCATCCATAGTAATGATAAAGCAATATAGTTTATGTCTCCTGAGAGTTTTTCCTGATAATACCTGTAGGGGAACAAGTAATGGCAGGGGTAATGTTATGTATACTAATGTGTGTGTTCTTCTAATATGATGCAAAACAGCCAGATCTTTCTATAAATTTTTCTCCTCTGTGTTCATTGCTGTTATCAATATAGGACAGATATGATTTAGTACTGTATATTACCCAAGAGAATGGTATAATATCTGTCATAGATGATACTATTAGTGATAGGTAGGACAGAGCAGTAGCTTGCCCAGTACTTAGCACAATGATCTTCATGTTTTGTAAACGTATGTTGTCACCCTTTAGGACTTGGTAAAACTTTGTAGGTCTCTCTTATTCTTCATATCCTGAAGTTGTTTTTGCATGTGAGTATTTCTGGACAGTCAGGTTGTGCTACAAATAGGAAAAAAAGTATTTGTAGGACCAAGCACAGCTAGTTTATTAGATAGACACATTAATTTATTAACAGTACATCTAGCATGGTCCTCTTCTGTCTTCAGACTATGATCAGTTGAAAAGACTTAAGTTTCTGTAACTCAGCTTCAATGAATTTTTGTTAGCTGTTCAGGCTGATATTCTGTGTACGAGTACACTTGAGGTAGCATTGGTTTTGGTGGGAGTAGCATGTGATCTAAGTGTTGATACATTCTTTGCCTTATTTCTATGTGCTGGCAATATTATTGAGACTTATTATATTATTATAAGCAGCATTACAGGGCTACTGACTGTGTGATCTTAGGCATATCTCATGGCTATCTGTGCCTTAACTAATTGGTCTGCACCACGTACGTCATTATCACTCTGCGCCACGCCAAGCACAGCCCCTTGCTCTGGATCTGATTTCCAGCAAGTATCGAATCGTTTAATCCTCTATTTTAAACCACGTGGGAAATGCTTGGATGTAAATTGCAAAATTCATGTTGACACCAGTAAAGCCATAATTTTGCCCTATGCCATTTAAAGTTATTTCTGTGAGATTAAGGTACATGAAAGTACTCTATGTACGTGTTGATCGTATACATATTTCCTCTGCAAGCCTTTAGCTCTTTATTAAATGTAAGTTCGTTATCTTCCACATGTTTTTATATTAATTTGCATCTTGCCTCTGCCTAATTAAAGTTACTACTGACATAAACATTAGTTATGTACGCTCAGCAGATAAGTGTAACTACTGACTAGTGGTTAAAATTGGTAGGGAAATAGTTAGGGTTACTTCTGAGAAGATTCACAGGTATTTTTACAGTTCCTCTCTATACTGTGTGTCCAAACAGAAATATCTGCATTTATGAGTATTTAATGTCTTTCATGAGGACTGAGCATTTTCTCTCACTTAAACATGCACATAACTAATTTTTAACAAATAAATATGCATTTTCTCTGCTATTGATGGGGGTGAAAAGGCTTTTTTGCTTGTTTTTTAAGAAAATAAGAACTTAAATTAAGCTTGGCCGGTAATAGATACAATGTTTGTTGAACACTGGGGAATACTGAAAGGCCACTTGGTTTCTTTTTCCAAAGAAAAATGCAGCTGAATCATATATTGTTTAAAGGGTTCCTCTGATTGTTATGAGTTAGGGAAGATGCAGTAAACTTCAGTTGCTTTGTTTAGAAATTGCCATGTAGCATTTAGAAAGGGATATATGTGTAAATTTAAATAGTGTGATTTTCTCTACTTCCCAGGAGTGCTATTACTTTATCCCTAATCTATATAAACCCGAATATTTCTGCTTACTGGGAGATCAAAAGTTTGCAAGGAGTGGTGCATCTCGGATGGGAGGAAGGTAGCATCCCTGTGTTGAAAGCAAGCTCCTGCTACAGCTAGATGCTCTTCTGTTTGAAATGCAGTACTGTTATTCTGTTTAAAACAAAGAAAGGCATCTGAAGCCTTTGCAATATGATTGTTTTATTAATTGGTTGCATGTTGTTATATAAAGAAATCTATATGATTTTTCTTCTACAATTCATCAGTTTAGAAAGAAGTGCTGTCAGATAAGCAGAGGGGGAGCATCAGACAGATATCAGTCAAAGCTGGAAAGCTCATTTCCAGTGACATTGCTAAGCACAGGGGCATGAATATTCACTGGAGTTCACTTTGGAATGGAAATGTTGCTGCAAAGGCCTCAGGCCTTTAGCTAAGGAGGGACAGGGAAAGGGATCACCTGAGGAGCCCAGGTTTGACACAGTTGGATTGCATCCAGCTGAGAGTATCACTGTGCCTTCCTGCAGGAGGCTGAAGTTGCTGATAACTAATGAGGTCTGTACCCTGTTGGGAGTGCTAGCAGACAGGATGTCACAGAGCACTGGCATAATATAAATAATAAGATTTTGCTCTGTTTTCTTTATTGCTCTTTGTTGCTTTTATTTTTAGCTGCTTGTACAAGAGATGGGTCTCTGGATTTCTTGCTCTGGTGCACACTTTCTTTTTTGCTGGCTGTCTCTGTCTCTTGACAGGTGTAAGGAGGATCCTAAATATAGAAGCCACCCGTCAGTTGGTTTCAACAATCAGCAGGCACTGATTTAGTATTTCTCTTAACCAGCTAAGCTCCAGAAGGGTGTTTCTTTTAAACCTTTATAAGTTTATTCCATTTCAAGCTTTCTTTAAAATTATGAACAAACCAAGTTATCTTGTAGCATGGAGAATACCAGAAGCAGGCATGTTTCAGAAATGATGATTGTCAGGAATGGCTTTTGCAATGGCAAGCAGGGAAAAAAAATATTTTTAAAGAATTCTCATGTTTTAGCAGTTTGGTTAATGGTGCAGTATCTCATTGGGGAAAACACTGACACTAGGTGTAAGTACAGTCTCCAGTTTTTAGATGAAGGAACACACTTTCAGACAGAAGCAGCTGCAGTTTCCTATGATTTTTTCCTCATGAGAGGGAACTTACCTGAAAGTGTACTGATTAGCTGGAATTTACTTCAGTATACACAGAAATTAGGCGTGTGACTAGAAACGCAATTGTCCTGGTACTGAATGTTTATAGTGCTCACTAAAAGTATTTTCAACAGAGTAATATTTTTCTTTATGGTAATTTCTTTATACTTCTGTCAAGATCAGCACAACAATACCGATTCTTAAAAATTAATTGGCCAAATTTAATAGATTATCACTGCAAAAAGTTCTAATTAGAATACTTGCGAAAAAAATAAGGAGCTGCAACACTGCATTTAAGACAACTTACACATTTTCTGTTAGTTTGTAGGCAGGCACCTCAAATTCTTTCTCTTCCTTGTCACCAGTTGCCATTAATATTCATAGAAATTTTTCACAGCTTACAGAGATGATCCTAAAATTCAGTATTTAATTGTGACAAGTGATTTGCATTCAATGATGATCCTTTTTGATACTGTTTTGCTTTGATTTTTTTGTTTTGGGACTGTAATACACTTCTATGTTCTAA
This sequence comes from Lophotriccus pileatus, assembly GCA_035583135.1. Taxonomy (NCBI): domain Eukaryota; kingdom Metazoa; phylum Chordata; class Aves; order Passeriformes; family Tyrannidae; genus Lophotriccus; species Lophotriccus pileatus. The sequence continues at coordinate 8,571,662 of JAWWES010000041.1, forward strand.
TACAATTCTAATATTCCAGTATACTAAACATTGTGTTAAGCAGGAACACAAGAGTAGTCAGTGTCTTTATGTAGCTCAGAAAGGCAGTAGTACTTTTTTCGTGATAGTTGTAGTGTTACATGTGGTCTGTCTGGTTGTGAAAAATTCTGTAACAAGATATAGCGTGTGTTTGTTATGCTTATGTAAGGTTTTATTTTTGGTAACCAGTTCTCCCTATACCCAGCCATGAGAAACAACCTGTTTCTCTAATTCTTTTTTTTTACTGTTCTATAAATTGGTGTAATTTATTGGAAGCTTCTGCCAGATTTGGGATGTCTGCTTCACTAGTTGATTCAAACCCCCAGGAAGAAGTAAGAGGGCTGCTAGGTAAAATAGCAGGACTGGCCCTGAGAAAAGGAAAAATGGTTTAAAGTAGATGTTTCCAAGAAAAAGATGTTTTTTCATATTTGGCACAAGACATCCTGGGATAAATCTAATTTTCCTGATACAGATAGTCTCAAACTTTATGCCTGAAAATACAAACTACTTCTAATGCACCTTCTTTTGCAGAGCTTTCACAGATCAGAATTTGAACCTGCTGAAGCCTGGTAGTTTTGGTTATCAGCTTGAGCTTTTGGTTTCAAGGAAAACTGAATATTCTTCAGAGGAACCCATATCATCTGGCTGTGACTTCTCAAAGGAGCAAACCAGAATTACTGTAAGCTGATAATGCAGCTACCTGAGCACAGCTTTAGCTGTAATCATGTGTAGGCAAACATATCTGTGCTGTGGTATGAGCCACCAGGTTGGAAGGCAGAATTGCTTGTTTAAAAATTAGATGCTTGTGCATCTAATACTTAAAAGTTATATACTCTCTTCAGTCCTCCAAAATTTTGAAAAAAACAAGCATTTAGTTTGTGAGAGTTAGGAAATTATCTTCCTAATAAAACCACTTTTTAAAATCTATCTATCTATCTATCTATCTATCTATCTATCTATCTATCTATCTATCTATCTTTCTATCTTTCTATCTATCATCTTTTGATATTTCTATCCATCTGTCTAGTTACTGGGATGAAGCTGGGGATAAGAAACAGTGCCTATAACTGGATTAAGCATCTAAGAGGGTTACAATGAGTATGTAAGGGTAATTTGTAAGCAGAATGGCTAAGTTTGTTAATAAAAATAGACTCACTGATCATGTTACATGCTTGATAATGTTGTGCTTGAATTGCAAATATACAGAAGAAAAAAAGAGTCACAGGGAATCTGCAATGCTGATAGCAATACAAATATATGTTTGTATGCATAAAGAGAGGAGGAACTGTAGAAGCAGAGTTGATAATCTATTATGCTGAAGTAGTTGCTGAAGTGGCACTCATTTTTACATACACACACTTTGGGTACAAGTTAGGTTTTCTCTCCCTTCTCTGTGCTGGTCATTAGAACCTGGCAACAGCAGTTGGGGCTTTTTCAGACACCAGAGTTACAGACTGGAGGTATAAATCTTGACAAAAGCACAGTCAGTTATGATTTTCCCACAGAGAGAAGAAGCCCTTCACTGTTTTGAAAACAGACTTCTGACTAACAGCTAGTTGTATGGAGATCTTGTATCTTATGTGGATACATAAGAATTACCTGGTCAAGCTGCCCTTAAGCAAACAAAGTGTTTGCTTTTCAAAGGGCTGGGTAGTTTTAAAAAAAGTTTTCTCTTCTCTTGTTTAATAGTACTTGTATTACCAGAATTTACATTTAAGCAATTTCAGAGCTTCAGACCAGGGGGACATCATTTGTTAGTGTGGAAGTAATATATGTCCTCATTTTTGAATTCTAGTCACTGTTTTTAAAGTTAGTGGTGAACAAAATCATCCTCTTGTAAGGCATTATCCCCATACTCTTAGTGCAGCAGTAATTTGGGCTTGTATCCCATAAAATAGAATTTTTCATGGCAAGAGTTCCATGGAAGAGACCAAATTCCATGCTGTCAAAGTAAAAGGTTCTGAAACCAGATGGGCAGGATGGCAGATTTAAGAAGCAAGGAAGAACTGTGATCCTGATGTCTGAGTGCAAACCTACGCTGTGGCAATTACATAGTATCATCTTTTCTGTCATTTCTGGCTTAGGATTTACAGGATCTCACAACCTGTAGGTTGGGCATATGCCTCCCATTTTCCTTTCCTTCCAGTTTTAAAAATTCATGTTTCTAAATGTTTCCCTTTGTGTTGACTATTGAGACTACTTTGCCTTTATGAACATTATTCTTTATTGAAAAACCCTGTGTTTCTTCTGACACCCTCCTTTGTTCTTTGTAAAGCTGTTGCTCGTACACTGTAATGTTCTCCACAAAACTTTGTCCATTCCAGTCTAAAACTCAGATACTTCTGCTAAGAGAATGAAAAAGTTGGTACTTCAAGAAGACAGATCTTAGAAATTAAAATTGTATTCTATATTAAGAGAGAGCAGCAAAAAACTGTGTGCATATAGTCTGATTGCGCTTGCTTTTTGAAAACAATTTATAGACCCAGAGCACTGAGTATTTATCCAGACTTATTTAGAACATTTACCCTGATCCTACGACAGTGATGTACACACATGCAGCATCTTTCACCAGAAGATGATCAGAGGGCAGGATCTACCCAATTGTCCCTGACTGGGGCACAGAGTGACTGGTTACAGTTATGCCATCCTGCTCCCAGGTGTTGGAGAGTCAGGACTGATCCAACAGCTGTACCAGGATGTCATTGGTATGGAAGGCATATGTTGCAAAATGCAGAGCAGGTTTGATATAGATTCATAGCTTTCTCCTGTGAGACTTTACTAGAAATGCAGGCATCAGTTGTAATTGATACCTGCTTGCCTCTATCTTGGGGAAAGTACTCAGTGCAGGATATGTTAAACTGAAGTGTCAACATCAGTGCATCAGTGCAGTTGTAAACCAATCAGCTACAGCTACAAATGCAGAACATCTGCAGTATCTGTGTATAAACTTTCTGGGTCCCGCTTCTATCAGTGAAAGTAAATCGAGAACCCCATGGGAAAGTGTTCTTTGTCCCAAATAGCCACACACGTTAAACTATCGATAGCCTTTATAATTATTGCCTTGTTTGTAAACTTCCCTGACCAAAGTCGTCCCTTTTCTAGTTCAAGAATTAATCCCTTGGTGGCCGAAGCACGGGAGTGGCAAATCCTCAAGTAGCCTGATCCTCTTAAGGGAAAAGTACATATGCCAGAGTTGTGACTCTGCAAAGTGCTTAGTGGGGCACTTACAGAGAGATTCCCACCTGTGTCTTGTCCAGCCACCTACTGTTTTTTGACATGCCTTGTAACAGTCGGGATAGGATGAGGAGAATTAAAGGGACTCGTGCTAGGAGAATTGCCACCTGGCAGTGTGACAGCTTGAGCATCCCAGGTTTGCAATTAGTCTTTGTAAAGAGAGGTTTGTAAGATCTTATGAATCATTTGTGCTCAAACTAATCTTGGGTTGTTTAATTAAGGAATTTAATCTAGATTTCTGAAATTGCTAAGAATCTAATGATACAAACATAAGTAATGTTTATATTTTGAATATTTACAACCTTTTTTCACATTAAGAAGTCAGATTTTTCAAACTAATCACACAGCAGCATAAATGCTTCTTGTCCTCTGTGGAAGATTTGTTTGTCCATACATCACGATGCTGCAGCAGGCAAAAGACAGTAAATGTATTTCTCCCAGACTTACAGCCTTTGTAAGGACTGTCTGGAACTGCAGCCCTGGCACTCCAGAAACGTGTAGCTCTCAAAGGACAGCTGAAAAAGGGTGACAAGACAGCATAGCTTTGTGTTCACTGCAGTTTATGTGTTAGCTTTTGGTGTTTCAAATTCAACTTTTTAAAGAGGTGTCAGAGATCTTTCTATTCCTAGTTTCAGCAAGAGCCCCAAAGAGGATCTGTTCTGGAGCTGTTTATACAGCGTGGCTTAGGGTGACATGCCAAAACATAGCACTTCATAAACAGTCACCACGTTTTTAATGGTTTTCATCAGGAGACATTTGCCGCTTGTCAAAGTGTCAGCCTGACAAGTAGAAATACACACTGAGAACAGCAGCATGGGCAGGGTTTCCTCAGTTAGTCATTTCCATCCATGCTTCCTAGCATTGACAAAAGTATTAATCTTAGGGGCCTCCAGCCCCACTGTAATTCTTGAGCCTTTCAAAAGCACAGTGTTGGGGAACATCATCCTGGATATGTTGATGTTGCTGGAGAGCAATCCCAGGGCAGCTGTGCAAGGCAGCTGCAGTGTCTGATGTGCACGTGGCCACCTTTGAAGGATGGCTGGAGGCATTCCAAAATACTTGCTGGAAGCTGGCACTAGCTGTCTCTCCCTTTACTTTTTTTCTTCTTTTTAATGTGCTCTGTCACCTCTTGTAGATGTGAGCTAACTCCATCTGGCCAGACTGTGACTCTGCTTCTGCAGTATTCGGGCTGCTCCTCCCCACGCTGCACACTTCTCCTGCATAAGGGACTTAAACTGGTGCAGAGGTGAGAAGGCATGAACCCTGGCCATGTCCTTGGTGCATTTGCCGTGCAACTTAGCCAGTAAAGGAAGCTGACAGATGCAATTCATTTCTGAACGCAAATGTGACATACAAATTTGAATTTTTCAGTTACCACTCTTGCTCAGCTCTGACATCAAGCATCACGACAAAAAGCCAGTGCAACTCTTTTGTTCTTTAAGGGCATATTTGTTCTGTTTCTGCAAGGAAGGGGTAATGACAACAGCCTGAATCTGCAGAGATCAAGAACCAAGTGCTTCCTCTGGAGCCTCAGACTATTTCCTTGATTCTTTTCTGAACTGCAGAGAGTTACAACATAGGAAAGCTGAATTGATTTCAGATTGTAATGTACTGAGATTTTAAAGTAGTTGGCACTAATCAAATAAGTTTCATAGTCTGATGCCTTTCTATAAATATTTATCTTCTTCACTTCTTTTATAACCAACATTAAAAAACTTCAACACAAAGTATATTTATATGACACAAAGTTTCCTTTGTAGTGAGGAAAATCAGTTGCCTTAGGAGGAACAGTGTGATTCAGGTGTTACTAAACATAGAGATTCCCATACAAGCTGCCACTTTTTCTCTGAAACCTCTCCTTGTCTTTCAGCAACTGGAAAGATTAAGCACCTTTTCTCCACAGATAAATAAAAGTGAGAAGAAGCACTCTGCTCCATTTACACTGGAAGGCAGTTGATCATAAAACTACTGTTCTGGTACCTGGTTCTGGATTTATTCACTCCCAGCTTGTCATCTTCCTCACGCATGCAGTGGTCCTGGCAATTCTTCTTGGACTGTGATATTGCTGCTAAATTCATGACAGGTTCTCATGGATCAAGACCGATAGGAGGCTGTGGAGTTCAGTCAAGAGAATGCGGAGGTTGTTTTTAACTAAGTGTGGCATTAGATTAGTGCCAAACTATTAAGGTAGCAACTCATCTGATCTGCTTGCAGTCAGAGCCTGGATCTAGTAATTAATTTACATACAAAAAGATTTCTCTTGAAAATTAAATCCCATAGGAAAAATGTGGCAGGAGCTTTGTCAGACTAAAATCCTACCTTTGTCTGAGCAGCTCAGTAGACAAATTGAAGACTTAATCATTATACAGTAGCATTCAGATCTTTTTTAGTATAGACTTTAAGAGGGTTTTTTTTTTTATGAATGTGTTGCTATGGTAAAAATGCAATGTTTTTTAAATAACTGAACCATAAATGCAACTCAACTTTTTTGTTTGTTTTATATGCCTTTTCTTTTTTTGAATTTATGTATTTATCCTAAGGAGCACATTTATGACACAGATTTTAGTAATCAGTAAGACTTTAACAGTTGTAGAGATTATAGCTGCCCATGCCAGAAAGTTGTGTCTCAAAAGATTGTACAGAAAAATTTACAAAAAGTGTGAAAAAGAGAGAAAGTAATGGAAGGAGATAGCACATTATTACAGCAGTGAAGGTATACAAAAGGATTCAGATTCTATATTTGGAAAATGTCAAATAATGGTAAAATAGGATTAAAATATCTGGGAGAGTATGGAGCCTACAGCAGCAAAACTTAAAAAAAATTTGTTCAAACAGAATCCTGAAAAACTAAATGCAGATTCCAACTCTTTTGATTTTAATGTATATTTTTAAGACTGTTGGATAATAGAAGACTACTCAGTTTTCATCAGCCAGTCATGTCCTCAACCTCAGAACATTTGAACTTCATTATCCTCAAGCAGTTGTCAAACTGTCACCTTTGCATATCCCCAAGGAAGCACAACAGAGCATTAGTTAGTTAGACTTACACAGTCTGTAAATGTGAAGGTCCAGACAGCACGTATTTTAGAGCTCTAAAGGGACAGCCTCTGAATCTGTGGAAATTATTGTTATGGTTTGGCCCCAGCTGGCAACTGAGCCTCACACTGCCACTCACTCACTCCTCACCACTGGGGTGAGGGAGAGAATCTGAGGAGCAGCAGTGAGAAAACTCTCGGGTTGAGATAAAGACAGTTCAAAGGGCAAAGCAAAAGCTGCGCACGCAAGAAAACCAAAACAAGGAATTCATTCCCCACTTCCCATCAGTAGGAAGGTGTTCAGCAATCCCCAGGAAAGCAGGGCTCCACCATGTTCAGTGGTTACTTGGGAAGACAAATACCATGGATTCAAACATCCCCTCCCTTACTTCCTTCCCCCCCTACCATGCTGAGGATGATGCCATATGGTCTGGAATATCCCTTAGATCACTAGGAGTCAGCTGTCTCAGCTGTGCCCCTCCCAAATACTTATGCACCCCCAGCATCCTCTCTGGTAGGGTGGCATGAGAAGCTGGAAGAGCCTTGATGTTGTGCAAACACTGCTCAGCAATAACTAAAATATCCCTGAATTATAAACACTGTTTCCAGCATAAACCCCAAACACAGCTCCATACCAGGTAGAATTAAGAAAATTTACTGTAGCCCAGCCAAGACCAGCACAATTATCTAATGTAAATCTGATGTGTTAGAAGATATATTTAATATTTTAAGGGAAGGGGAAAATAAGATTAAAAAGAAAAAAATATAATTAGAACAGAGACTGACCTAGGGAGATAACAAGCAATGACTCTATTCTGGAAAAATATGTAAGTGGTGTCAGGATTTATTACAGAATATTTCGAATAGCATTATAGAAGTAACTAGAAATATTGTTAAACAAATATTTTTAATTAAATTTAGTAACTTTTGACAAAAGAAAATTGAAGAGGTTATGATATGAAGATGCATAACAAAAGTCTAAAATCATCCATTTACACAGTGTTTAAGTACCATGAGCATTCAGGCAGTAGCAAGTGAAAAAAAGCTGACCTTTCTGCACAGCGTCTTGGAAAGTCTAGAAAAAGATCTGCACAATGTTCTCATTTTTAATTCATTAAAAATAATAACTTTGAGAGGAGGAGATAAAAGAATGTGTAAGATTTTTGGGAAAAGAGCTATTTAGAAACTACTGACAGGCAAAAAAGTGCAGATGATATGAGGTGGATGAGTAGCCACATTATAGAAAACAAACAGAAAGAAAAGAAAGAAAAGGGAGGGAGGGAGGAAGGAAGGAGGGAGGAAAGAAGGGAGGAAGGAAGGAATTTATATAAGCATCTGTATGTTTTTCAAAGTCCCTCTGGGCTTCTATGTTGGAGGTTAGATTTTTTTTTTTTTAAGGTATTCATTCAGCTAGTTTGGAAAATCAGTCTGCTTTGTTGTGTCTTGCATACCTGTGCAGAATAATTGCACACTTATAAAAGTCTTGATCAGAAAGCCTGCAAATAAACCTCCACATTACATGTGGACTTGTAGGCACTCTCCTTTGTAGTGAATGTGATTTCTCTCTTGGTAGGAAGGATGTGAGTGTGAAAGAACTGGAGAAAATACATGGACATCTATTTAAGATCTAAAAATTTTAACCTCTTTGAAAGAGGTTAAAAAATTAAGTGTACATAGTTCAGAAAAGAGAACACTGCAGTCATATAGTCATGGTCTATATAAACACCTTTGAGATAATTATATAAAAAGGGGAAGGTGTTTACAGATTTTCAGAGGAAAGTGGTAAAAATTTATCATTTAAATTAAGGAACAGGGAGAGAGGACAAATGTAAGTATTTTACAAAGAGATTTTAAATCACAAGAGTGAAAAGAGAGTGGAATAGACAACCACTGGCAAGAGTCATTCGTAAAGTCTTACATATTATAGAAAATGAAATTCCAGCAACCACCACCACCTTTATTATTACAATATTTTACTTTACTTATCCCACATTTGCAAGGTCAAAATAGTTTCTTACCATCTCTGGGTTATGTAAAATGGCACAACAAAGATGTCATAACTGCAGGCAGGGAATAGCAATAGGGCTCATGGTCCATGAGTGTGGCTTTGTCACAAAACATCAATAATGATAGCAAAAGTAACGTACTTAGGATGCAGATGACTATTTTCTTCTTTGGGCCATGTCTTCCATGTGAACTCAACAGGGTAAGAGCCAGTTGTAGGTGGAGATTTGTGTTGCATATATTTCAGAACAGACTGTACTATCATCGTAATGACCCTCTAATAAATTTCTTGGAGGATGGGACGAAATTCATTGTGATGTATTTATGGTAAACTTAAAATACTCATACCGGCAGGGTATTAGGACCTGCAGCGGCTAGTATGGTGACCTAGAGCATAGATTAGTGTGACCGCCTGTTTTCACTTTCTGGTTAATGTGACACCTCGCACAGTAATTTTGATAGTCAGCATATGACCCCTCCTCCAGACCAGCTGAAGGACATAATTCAGAAAGGACTCAGGCTCAAAGGGTGAAGAGAGCAGTGATTAGCATCACGGAATAGGCATTTTATTTCCATTCAACCTCTTTAAATAAGATCAGTTTTTCAAGCCAGTCTTGTGCTGAAGAGGCTGAAAGAGGCCAATAATCTGTCTTGATTGTTCTTCTAGCTGTCAGAACCTGAGCATCACAATGCCCCTATTTATCCCCTTTTTTATTTCTGTCTGTATTTTATTAGAAGGTTTTCTTTTATCTATCAATGAGTCTTACAGAAGCTTCTTATATATGTCCTTTTCAGAAAGGTGATACAAGTTTGCAGTGTCCTGGGATTCAGAAAGACCGAGCTTGTAAATGTGTTTTGACTTTGACCACAGGGCTTTATAGAAGAGAAGTATTAAATGTCTAAGACTCAAAGCTTTATGTATTAGACTCTCTAAGAAACGAAAGTTAATTCTGGGAATTAGAAATAGGAAAGACTGAAACTTTTCCAGACAGAAAAATGAATAATTTCCATGTCACATAGCACAACTGTAGACTGTAAACAAGCAAAAGCAATATGTCTTTTATTTTCTTGTCATGTAATGAAATTGGTATCTTTTGTATCAGCTAGCACAGGAGTTAAAATGTTGTGTAATAGCAAATTGAAAAAAATTACTTTGTTGTCCAAATAATTTTTGGTCAGAATTTCTTTATCTATCTAGATCTCTTCAAATGTCCCTCCCAATTTAGTTTTCAGATTTCCTTCTTTAGTGGGAAAAAAAAAATCACAAAAAAAACTAAACGAGAACTGTCAGTCCAAGCTGACACTTGAAGGTGGACAAAAACTCTATTATTTAAAAACAGAACAGGTTTCTTTTGTTTTAATGTTGTTTGTAGCTGACATTCTATTTTTCATACGTCTTCAAGATTTTTAATGAATAAATATTATTTGGACTTGTAATAAATTTTTGAACTAAAATATCCACCAAAAATATCTCTGTGCAAAGGCACATAAATTGGTGTCCAGATATTGCATGGATTTTACAATCTGCTAATGAATTTTAGTGGCATTTTTCAAAAAATTCCAGTATGTCACTGTTTAAAAGTATAAATGTATACAGTGATTCCCTTTATGCAGTAGAGAGCATGTTACTCTTCTGAATGTGATGAGGATGGAAGATTTGGCTGTTTCATATGACATCAAGGTATGCTCTCCCTGGGAACCATAACCTTGTTAGTCCTTTGTCGTGGGTTAGCAGGGTCCCCCCCCTCCCTGGGGGACTGTGAGATGGTTTGTCCAGGTTGATTTCCTGGACAAAA
>JAWWES010000041.1:8591848-8709075 GCA_035583135.1 Lophotriccus pileatus
CTTTCTTTCTTTCTTTCTTTCTTTCTTTCTTTCTTTCTTTCTTTCTTTCTTTCTTTCTTTCTTTCTTTTTTTTCTTTCTCTCTCTCTCTCTCTTTCTCTCTCTCTCTCTTTCTCTCCCCCTTTCTCCCTTTCTTCCTGTCTTCCTTTCTTTCCTTCCTTTCTTCCTTTCCCTTCCCTTTTTTCTTTCTCTGTTCCTCTCTCTCTTCCTTCCTTCCTTTTTTTCTCTTCTCCCTTCCTCCCCATTTCTTAAAGGAAACCAGTACTTTTCTACATCAACATCAGTGAATCTGTAATTGTTTGCTAGACTGTTGCTAGTTCACTTCCTTCAGAACGGTTAACACTGCTGGTCTGGATTAACCCTTTTCTTAATTAAATGCTATTTATTACCGTAACTTAAAAATCCAGTGCTTTATGATGGGATATGGAAATAGAAAGCAAGGTGCTGAAAAAAAAAAATGAATGCACCTTCATGATATATCTGTTTTGCATGACACAAAAGGGAATTACTTTAGCAATTGACTATTTTTCTTTGCTCTCTGTAGTGACTGCTAGAGATACTGATTTAATCAACCAACCATGCAAGTGGTTGTGATTGTGAACCAGATTATTGTGAAGCAAACAAATGTTTCACAGTAAATTGCCAAGGGATACCAGCTACCCTGCTCTGTTTTTGCTCAAATAGATTGTCTTTTAAGCAGCTGCCTCATAAAAAGCCTTCGTTATGTATGGACCTTTAATCAAAATGTCACTAAATCCTGCATTCTGGGATGCTTCATTTGAAACACATCCAATGTTCTTATTTATTAAATTGTCCAGCTTCGACTCCAGCCACTATTATCCCTAGTAAGCAAAGATGGATGAGGGAGTGACAAAAAGCTTGTGTCAGAGCTGAGATCAGTTGTCCGTGTGTGATGTCTTGATCTATTTGTACAGCCCTCTTGGGAACCATCAGGCAATTAAGTTCACCCATTTCAAACACAGCCCTTTCTGTGCTCTCTGATTTGATAGGAGAATGGGCAATTCCTGGTAATGACTACTACATCAATTATCCTGCATTGTATTGATGCTTAATTAGAGAATGTGTTGAAACTGGGGAAGGGGACAAGTGGAAGAAGGGAGGGTTGTCTCTCAAGTAAATGTCAGAGACCTTTCCTTAATAGCCTGTCTTTTTAATGTGCATTGAATGCACTGACAAGCACTGTGGCCTCCTGACCTTCAAGCATTTACCCCAGCCTGAGAAAGGAGAGCGAAGCCTCTTTGAGAAGGAATTGTTTTAGAGCTGCATTACATTTAGTGTCATTCTTGTTCAGCTTTACTGTGAACTGACCCTTGTAGCCCTTTGGCCCCACGTACGCAGTTGGAAACCATTTCTGTGCCTGAGCTTTCTGAATCAAACACTTACAGTCTCATCAAACAGCCTTTCAAAAGTGAAACACAAACATCATGAGCATGTACTCTTATTTTTCTAAGGTTTATGTAAGTAATCTGTGAGTTATCTGTAGGAGTTCTTTAAAAGAAAAAGAACAAAGCCAAGACTTTCGTATCACTACAATAATGACATTAAACACGATTCCTCAATCTCCAGTTTCTTCAGATTTAATAAAATAGAAATATTCTCTAGAAAAATACTATATATCATAAGTGGAGGATTACAACAGAAATATAAGACCTGCACAGCTGTTTATGACTGATCTGGCCTGCAAAGCTTGACACTAGCCATTCATAAAGATTAATTTTCTAAAGTGGGAGACATCGCAATATAGTTTTGGTTGCTGCTGGTTCTTTACAGAGTAATTCCAGTTGAATTTTTCTGGTAGTTTACAGTATTCTAACACTTCTGTTACACAGCTGCTCTGCCTAACACCCTGGAGAAACAGTCATGGTTTTAATGCATATAAGGTTGTCCTGTACCAGCCTGTGCAGACATTGTCCTGATCCCGTGATCAAGAGTCCTGACCTCCTGTTTTCAACACAGCAAACTTCAGTGTGTGTGGGGAAAGAGTGAGAACCTCTTCAATAGAAAAAAAAGAATGCACTGATTATTTCGCATATACTATTATCCTTTTTAAACAGCTATTAATATGCATCTGCATCCCAGGAACCACAACAAGCCAGCTGCGCCTTTAGCAAAAACTCTATGTAATTCAGCACGACTTTATGAAATGGAATTTAAAGACAGCATGGCTATGCTAATTTTGATGTTAATCTCTGTAGAAACTTAATATTCTGTGCCAGTCTTTTGCCTATGCAATAATCTATGCTTTGCATCTTCTCTTGTGATATTTTACTTTTTGTTTTAAATGGCAGCACTGAATGTAGATAGTGCCTATCTTTCAAAAAATGGAGTCAATTTAGGTCTCTCCAAAAAATGTCTCTTCATTACTATGAATGCTATTACTACACATGACACAGCAGTGGCACATTTGGGTGGTGACAGCTTTGCACATTGGAAGTCAAGCTTTGAAAGAAAGAATACATTTGCAAAAGAAACAGCTGATTAATTTGCATGTGCAGCTTTCAAGTAATATGCTTTTGAGTACGTTGTACAACAAAAATGTTTTAATGTATATAATAACTTCGAAAACGAAAATAAATTAGAAGCTTTACATTGATGGCATACAGTTGGAGTGAAGTATTTTTCTTTTCTTTGTCTAAATAGGTTTATCAGAAAGTAACATTCTGATACCTGATATAATAGATGTTTTATTTATGAATCCTTGCCATTATTAAACAAGAGGGAAAATGCATTTGAAAGGAGGTTGTAAAATTTGAAACTTGGTAACAAACAGCACATAGTTCTGTAAAGAACCCCTACACATTTTTTGCCAACTTTTGTTCCTTTTTTCAGTGCTTAAATGATCATAAAATATTCTAATATGAATTTCATATTAAATTACCGTTATAAATAATGTATTTTTTTAATAATAATAGTAATTTCAGACAGAGTTATAAGAAAGATTCTCCCTATGCAGTCAAGCCCTATGTTCCACAAAGCATAGACATCTGCTTGTCTTTAACCATCTCTCAATTTTTACATTTAACTTTTACCATTTAGGAAAGTGGCAAATCCAGAAAAGGTAGACTTGTTGTCCAGGATCTGAGTGCATCCTCCCATTCTGTTGTATTTAAAGTCTATGACTAGTGGCATTTGCACAGGGGAAATTACTCACCTGCTCATGTATTTTTGCTGCAGCAAAGCACAGGGTAGGTACTTCAATGATTTGCTGGTGTCAGTGTCAGTCCCGTCTGTTGGACTTCTGCTGTTACAACCAAAACCCACATCAAACAATCAGATAAAAATTCAGAAGTGAGTAGCTCAGCTCCCTGATGATGCTGTGTCATTGCCTTAGTTGTACTTACCTAATATATTCTATGAGAGGCAAAGTATTTTAATTCTTTTTTTCCTCACTAAGACCCACTAATTAGAAAAAAACTAAATTAAAACCCACTTGATCTTTAATATGGGTGCTGGTTTATACCTTATTTCTGTGAAAGACAGTGCAAAACACTGATTTAAGGATGTATTCATGTGTTGCTCAACTCAAGGGAAGCTTTGCTGTTCACTTCCTCAGAAATGTAGGTGACAACAAAATGAGGTGGGCACGTGGTCATTTCTCTCAAAGCTTATCTTGTCATTCCTATAAGTACATTCAGTGCTGCATAACTCAAACCAGAACAGCAGATCAAACTAATTGCATGCTTTAAGGAGATAAATGTATGTGTCTTACTGTGGTGCAATTTATTCATTCAGTATGAAGTACAGACAAGCCCAGTCCATATGTGCAGCTTCTGCATTCTAGATGCATGAAAACAAGATACTGCAGTGGCAAGGGCACAAATCAGGTGGCTCAGATGAAATTCTCACTCAGTTGAATTGGTGCACATATGTGAATATGAGTAATGTTCCTGGTGTGTATGAAATTTCCTTTTTTTTTTCTGAGATTAAAATGTTATGCTTATTAGCATGGGGAAGAAGCAATTTCAATATAAATTATGGTTAAAATATAGAAGTTATAGGTGAAATACAACTGATAAAATAGTTTTTTCTTGAAATGCCTTAGCAAAACTGTGCTGTTAAGCACTTTGTAAAGTTTCATTACACTGAGATTTATTTTTCAATCATTTTCTAAGACATGCTTTTTTTACTCTCCAAAGGCATTATGCTATTAACAGATTTGCCATATAATATAGAACCAGCAAAAAATAGCAGCTTTTATATCTTACTTTGCATAAGAACCAGCTTCTAATCCTGGTTCCATTGTTACAGTACTGGAATAACTGCAGTGACATATGTGAGATTCTTCTGAGAATCTCTTCTCAGAATTCTGCTTATGAGTTTTGGTCTTCTTTTTACCACGATGAGTGTATGATTTTACTGGAGTATCTGTGTTTTTGCTGGAGAAATGAACTTACTCCGTATAGCATTGCAGAGTGTTCAGCTGAATTGGACACTTTCAAAGCTAGTTGTCAAAGCTGAAGCAAAGAGAAGAGGAGAGGCATCTTACCTGCTGTTTTAGGGGATCTCTGGTGTGTGCAAATACAGCCAAGTCTCTCCAGTGCCTGCTCCTCCATGAGATCTATATCCTAAGACCATGTGTTAGAATATTGCAATTAAAAACAAAATGATTGATTTTATCTAGTACAGATTAGAAACAAACTAGGGATTCTTCATTCTGAATTTAAATTTCTCAGTCACAAAAATGGCAACTAGATTTGGAAAGTTTGATTGCTTTTTCAATATTAAGCAATAAATGTTACTAGATGTATATCTGATTGTAAAAGCCTCTAATGAAATACATCTGAGCACTACTGGTAGTCATTTGAGCTGCAAATTTGTTATGTCTTCTCTATTGAACTGTTTTAGCAGTATAATGTTTGATAATTAAAACATAATCATTTTTAAGGAGTCCTTTTTTCGGCGTATAGTAAGTTTGCAGCTGACTATGACAGGCTTACATTAAAGATTGATCTTAAATTATTAAATGATATTTTGTGCAACAGTAATTTTCATGAGAGGATATTTTTCACGTTATTTGATAGGAAGCTTTAGACTCTAAAAGAACACTTTTGGCAAAGTAGAGGGAAATATTTGAAAAGCATAAGCTGTAATTATGAACATGTGTGGCTAAACGCCTGTCAGGCACTTGGCTCAACTGAACGAGCTTATAAAATAGTATGACCATGCTCCGATCCTGACTTTTGAAAGTGGACACCATATTTAAGGAATTACTTGGTCACTTCTGTTTAAAATCTGGATGCTTTGAAGAATATATGACACACTTGTTAAAGTGGAAAATGCAGTTACAGACAAAGAGTTGAAATACGAAGAGAGGTTATTTCAATGGGAGTGAGCAGCAGTGAGTGGGTCCAGCCTGTGGGTCAGGGGGTGCTGTTCCCAGATCTGTCTGAAGCCTTCTGATGGAAGTATTTAGGCAAGGTTGTTTTGGAAGGTGAGAGCAAAACAACCATTCAAGCTGTGCTTCAAGGCTACAAAAGAGATGTTGGAGTGAAGAAGTTTGACCTAGAAGTTCTGGGTAAGGATGGAGAAAGACTTCTGCTTTTCTGGGCACTGGGGCAAACACTGAGCAGCTCATGGTGCCATTCACAGTTGACCGTTTCCATCCTGAAATCTGCCACTGGAACTCAGTGTTAAGAAGCAGTGCGTTAACACAGACAGAAATGGGTGCATGACGGACCTGCCCTTCACTCGCCATGAACCACTGACTTGCCACTGACTTTCTCATGGAAGTCAGTGGTGGAACTCAAATCTCCTGAGCTGCTGGCCAAATCAAAAGGCTGTTCCTTCTCCTCCTGTCTGTATGAGTCCTGCATCTCTGGATTCCTAGTTCTAGATTTATCTGTGGTGCAGGGGGAGTCCTCAGAAGAGCAGTTCGTAGAGCAGTCATTCGTGAGTGTTCCTGTGAGCTTGTTCTGTGAAGTCTAGGACATCTAGGAACCATGAAGAAGGAGTGTTTGGTAAAAAAATGGAAAATTGCTATAGCTTCTGTGACTGGATGGCCTAACCATGTGAAATTGAAGTTTTAAACCCCCAAGTTTGAGCATTAAGGTATCTGCTACTAAAAATCAAGTGTATCCTGAAGAGATTTCTGTCTACATTGACATTTTCTGTCTAAAGAATGACAGATATGACAGAGAAATTATGTCTTGCTTCCCAAATGTTCCCATTTGAAAAATGTGAAATAATGTAAAAGCAAGAATTTTATAGTTTGAAAACAGGAAAAAACAAGAGAGTCCATCTGGCCTTGACTATTGGGGCTATCTTATATCTGGAAATTCCTTGCAAACTACATGGCCAGCAGCTTGTCACATTTGGGAAGATAAGACAGTCAAAGAGGGCAAAGAAACAAAGAACTACTTTTTCTTCTTGCCAACACAGGAAATATCTTTGCCTATCAAGCAGAAGATGCATTTTGTGCTTCCGTATTTTCCTCAGTCAGTGCAGTTAATGTAATGAATTAATCTTTGACTTGCTTTTATTACACAAAAGTTCTTCCAAACATTTATACAAAATTGTGTAATTTATTTTTTATCATATAGCTGGAACTGGATATACATGCCTGTGTCATTATTATATCTCCAGTATTTGCAGCACATACCTCTTTTCATTTAAAATTCTGAATCCTTAAGATCCTTTCAAAGTTGTAAGCTGTCATACCTTCACATAGTGCATTAGCAAATTTCCAAACAACAGAAAAAAGGAGAATTGGAGGTCTGTGTAACATCCCAAGAATTTTCATAACCATAGAAGTCATAGAATGAGGAGAGCATGAATCTGGATGGTGAAATTAAATCTCCTCCACTTTATGGCATCTAACTGGACTGTTACAAATACTATAGTAAGATCTGAAAAATTCACAAAAGCTGATATGGACAACTTTGCCTTCATTTTTTTTAATGTCACTTCTAAATTATATAACCTTGTTTTATTAATTTTCTGGCTATAGAGGCAGTGGAGATTTGAGAGCTTGATTTGATAACCATGGGGTTTTAGTGATCTTTGCATCAGTCTCCCCATGTCCAACCCCTTTCTTTCCCTGTTTTAGAATCAGTGTGATTTTAGTACATTATGACAGTTTCTTCAGTATTTTACAAAACCTGCCTTTATTACTCCTTCCAATATCTGGTTCTCTGTAAATCTATCCATCCATCCCCATGCCTGAAATATGAATACTGTCCACTTATAGGTCATCCAAATATATAGCACTGTTAAAAATCACAAGTTGTGCAGTGGGAGGTGTAAATGCACCAATATGGGTAATTTCTGTGTAGAAGGTTAGTAATTTCATTGTAAAATATATTCTTCTTTCACATGCCTTTTACAAATTACAGTAACAATTTCTGCTTACCTTTTGGTGTTGCCTAAAAGGGACAAAGAATGGTTGGGAATCCTGCTGTTACAATAATTTTGTAACCTTTCTCCCTTCCTTCACTGACAGCAAATCTTCTAAAAACATGTGAACCTGAAAGTGAAGGTTTTTCTGAGCAAGAAAAAAGTGTAGTCAGCTCAAAAAAATATAGTAAAGCTTACTCTCTCGGTTTCTGAGCCTAATCTCATTTATCTTCATTTTCAAAACACCACTTTTCAATTGAGTTAGGAGCAATGTGTTACGTATATTTTTCCTTTTTGATAAGCAAAGAAATATTGACCTATTTTTGAAAATACTTCTTCCACTTATAGCTTTCATTACTTCATTTGTTGCTCTTTTTATATACAAGAACTGATCAGAAACTTGAGCAGAATGTAATCTTAACTGAAGAGAACTGGGAGTGCATCTCCAATATACCAAGTGACTTCAACTGGCACAGTTAAGGTCTGCGCCTGCCTCTTTGTAAGACATTACCCGAGCAGAAGTCAGCTAATGGACCTTAAATTAGTGTGAGTGGTCTGCAAAGCTATGGCATATCATTACATGAATCTACTTTCCTTGAAGTCAGCAGAAAAATATTGCATCAGTTTCAGCAGCAAAAAAAGGTTATAGCCAGGTTATTCTACATCTAGATTTCTTGGTCTCTTTTACCCCTGTAATTGAGCAGTGCTCTGTTCTCCTAGTATAGTCTGGTATAAAAGTAGGGTTTTAATGAAATAACAGAAAGATTGCTTGGTGTAGCACCTGTTATATTAAATTCTACTTGAAGTGTGACTAGTGGTGTACCTGTGAAAATCCTTTGACTTTAGGAAATAGAATTGTCTTCCTGTAAAATAATGAAAAAAAAATATATATAAAAAGGAAGAAAAATGAATAATAAATGCTTTTTGTGCTGTCAAAATAGGTGTCATGCTAGGCTGGCTAATAATGTAATGTGATGGCTCTGTAGTGTTTTGGCTATTTCTTCATCAATCTGATCACAGCCCAGGTGACAGCAGCAAGGTGGTACCTTCTAATCCCCTGGTAAATGACCCGTGTCTGTCTGTCTTTAATCAGACATTTTCCTTCATCATTCAGATCACTTGGAAGTTGCTGCGGGAAGGCACGTGCACACTCCTTTTGTCTAGTCAGTACTTCATACAGGGACAACCTGTGTGGGGGAGAAGGGGGTTAAAATCAATTGTCCTGCAGAACATAATCACCTTTCAGTGGAACATCCATTGCAATGTTCATGCCAAACTAACAGTGATAGGAGCAAACCAACCATTTGTACAGGTTTTCTGCTGGTGCCCTTTGCAGAAAAAAAATGACTGTTGCTGCTTTAAGTCATGGGAGCTCACGTTTACTGTGACAGCTTTCCAATTGTTAAATAAACTCTGACCGTGAGCAGCTGTCAGACAGATATTGCAGGCTTCGGTTAAAAGGAGAACCAGCCAAGCATTTCAGTGCCTAAAGGCTCCTAGTTAATTTTTTTTTTATAGACTCACAATTAAACAAACGAACAAATGAATAAAAAAGTACAGTGAGATAATATGGTTCCTTAACTGAAAAAAAACCAAACCCACAACTTTTATTTGATACATTCTATGTCATTTTCCCGTGGAAGTTATAGAACCTGAGTGTGTCCATTTCTGAAAAACAGCCTGTGAGGAACATGAAATTTCTCAAATGAACACTTTTGTCTGGTGCCAATGTAGGAAACTGAGATGCAGAAATACTGACATTTTACTTTAAAAATAATACTAATAATATTTAAATTCCTGTGGGAAGGCAAGAGGAATTCTACTGAGCATCCTCAGTGTTGTAAAATGTCATTTTATCATTTGTTTTTTTGATAGTAATCTAACACAACCCTTCTGAATTTATTACTTCTTACCCTCTGAACAACTTGAGGTAGTTGAACATGTCCTTGCTCACTGCAGGGTGGGGTTGGACTAGATGACCTTTAAAGGTCTCTTCCAACCCCAAACTATTTTATGATTTTATAATTCTATGATGATGTTGGACCCTGTTATACAGGAAAGCAAAAAAAGGACAGTTTTCACTACAGAAGGCCTAACAAACTAAGATGAATATGCAAGAAAATAATTTTTTAAGGTAAATATACAGTCAGTATTGGAAGAAGCCTTATTATTTACATTTTAATTACAGATAAGGAGGGAAATTGTCATTAAATTAGGAAGAAGGTGGACTTCCTATTCCAGTTTAGAAACTGGTATTAGCTGAGGATAGAGTGGGTCAGCTCTGGAGTTCCCATTTTTCACTAACTGAAGGAGAAGCCTTACTCAATCAAAATTGAAACAAAACAAAACCCAAAATAAAACAAAGACCAGTCTTATGACTAACCCCAAAAAGCAGGGTGTGGGCTACTGTGTGGAGACAGAAGTTCTAGACAATATATTAGAAGTATTTATTGAAATATCAACATTTTTGCAAGTTAAAGGAAAAATGATCCATATTTGATTTACAAATAATAGTCCTAATAGGTACTTACTGTTTTTAAGGGTAACTTCTTCCAAAATTTCAAATTTAACTAACTAGATAACTAACTAATTGTTTTCAAAATTCCAGTTTCCTTTAAGGACAGTGAGGAATATATTTGGTAAAAATACAGAGCAGTGGGAAATGGAAAAAGTCAATTTAAAAATCAATCCTCCCTGATTTTTTTTCTATCGACTCCTCTTAGAAATAACACCCACAATTTTTATAACTGAAATGGATCGTAAAAAAAAAAAAATCTCAGAGTGTTCAATTATTTATTTTATGCTTTTGAAAACACTTCTGGATAATGGGTTTCACTTTTTCACCTTTCATATATCTCATTCAAAAATGGAGGAGGGTAGCATTTTCTTGGTTTTGCTCGTGCTTGTTCTTGTGACTCAATACTCTTCTCACAGATGCACATGATGGGCTTAAAACCATAATAAATATAATGCACCATGATTTTAAACAAACTGATTTCTATACTGAACTAAATGTTTATATAACAGAGGGCTTTGCAGAGACATGAATCAGGAAATTAATTTATTATCTCAGTTTTTGGAAAGCGTAGTATAGATAGGAAGGTTTGGGAGTACTAAAATAATGATGGAATCAACTGCTGTAGTAAATAACAATATAGTTTTCATGCGTGAGGGAAGCATGAGGAAGGATCCTTTATTAAAAGTAGTCAACTTCCAACTCTATAATAGAGATTGTGCTCTTTAAAGATATTGGTATTGGATTAAGAGAAAATGTATGTTAGGCCATGGAAAGAAGGAGCAAAATTAGTCTTCTTTCTTAGTCTTCCAATTTTTCCATATTGCAGCAAAAATGGAATCTCTCTTTTTCCTGTCCTTCCTTTATCAATGAATAATCTAAGCACTTATCCCTTGGGTTTTAGATTAAGGCTAGAAAATGGCTAGGATAAATAATTTGTTTTGATAAATTTGTTCCAAGTTTCAGAGCAGAAAGCTGGCACAGTGACAGGGATAATGTGAGAGATGAGTTGGAGATGAAACTTTCTGGCTAGGCAAGCTACACAACCTTCTTCTGAACACAGAGCTAACTGGAATAAACTTGTACCATGGCTCCTTCCCTGCTACAGAACATGGTATGGCACAGAAACTATGTTGGATCCTGTGCTTTTCCAGAGAGCTGGGCACAGGGAGTAGAGGATGCACAGCAGCAAATCACCTGTTGTCTGGTGACAGCAGCCAGGAGCAGATGTGCTCTCCCAAAATAACTCATGCCGACTGCTGCCTGTCTCGCTGTTGCTTCCCTGAAGTGTCTGGAGAGGGGCTACAGGCCAGAAAGTTTAGTCAGGTTTGTAAACCTGCTCCCAATTGCTCTTTTTCTCTGCCTGTGCTGTCTGTTGGGAGAGGAACCTTAAGGCCCCCAGGAGAGGCGTTGCTGGGAGTGAGCTGCAGGTCAGGCTGGTTGTCCTGGCAGGCAACATACGTGCTCTGTTGAGGAGATCTTTGCTACAGCTCGGCTACATAGATATGATAGCATGCTTGGTTCCCAGCTGACTTAGCGTGGTGGCCACTGCAGAAAACCGTATCAGAAGGTTCAGGTCATCAAGACTAGGTAGAGGATTTATTGAAAACAACCCTCAAAGACAAGTCTTTTATGTTTTGTATTCAATTTGATCAGCGTATTCTGATTTTTTCCCCTTTCTTTTTGCTGTATAATTGCATGTGATTTCCACTTGCCAGTGATCTGATTGGATGTCTCTCTTTTCTTTTTGGTTTCTTTTAGGATAAAGTCATGGGTAGATAAGATGCAAGAAGATCTCGTAACACTGGCACGAACCGCAAGCGGAGTGGAACAGCTCGCTGAGGTAAGAAGACACACCACAGACTGCAGTAACTAGAAAGTGAAGTGAAGGGTGTGAATCATCTAGGCATTATGATCATTTCATCCCAATGCAGTAAAATGATTTTGGAGAATTAAACTCTGTAGTGCTTACTGAGAGAGAAACGAATAATAGACATCCATCTATTCACTCTCAGTGTTGCAGCACTTGCTCATAGATAATATTTAATCAGCTTTGCAGTATCAGACATAAAGCTTACCATTGTTGCAACACTTCCACCTGAAGCAAGCGCTTTTATGTTCTATGTTTGTCAAATACGGTATCCAGGAAGCAACCATTCACAGCAGTGGAGAATTCTGCTCTCTATTAACAAGGCAGCCTATTTTCTGACACATATTTCCTAAAATGGGGCAGCTTCTGGTTAGCAGAAACACAGATGAGAATGAAAACTACTTTTGTTTAGCTCCTTGAATTTAATATGAAGTTTGGTTTAGGGAAGAATTTACAAATCTTTCATTGAGAAGATTTTTTTGCACTATGTTCTATTTATAGAAGGTAACAACACATCTGACATTGAAGAAAAGTGAAGTCTCAATTCAGAAAATGTCAGAATTACTCTGCCTATGCAATTTTGTGTGTATACATCATGATCTAGTATGCAGCCATATGATAATACATTTCCCTTTCCCTATCCCTGCACAAGTGCTGTGTCTACTTCTGTAAACCTATGGATATCTGAGTTGATGTGAGACTGTACAATGAAGGGAAATTTTGCTGTTACATCAAGAAAATAAGTTATTGTTAGCCAACAAAAGCCCCTGGTGCTAGAGAACTGAACATGAAGCCTTGAGATTTGGTTCCCAGAAGTCATAGTCTTCCCAAATGATCTCTGAAATGGGTAGTAGCTGTGTTTCAAAACCATTAAGAAGCACACAGAAGAATCAAGTGTGAAGTTTCTCAGATTTATTAGTATTCCTTTGACCTTAATGACTCTTTACCCCTATGTTTTGTGTGAATCCTGTCCCAGAAGGACATTTTATCTTTACTGATATAAGAGGAGGCTAGATGGTAAGCTCACATGTCCAGGTTTACAATGTGGAATCTTCAGCTCAGATGAGATCACCATTGGCCTTCCCTAGTATTTGAGTGCTTCATATTGCAACACAATTTAGGGCAGATGTTTTAGATGCACTTTTCAGTCTGTGAAACCCCCCCCCCCACACACTGAAAACAAAACCTTGAAATCCTAACACAAATCATCAGATTCATACAAGCATGGGTTTGTATGACACTGAAATGTCTAGCACTTGAGCTTTCTGAGGAAGTCTAAGGTTTATCCAGCATGGAACACTGATGGGAGTTTTTGTAGGTGGATTTCACACATATCTGCTGACAAAGAACAACAAGCCTTGCTTGTTGAGACAATCAGTCTCCAGGTTTTGGCAGGGAGTTTCTGCTAAGAGTCCTTTTTGCTCATCTAATCTAGGTGTGATCTGGTCTCTTCCGCACTTGCTGTGTCTCTTTTTCGCTACCATCTCCTCATTCAGCATCATACTGCTGATCTTGTATGCAACTTTCCATTCTATTTCTGATGGGTTGCTTGACTATCTTTCATCTCTCCTAAGCCTATTCTATGTTTCTGTCCCAGTTCCTGACTTTGCTGCTTGGCCAGTCTGTCTTTCTTCTTTACATTGATTTCTTGTCTCTATTTTAGGATCTCTCTCCTCAGCTTTTTCCAGATAAGGACCTCTCTCTGGACTCTGTAGTTTGTCTTAGCATTTCCAAAACATTCAGTTCAGTGTGTGTGGCCAGCGTGCCCCAATATTTCTATCTCTTCTCTTTCACAGGAATTTCTCCCCCCCCTTTCTCACATTTCCTCTCCATCCCTAGTTCCCAGTCCTGTAGTTTTCTCCTGTATGATTTTTCTATTTCTCCTTCGCTTCCTTATTCTTTGCTTCCCATTTTCTGGTCTATTATCTCCTACTTCCATATCCCAATTTTATGACCTTTGTACTTCATTCAGTTTTCCTCTCCTCCTCCTCTCACTGCATAGACCACATGAGTGTAGAGGTCACCTGAGAGACCACAGCAAGTCTGATCTTTAACTGCAGAGGAGGTGGGACATTCTCCAGGACTGATGCTCTCTGGTTTAGAATACACCTGTGTGTAAGATCTCAGGGACTTATTAAATCTCTGCAATGATCTGTAGGTACTTTGCAGGCTAAAATTTTTTAAACACCAGAGACTAAAATGTATCCTTTAATACACAGTGTTGAGGTTTTAATCTATGCAGGAGCAATAGGAAAATGAGTTACAGAGGATTTCTAACTTGAGCAAAACAAGTTAATGAGTTAATCTCTCAACCACTTTGCCAGGCATTTCCATGTGAAGACACGCAGTAAAATAGATAATGAAAAGCCAAGAGACTGATGCTGTCACTCTTTTTTTCCCTGAGGAAAACATTAGTTTATGTAGTTAATATTCGGCAAACTCAAAGCTCTAAACTCCAACTCAAGCTTCTAAAGCAGTCTTATAATGAAGACTGCTGGTCAAACCTAATAATCTGTAGTGCTACCAGATTTACTGCAGTGACATTCATGTGGATAAAAACAAAAAAAACCCATGAGTGTGTGAATACTGTAGGTAAGTTTATTTTTGAAAGCCAGAATTTATAATACGCTACAAGCAAATAATGTTATCTCAGAGGATATCCACAAGATAGTTGATATGTGGTTGTAATCTTAGAATTAAAGCATGAAAGAGGGATGTTTCCATGTAAAATATCTCTATATATCAAAGCCATTGTTTGACCTAAGTTGCATGATGTCTTTCCCTAGCCACAAGGTTTTAATTAGCTCTCTTGCCTACAAGGGAGAATACAAAGCCCTGAGAGGTGTGAGCCATGCAATCTCTCCCACTTTCCTCTTGTTTACAGGCTATTGTCACTTTCCCATTTTTTAATGCATTCCTTTTTTCCTGCTTGCTGCCCATTGACGTTTAGTCAGATCTCCCCTGAAACAAACAGCAGTCTTGGAAAAATGAAGGCTACAATACGTGAAAAACATCATGCCTGCGTGCTTGTCACTTTTATTCACAGAACTTGCCTTCAATTGCTCAAGCTTTAAAAATACTTACAGTCAGATTGAATTTTCAGCTTTTTTTTCTGATTCATTTCTTCTTCCAACTCCAGAATTGTTTGGGCCAAGCCTATAGTCTTCATGTAAACTTAAAAAAAGAAATACATTTGTTTGGCTTTTCTGCCCCTCCTCCCTCCAAAAGCAGAATGAATAATACAAAAAGAAGAAGCAGAGTGTTCCTATTATAAAATAGTAAACATGACTTTCTGTCAACAGCTATAATAATCAGATAAACTTTTGGTAGGGGAAATGTCTTTCCTTGTTCTAGGGAAAATTAATTTTAATTTGGCCAAGTGTGAGGTTAAAGCTCTTGGCAAGGACATGTAACAGATTATTACCATTTCACAGCCTGGTCAACCTCTCTCTGGACTCAGGAAAAGAATTCCCACTGATTCAGTTGAAGTTACAATCTGAGTCTGCTTCACACAATTGACTCTTCTATGAAGATCTCTAAAGTGACCAAGATAACTCTCAAAGTAGCACAATTAATGCATTATCAGCTGGTGTGAATTAACTCTTCATAAATCAAGCAGGGCTTTTCCAGTTAGCTGCTGTGCTATGCAAGTTCATGGTGCTCCCATAACTTGTTGAAAGTATCTTAGGGTTCGTCAGTGCTGTTTACGCTTCTGTGTGCATTAAATGTCTGGGGTCTTTGTGCTGCAGGGAATTATACTACACAATGGTCTCTTCTGGAGAACTGTACATTTTTTTTTCTGACCATGATGGAGAGGGATAGGAGCACTGCCTGAATTCTCAATTAATTTAATTTTAGACTGGGAGAGCTTTTGACCAGAGAGAATGTAAAACTTCCAATGTACTCACAAAGGAATAAAAAAAAATAAAATCTAGATGACCATTAAACTTAGGTGAGAGATGTGTTAGGTGAATAGCTGCCCTGTTGAGATCAGTACCTATGTAAAAGTCTAATTTATTCTGCGGTGTGGACATAAATAATCAGGCAAAGCATTATTAGTATTTAAGGTGTTTGCATTCGACATGTATTAAATTTCATTAAATCATGTTTAAGGAGAAGAATCTCCTCAGAAAAGAATTCCCTTTTCTTTGGTCATTGACAACAAGTCACAAGACTGTGACTTGGAATCACAGTCTTGTCCTAGTTACTAACCACTCTTTCTCTTGCTTTTGCATTTATAATACAGCCATTTTAAACCATTGTAACTCTCATTAATCACAACTTTTGAAAACAACTTTATAGAGAGGATACAAAATAATATATTAATGAATATTCCACATAATGCTTAAAAAGAGAAAATATTCAGGAGTTTATTTAGTGAATTGCTTCAATGATTCTGTCTCTGAAAATTTGAATGTGCTTATGTCAATGGACATTTTGCACACCTTTTCTCTTGTTAGTAGTGATGACAGCAATATATAATGCCTACAATAAGCAAAACTGTAAAAGAAAGCTTGGATGCCATTAAATTAAATTTAATTTATTTAAATGAAGCTACTAGCCTTAATCAGGTAAACCAGCATATCTAGAGTAGAAGAAACGGACAAAATGATGGTGTGTAGGAGATGGAGAGGTAGGTGAGAGCTGAGGATTATTGTGTATGCAGTGGAAACATGCTCTTTAATTTACAGATGTACTCACCAATTGATATTTGCCATATAGAAAGAATCCTGATCCAGCCAAGAACTGAACTTTGATTTTCATGTTTGCATTTAGAGCTTTAGCTCCAGAAAATTCTTCCTCTGATTTAGTTGTGGTAAATTATTACTTTGGTGGTATAAATCAACACTACTACTAGTAACATCTAAGTGTGTTTCATGATTGTGTTTAAAATGTAGTTCCTCCTTGTGTCCTTCAAGTCTTATTTATACCATCTGGGAATGGTCTCAAAATAGTCTTCCAAAAATAGTTTTAATGCACATTTTTAAATCCTGCTTTTTTGGACATTGCTAGGAGTTTAGGTGAGATCTGGGAGAACTCCAACTTGGATTTAGTACCAATGTAGTATCCCTATTATAGTAATGCAAAGATTGCTTCAACAAGGCAGGAAGTCAGGATTCAAGATGCCAAAATACTCAGCTGGTTGAAAACTGGCAGAACTCCACTGACTGCAGTGGATTACCCTAATTTACATTTGTGAAGAATCATGCCTAACAACATTTAATTTACAAGTCAAGCAGGTAAAAAGTACTTTGAAAAAAATACAAGCAGATTTTCGCACAAGAAAGAGAGGCTATATCTTGACAATATTGCTCCTGTAGTTGCCCATCTGAAGACGGCACTGTTGGGTCATTTCTATGATTTAAATTATTTTTTTCCCAGAAGAGCAAAGGGAATGTTTATAATTAGGTGTTGTATGTATATACATCTTGAGACTTGAAAACAGGAAAACAGAATACATAGGAAAATCTTCGATAAAGAGGTACAAGAGCCTCAATATGCTTCTTTAACTGTCTCTCAACAAAGCACAGCTTAGTATATTCCCTCTAGTGTTATAAGTATGGAGTTTAAAAGCAAACAAAACTAAACCAAAAAAAAAAAGCAATGTAGACATGTAATTGTCATTTCAACTTAAAAAGGTTCATGTAACTTTGTTTTACTCATGAACTCTCCAAGCAGTCAGGCGTTATGAAGCTGCTCTGGTGTGAATGATACACACTTTCTACAGAGCAAATAAACTGTTAGAAAAAAAAGTAAGAAGGAATAGACAGCAGCTTAATAGAATTTTAAAATCCATGTAGCAAAATAAATATCAAGGCTGTATCTGATCTGTCTTTTAAAAGACAAAAAAAGGATCAAAGTCACATTCTTTACCTGAAACAGATCCCTCAGCATACAGGGGGAAAAAAAACAAAAGAGGTGAAGAGCCTACTGAACTGCAGAATTAAGTAAATACACAGTACCATTTTGATGAAAGTACGCTCAACTTCCATTTTTACATAGACGGTTCACAGCAAAGACTCATTACTAAGCTAATTGACAGCTCTTTTAATCTAATAAACTACAACGAGTATGCTTCTGAATTCCAGCTCCTAAAATACCTCTAGGGACAGGAGAGAGAAGGAAGGGAACCCCGCAGTACCCAGAAAGGAAGACCCCGGAGTAGAGAACATGCCTTATAGCAATGCACAAGCTTGTCTGTTCCAAACTGATTGAAGAGAATCCTCTTTTACAGAAACACTGCGTTAAAAAATGTGGGTCTGCGTTAAGGGCTTTGACGTGACAAACACACTGGAGCTTCACTATGGCTGTTACGGCAAAAAAATGCCATCTTGTGCTGTGTAACCTTTTCAAGCAACAGCATAATTGAATGAAGCAGCAGACAGAGAGGCAGTTCCAAGGAACTCTACTCTCTGAATCTGTTTGCTTTTTGATACATCGCTGGAAAAACAATTCATGCATGATGTTCATAAGGCATGCTGTTATTACAGTCCCAGGAGCTGTAGAGTGAACCCATATAAACTGACTTGGCCTTTAAATTATATTCGTACTGGGATAGAAATAGTTTCTCCTTCCAAAATAAAAAGAGAGCTACGTATGGATCCGTGATACGTGCTGATGAGTTCCATTCAAAAATCGAGCCCACCAGCAACTGTTAGAAGATTTTTATTTATTTTATCTTTAGAACGTTGTTTTATAATAATTAGCTCTTCCTTACTGAACAACCCAGCTGAGGTTCTGAAGGAGCACATTTCATCCACCGCTCAGCGTGAGGTCTGTGTGCCTGATGCACAGATGGTGCGAGTCTGCTGAAGCACTCACATTGGCAGCAGCTTCCCAGGCCACGCTTTTAGCTTTCCAGGTCTTGGATCAGTTTCTAGAGTTTAACTGAGACGAGTGACTTTGAAGAGAGACTGGTCTCTGACGTGAACTGCCCTGGAGCAGGGATGTTCAGGAAAGCTTCCTTCTGCCAGAAGGAATTGTAACCCAGAGTAAGTTTCTGTTGTTGGACTCCACAGATTTTAGCTAAGCTAGTGTTGTGTTCTAGAGGATCTATAGGCAGAGGCAAGCCACTAACTTAGACCTACAGAAGCTGTCATACAGTGCTTGTCTTATTCTCTTCGTTATTTCTGTAGAGGTCTGTGCAAAGGGAGACTTTATGAACTTACTTGAACTTCATGTAAAATTTATATCTGAATGATTTTCCCTATTTTCATAGGTGCCTGCAATTCTTGCTTAAGAAGGTGGTTTTGCAGGCAACATAGCTGTAAACATTGTCGTTCTTATTATTTTTCTCAGTGAATGGCAGGATATTTATGTGGCTCTTTCTTTACAATCATAAAGTAAATGGGATGAATTAGCAAAGACTACAGAAATTTGAAATTATTTATTGAAAACATCAAACAAATCCATGGATTTGAAATTTCTATTTATTTTTACCATCTTTATTAATAATTTATTTATTTTAAAATACTGTACGTGTCAAGTTGGATTCAGTTTGTATATGCTTTAGCCAAAGGCAAAGAATTTTGTACCTCATGCTATTTTCTGATGAGCTACCAGATGGGCCTAGGGGATATATGGACACATTCCAAAACATGTTTCACTCACCCTTGTTAAGGTTGAAGTAATGGAGACTTTTATGATTAAGAAAAATATGAAGAAGAAGTGTGAGAAGTAGATTTTTTTTTTTTAAAGATAGTTTGATTTTAAGAATAACAACAGAAATAAATATATTCAGCTTACATTTCTCTGAAAGTCTTGTCTGTGGACTTTGTAAGTCTGAATTTTGTTTGACTATTCTGACTGTCATAGATTCTGAGGAGTTTGTCACTATTTTGACCCTCAACTTTAAGTCTTCTGACTTCTGACATATAAAATAATAATATTGGTCTGCAGTCTCCATCCTTCTTCATCACTGAAAATGGAAAATGTAACTAATACCACAACACTTGTAGGCGCAACTGGTGTAACTCTAAAGCTGTCCTGGGTGTACTCTCTAGTGCTCTGAGAAAAGAAAGCAAATGTTTAAATAAACCAAATATGGGAATGAAGGAAACTTTCATATTCATTGAAATTGTGCCAGTCAGTGAGGTTCACTCTGACTGATCTCAGAAATCAGAAATGTATTGTATTTTAATTTTCTCTTTTTGTCTCTTTGTCTCAATGAAACAAAACACTAAGCAGCTTTTTTTTTTTTTTTAACATTAAATTATATGGAGAAGAGTTTTTTCTCTCATATTTTGTTGCTGGGTTTATATTTGCTAAAACTTCCTTGAGTTCAGGCCATTTTTATGAGTGATTCTGGTAGTCTACAGCTGCAGTTTTCCACAAAAAGTACAGTTTTCCTTTGTTGTTTTTCTAAGGAAAAAAAGGAGAAAAACTTGAAAAAAAAGAAAGCAACTCTATTTTATTTTTTTGAATTAGTAATGTATACTAAAACAGATAGTTATCAGAAAGTATGGCTGAGTGGGAGTATATGAGGCCAGGCTCTGAAACACCTGAATTCCTTCTAACCATACCCAGGCTGTTGTACACTATTCACACCCCCATCTTTTGCCTCATCCCTAAGACAAGGACACCAGTCTTCTGTCTGAGTGGGATGGGGTGAGGGGAAGTGAGGTAGGGATTAATTTTTGCATGGAAATATGAAGGGGTTGGTACTGTGAAATGTAGTTATTTCAGGTATTTATTGAGGAGTCAGAGTCCATTTACCAGAATTAAAATAATGTGTGAGATGAGTTAGCCTGGTTAGAGATTCTCAAAATCATTAACTGTTCTTTTCAATAATACAGTATTTATAAAGGTATGTCCCATTTGTGTTATACCACTGCCACTGCTATGTTCTGCATGTAACCAAACACCAAAGCTGCAGGCATTAAAAATAGAATTTTTCAAACTAAGTTCTCTTGAGTTTACACATTGTTGACCAATGTTGAGGTATTAGGAAATTGAAATCTCTTTAAAAAACACTGCCTGGGAAATGTGAAGACATATCTGCATGTTTTCTTTGTAATCCAAATGAAAATTAAGAGATTGTCAAGACACAGGGAGCCTCATTTATCATTTGCAGATGCTACTCTCCTTCTACTGCCTTAGCAATAAACTGGCATTTTCAGGAGTTCCTCCATCCAGCAGGCAAAACCAGCTGTAAGTCACTGAGAATAGGTGGCTACATTAACAAAACTTGCTTAAGCTCAAGGGAAGAGATGGCCTAATATTACCATAGTTTTAATTACTATTTGATGATCTGGATAATCTTTTATCAAAGCACTGTTCTTGATTAATTTATAATTTTGCATTGGCTTTAAGAGAATAAATTCTGTTCTGTTGGTGCTTGTGTTCGGATTGTTTTTGTAGAAGCTGAGAGCAAATTAAACATTTTCTTCAGGAAGAAATTCTGAACATTAAAACTAATCAATTTCCAAGTCTTGTGATTAGTAAAATCCAAAAAAACCCTTTTCTAATTCCCTGAGATTTAAAATTCCCTTTGAGAAGAGAGTCAGTAGGTGTTAAATTGCATTAAGAGCAGCTGAGGCAAGACAAAATTTCAGATGAATAAGTGAGTTTGAGAAATTACATAAGTGCCCATATCCAAATATAACAGAACTGCAGAAGAAATGTGAAACACTTTCTTCCTATTGTTCTTCTGTTACAAGAAAGATCCACTTGTACTCATCATGAATTGGGATTTTTGGGTTCTTACTCAGTCTCAGATAAAAGCCTGAGCTAAAACTACTGTGAAGCCAATAGATGTTATTTAATACTGTATTAGTATCACTAGGAAGCAAAAGTAAGTGCCTAAAAAGACATTTTTCTTAATAAAAGATGTTTGTACAGTAGCAGAGGCACAGAGCTGAACTCTGTTTTAGGAAGGTTCAAATACAAAGTGACAATTACAAAAATTCCTTCTTAATTTGAAAGTCCTCTGGACTACTCTGTTAATTATCAACAGTCAAAAGTGGATAAAGATTCTTACAAAGTGTGCCTGATTATCTACCTTCCTTTGAGTAGGCCCCTAAATGAGCCAATTGACTCTGGCACTACTTAGACTGCCTCTGATGTTAACTGAGGTGTAAGGGTTCCCAGCATCTTGCAGAATTCAGTCTGAGGGTTTCACTTAAGAATGAACTAGCTCTGATAATTTTTTTTTTCTAATGTGCATGTCACTACTATGATATGTCATGGTTTTCAACACTTCAGCTGCCCTGTCACTTGTCATGCCAGACCTTTACAGGAGTCAGTGATCAGACAAGTGATTCTGAAAAGTCACAGCTACAGTAAACGGTTGGGGTGGTTTTTCCTCTGTGTTGTTGCCATGAATTTCAAGAATGACGGCATCTGTGAGTTTCTAGGGAGCAGCTGTAATCTTATTTATACATTATATGGAGTAGAGAGTAAGACATATAAAGTACTCAGACTGATTTCTTTGAACATACAGAATGCTTCTTGGGAAGGAGCATTTTTCAATGTGTTTCACTATGAATTGTTTCTGATTCAAAGAAAAAATATATCTTGTGAGAAAGGAAAACTCTCTGGAATGTATTAGAAATCAAAAGTATTAATATAATTTAGGAAATAGGATATGCTAGTAAGAAGATAGAATTTCCTTACTCTGTGCAGATTGTATAATTGTTTGTGACTACTAAAAATTGGAGATAAAGGAGAATATCTATAGGAATAAAAAGCTAGCAATAATAATAATTCATATGAATTGGGGTGGTTATTTCTGTTTTCCAACTTTTCCTGCTCCCAAGATCTCATTATATGCTTGGATGTCTGTTCTATATGTTCTCTGCTTTCGTTATCTGAGATCATGACATCTAAATTCATGGCCTTGAGTAAAAAAAAAAAAAAAAAAAAAGTGAGTGTTAGTAATGGATATTTTGTTAGCTAAACAATGTTATTAAAACTAAAACTGTGATTCTGTAAAATATTGAGTATTGTTAATAAAACTATAATTTCATAGGTAGTTTTTGTTTTGTTTTGGTTTTTTTAAATTTTAACACTATCCAAAATTTCTGTAAGAAATTGACCTTTTATTTTCCCGCAAAGGTAGCTGTTTCCTTTCTCCTCAAGATGAAATGCTAAATTTTTTAGGCGGTAAGTCTGTATGACTTTTTTGCTAGACAGAGGGAGAACAAAGAGCAGTGAATGAATTCAGAGCTGGCCAATATCCTGGGACAAATTGAAGTTGATGTATAAATTGGAAAAAACTCTTAATTTATCTCATTAGCTCTTTTTTTATTATTTTATATGCTGATATGGTTAATTAGACAAGGATTTTTCTTCAGTCAAGAGCTGTAAGGTAACTCTCTTTTGTCCAGTTGTGGAGCAGATAAAAGTATTCTGTATATGGAAGTGCCTGTTACTGTCAGGAACTATAAAGGTGACTTCGGTGCTTGCTCAGCCTTAGGTTTAGAAATCTCAAAGCTATGTAAATACCCAGATGTTCACAAAGAGGAAGGATCCTTCTTCAATTCTTTGTGGTTTTAGCAGAGAATTACACATTGCAGAGACACAGCTTTGACAAGCAATAAACCAAACCTGGGTTTCATCCAGGACCTCCAGCCAGGAGCAGAAGGAGATGGAGCCAGAGATGG
Organism: Lophotriccus pileatus; assembly: GCA_035583135.1. Lineage (NCBI taxonomy): Eukaryota > Metazoa > Chordata > Aves > Passeriformes > Tyrannidae > Lophotriccus > Lophotriccus pileatus. The sequence continues at coordinate 8,615,188 of JAWWES010000041.1, forward strand.
GTTGGAGACAAGGCTACAGCGTGGGTCCAGCATAGAATCACTGAATCATCCAGGTTGGAAAAGACCTCCGAGGTCATCAAGTCCAACCCTTGATCCAACACCACCGTAGTTACCAGACCATGGCACTAAGTGCCACATACAGTCTCATCTTAAAAGCCTCCAGTCTCTAACTGGTCTAGACTGATGATAAAACTGTTGGTGATAAAGCACTGATTGTTGACAGAGGTGTCCCATGAGTCTAGCTGAGCTAAGTGGTTTTGAAAGTAGAATTGAAGTAATAAAAACATCCATGCATTTACCTGGTACAGATAAGTATTACTGGAATTGTTGAGGTATTTTGTTTCTCTTTTCCAAACCATATATCAAGGTAGGAAAAGTAACAGTGGGTTTTGGCTAACTTTTGTAATTCTGGGTTTGAACTTTTGAAGATCTTGGCTTGTATGATTTCTACATCCATCATCAAGTATTTGGTGATGGAAAGGAGGTTGGCTTGTTCATGTCCCACGTTTGGGCTCTCAGCCAGCTTACCGCTGCCTGAAGAAAAGGCTCTGTTGTTTCTTAAACTGTGAGACTGACATTTTGAAAACAAACAAACGAACAAACAAACAGCAGGCAAAGTGATTCTACTGTAGTTGAGAATAATTCTTTTTCTGAGATAGAGCATGAGTGCTATTTAAATACATTTTCAGTGCTAAAGCCAGCTCCAAGGCCTGCCACAATATAGCAAGAGTCATGGAATGGCACCTTTCATTCTCTCTCAATTTGTACAGAAGTGTTTGACTCACCCTTGTGAGCCTTACAGGAAGCAAGGCAAATGTCTCTTTGTGAAAGATTTATAAACATGTCCTTGAAGAGTGAATGGAGAGAGGCACGTTCTGCTGAGGTGCTGGCAGTTTTTCTAATCTTTGCCACATTGAACTATTGTTGTGTTGTTTCACTTTAAATGCGACTATCCCCATCATGTTCTCTCCCCTAAAACCTTGCAGTTCATTATGTGCAATTTTAATACAGTCTTTCCTGAATAAAGAAGTGCATGGCTATTGACTTCAGAAAAAAGTTAAAGTGTTTTTGTGCTATGACCTTACAGGTTTTACTTAGTCATGCAATGAGATTTTTATCTGCAAGAAGTGATAGGGTTTTACTGACAATTTACAGAGCTTTTAGCTTTACTTTAGTGATTAAAGTACTAAAAATTATTTTAAATGTAAAAGCCAACAGAAACTTGCATTCACCCAGTCAAAGCAATTTAATAAATTGTATTCAAATTAGCTTTTAACAAGCCATGGAGCCTGCCAAATTGCATTTTGAAAGACGAATGAACACACCTTTGCCAATAAGACCCTTTATGGCTATTTGAGATGAGCTTTTGCTAATTGTGTTTGACTGCTAGATGGGAGGCTTGGAGAAAGAAAATTTTGTCCCAGTGTGCCAAATCCTGAGGTGTGTATCATTGCCCTGTGTAGTGTTGTGCTGAACTGCTGCAGTATTACGGCAAATTAAAGAAAAAGGTAGTAGGCAACAAAAAAGTTATGCATCCACCTCTTAAATAATTAGTGAATATTTCCTAGACTGTTGCTTGGTAGTTGAGAGAGGTCTCACACTTCAGGAAAATAGGGAAGTGTATGAAGTTCTGCATAATTTCTTATGCCAGTTGTTTAGAAGCTTGTGGGGTAAATCTTCCATTGGCAGTAGAAGCAGGAGAGACTGGTGCTCCAAGCCCTGCCATGGGCTAATGCAAAGAAGGGGAGAAGAAGAGTCACTGACTAAACTTCATGTGGGATCTTGTGCAAATCTCAAAAAGGGGTTTCCTTTGGATGGGGTTGTTCTGAATTTTATTTTTTTGAAATCACTGGCAAACAGCAGCTTGTGAAGCCAGTCTCACAGTCAGGCTTTCTTGTGCCTGTTATAAAGGTTTTAATAGTGTTCCGGTCTCATTTGGTGGTGATCAACTTGTTGTATGATTCAGGCCTTTGAACTTTTTTATATCTGGTGCTGGAGAAGAAAAATGAGCATGTTTATGTTTTTCCTACAAATCTGCCTACTGTACAACACTTCAATAGTCTGTAGCTTTCAAAACATTGAAGCTTGGAAATATGGGAATAACTTCCATATAGGAATGGGGATATGTGAAAGATTTGAGTGCTTTCAAATTGGGGTTTATAGGATCATATGTTTGCTGGAAGAATGAATTAGATTTAGGGGTGAAAGTGTGAATTTTCCGTCCAGGTTCTTAATCCCTTACCAGTATGGCTTAATGTAACTTTACTCTACATGGAGCACAGCACAGGAAGAACATAGACGAGTTGGATTGAGTCCAGGGGAGGCCATAAAGATGATTAGAGAGGCCACAAAGATGATCACCTAAGAAGTGATCTTAGATTCCATCAAAGATGATTGGATGGAACATCTCTTCTATAAGAAAAGACTGAGACAGTTAAGGTTGTTCAGCCTGTAGAAGTCTCTGGGCAGACCTTATTGTGGTCTTCCTATACCTAAAACAGGAGAGTTGGAGAGGGACTTTTTACAAAGGCTTGCAGTGACAGGACAAGGGGGAATGGCTTTAAAATGAAAACTGGTAGGTTTAGGTTGGGTCTTAGGAAGAAATTTTTTACTGTGAGGGTGGTAAGACAACGGCACAGGGTGCCCAGGGAAATTGTGATTACCTCATCTTGGATATGTTCAAGACCAGGTTGAATGGGGCTCTGAGCAGCCTGGTCCTAGTGAAAGGTGTCCCTGTCCATGGCAGGGGGTTGGAACTAGGTGGTCATTAAGGTCCCTTCCAACGCAGCTCATTCTGTGATTCTGTGATTAAGTCAGATAGACTATCCATGCTGTCTTTCTAGTTGGTGGGGTGCAAAGTTATAGTTGTCTGGATGCAGTATGTTATCACCTTAACTTCTGAAGCTGTTAGATCACAGTCTGTTAGAAGCTGTATTTCACTAAGTTCTTAAAGATCAAAGAACGAGCACTTGCCCTTGTATAGCTGGTCAGTGCAGTCTCCCAGTCATCCCTGTCGCCCGTCTACTCCAAACCTGCATTACTTGAGCCCATATTTCACTGTGCTTCTACGGTGAATTTTCTTTTCTTGTGGCTCTCTTAATATTTGATTTTAATGTTGAGTGAAAAAATTAATTACTATGAAATGACATTTTTACAATTTTTAAGATGTTTCTGTCTAATTGAAGCTCCAAATGAAAAGAGTTTATGCTGAATTTTTTTTACTGCTTTCACTGTTGAGTAGCAAAACAGTTCTAGCCTATTTACAAAACCTTGTCACCACTCTTCTATATATTTAGTAAACTTTGGATGCAGGTGTGCTTCATGCAGTCGTGAATGAAGTTCAAAGAATTTGGCATTACATTGCTCTTCAAAAACTAAGACATGAACAGCTGGTAACACCCATAGTGTTGTACTTTGTGTGACCAGAGTGAATATTTGACAGTGATGGAAAAAGCAGAGAGTTTTACCAGATTTGATGGTCATTCCAATTTAGATGTTCTTCTGAAATTTACAGTCTTGATTCAAACCATTTGCATGTATAAAACTGATTTTTACTCTTGCCTTGCCTGTAGGACTGTAGGTCTCTTTATCACTACAATCAATTTACCTCCAAATGGCAGTGCTGACTGCAAATTTTATGTGTTTCAGAGAAAAAATAAAGACATTCTGTAGTGATCAGTTGTAGGATAAAATGTCTTTATTTCCCATTTTTTTTTGATTAATAATTGGCTTATAGGCCAATTCAACTATTAAGATCTGTCTTAAAAAAAAAAAAAACAAAACAAAAACCAAAACACAACAAACCAAAGAAAAACACAAAACCAAGCCCCCAAAAAACATAAGCCCTGAAAAAAGAGATTTTTGGGTTTTACCTGAGATAAACTTTCTATGTTGCTATTTTGAAACTCAAGCATCTCAAAAGTATCCATGCTATAGTCTGAGTTCATTAGAAACTGTCTTCTTTTATAGTAGTTTTCTGCTCCTGATGCACTGATTTTGTAAAATGATTGCTACTGTATGAAGAATTAAATCTTTCTCCTATTAGTTACTGGTGGAAAGACTGTACTGCAGAAGGAAGAAAAAAAAAACCAAAACCCCAACATAAGTGTTGTAAAATTCATAAGTGACGAAAACCGATGACAGCTTATGGGACATGCCTGATAAAAGTTCGCAGCTATAATTGTAGTTGTCAGAAAAGTTTCTGTGATACTTATCAGCTACAAGCATCAGAAGGGACATATTTTGGTGAGTTTCTTTAAGGTCTCCATAGGTTTAACCCGAGAAACTTGTCAGGGCTGGTAGCCTCAGTCTGGTCAGCAGATTTTTGGCTCTTTTGCTGGATGGCAGCCAGTGCATTAGTGCTGGAGCTGTTCCTGCCTGTGCCTGGAATTACTCCCCGGGAGACAGCACAGCCCCCACCAGGCAGCCTTACAGAGAGGCAAAGTACTTGAGTAAACCCAGGCCATCTGTTGGCTGCATAAATTAGTTTTCCCCATTTGCCCATCTAGCCATAAGGTATCCACCCTTTTTTTTTTTTTCCTCCTACAAATAATGTGTTTTTTCTTTATCCAGGTTTAGCACGATGGAGATTGGAAAATACATTTTTTGCTTCTTTTTTCTTTTTTGGTTCTTGTGGTTACATGCAACTCATTATAGTGGCTTTGTTTAACAAATCAAATCATCTACTTCATACACATATTCTGCTTTGGAAACAGTTAATGACTCCTCAGAGATAACCTTTATTCATGATAGAGGAGAAACACGTTTATAGTTCTGTGCCCTCCTTCCCACCTCCATCTTTTTTCCCTTTTAATTTTTTCCCCATTTCCCCTTTTTGTTTTTTCCCCATTTCCCCTTTTTGTTTTACTTTTCCCTTTGTTCCTCTTTTCCTATTTGTTCCTCTTCCTCTTTCCTCATGAATACTAACACTATCATATGAATAAATAGATAAGAGACTAAACTGATTACATTAGCATAACTTAAATGATTTGCTTCTATTGGTATTTGCTGTTCAACATTCAAGGAAGAATTAAATTCAGCAGTAACTGTTTTATTTCAAATTCAGTCATTTTAAAGGATTTCCATTTTACTTCTTTCTTAGCAATCCATGGGAATCAGATTCCTTGAGCATTTAGCAGTTTGTTAGTTTATAACTAAAACCAGTCAGTTTTGAAGATTTAATAAATGATTTTTAGTGGCAGCTTCTACCTCTCAGACAAAAAGGTGAAGTATTTCTTTCACAAGGCCCATTTGGAATTTCCTAGCAGTAGTCTTCCTGAAGCTGTCTAGTAAGACAGAGGGCATCTTGATGCCTCTTCTGTCAAGTCAATTGGTTTATTTTGAATGTGTAGTGTCATTTTGATTAATTTCCATTTTTTCCTCTTGCAGATTTATAAGAAGAACAAAGATTTGTATACTGTAGAAGCAAACAACCCTCGGCAGCTAGTGGAAATTGCAGCCAGAGACATTGAAAAACTTCTAAGTAATAGGTCTAAAGCCTTGGTGGTGAGTACTAACGGGTTAAGTTTTCTATGTAGTATTTAAAAAAAATCTTTATTTACTATCGAATCATGCTTTTATAGTTATTTTTACCGCCTATACTCTTCGAGGCAGTGTCAGCGTGATGTGTATAAGACATGACGTGTAGAAAGATGGCTCCTGACTTCATGGTAAAAATGAACTCATTAGTTTGCTGGCATAGGGCAGATGCTTATAATATTGACCGACAGATAGGAACCATGTCCAAGTAAGAAATCAAGTTATAAATAGATTGGAAAATATTCCTCTAAGTGACGCACATGAATGTTTATGACTTGAAGATCATTGTACTCTATGGTCAGTAATGATCTTGGGGAAACAAGAAATAGGGTTTTATTTTCTGATTTGCTAATTTAACTTGTATTTCAGTTATGTTTTGGGTCAGCACATTTAATCCTGAACTGTTTGTGTGAAGGCCATGCTGCATTGCAACCTTACAATTTTTTATGTTGTAAATAAGTAGCTGTTTCTTTAAAACTCTTTTGACAGCAGTCCCTTTCTCTTCTACCCTGTAAGACACCAGACATCGGTAATTGCTTTTTATGATTCCTACTCACATCACTCTCACTCATATAAGACTTTAGAGTGCTTTTCAGAAGATACTGACCAAACATGAATGGGGGGATATGGATGAAATAATAAACACTCTTGGTACAGAGCACAGCTATTAGAAATAGGTTTAAATGATGGAACAGCAGACTCAATTTCCTTGAGCAATTACATCTCCACACAGGCTTGCAGATGAGTTTGGATGTGTCATCTAAAGTGAAAGAGAAAAGAAAGAGGGATTAATTCACCTAACTGTAGACATCTACTCAGCTGGTCGTCCCAAGCTCCTTTTTTGTTCAGTGGAATAAAACAGACACTTCTCAGTAAGGACTGACCTGACATATACTGAGAAAGACTTTAAAATGGGATGAACTATAGCCCAGAAGTACTTACTTTTCTCTTTCTCAATCGGAGAACCCTCAAATGTAAATGTGTGTAAAGCTGGGGGAGATGAATCCCACCCAAACAGTCCTTTTATCAGTACTGTTCCATGCAGCTGAAGAATCAATGTGAGTGTGAAACTACTGCTACTATCCTGAGAACTCACCTTCTTGCAGGCGATGAGATTTTGCATAGTCTGTCATCTGTGCACACAGGAGGTACCACAGGAGGTACCCATTGTCCTGCCTTTGGTTCTTAGCAGGAGTTCACTCTTCCAGTTCCCATTTCATCCCTAACATGCAATGTACATCAGTGTTATCCAGGCCAAAGCTTCTCTAATTCATTCAAATGAGTGTAAAATAGATACGATTTTTTTGCTTGTTTTCCCATTTTACCTTGGTGGGCATGTGTTTATGTGGCAGTACGTGGACTTTCTATTATTATCACAAGATATTATAGGTCATTTGCAGACCTTTATGAATACACCAGTTTTTTCTCTATTTTCCCATCAACCCATATAAGTTTGATGTTTTTAAGTTATCACAGAAAAATCTTATATATTTTTCAAAACTCAAGATTAATGTAGGGATTTGTTTGTGGTGGTTTGATCTTAAATTTTAAGAAAATTGAAGTACCTCATGCTTATTCGAAAAAACTGCCCCAGGAAAGTTTTCCTGCGAATGTGGAAGAAGGTTGCTACCTCATTTTAAGCAAGCACATGGTCACTTCTTGGAAAGGATAACAAGATTCAGTTCTCTGATGTAAGAGAGGATTAAATTAGGGGAAGGATGTTCCTTTGATCCAGTTGCCCCTAACAGCTTAGATACTTATACTGACTTTTCCATTTGTGGTTATCTCAGATGTATATCATAACTTTCAATAACTTCTGATTTTAAACCTTCCTGCATATTGTTTTTTTATACACAGGAGATACTCATTATCTCCTGCATCTGAACTATTCCTTTCTACTAAGAGAGTTTCTTCACCTTCCATATGTATTTCACTTTCTGCTTTTTTTCAAGGACTGTCTTTATGTAGTGAAGCTGAATTAATCTAAAATTTCAGTCTTCATAAATCTGATGGGTCACATTTTCTCTGAAATCAGGAGTGGTGTTGAATGGAACTGCTACTAATGACTGCACAGCAGGTTTTACCATTGGGGCTGGTATGACTCAAAATTTTAATTAAAACCTGAATCCTGAAAAGAGTATGATGCAAGAGCACCAGACATCCTCCAGTGATGCCATGAGGAAGGTGCCAGTGAATGACATTAACACTGTCGTTGTTCAAAGACAATCATACCCCAGGGATGCCATGGTTTCCCTTAGGCATGGTACATAATCAATCTTTGGGCAAGGTTATAACAAGCAAATATTAGTGATGACTTTTCTAATAATAAGTAATTTTCTCTTGAGCTGTAAGAGTACCTTTATATCTCTTGAATTTCAAATTATTTGTGTTTTCATGCAACTTTGTGCTAGAAAACTCTCTAGCTGTAACAGTGAAATTACCAGGTAAAATTACCAGATTTGGTGCATTGCACACAAAAGACTTGAATAACACAAAAAACTTTTGTGATTTCATCTCTGGTTTATATGAGAAGAGATTGTAACAAAAATCTGGACAAAGGCAACTTATCCCACAGTAAGGGAAAAAAGTCTATTTTTATTTTTCTATGTGTATGTTCTTTACATTTGACATCAAAGCATTAAGCATGAAAGTGGTGTTTGAAAAAGATACCTAGCTGAGGAAGGAAAAAGGGGAAAGCCCTGCCCTGAACTCAGAGTGCTTTCTTAGATCACTATTACTAGTAAATGTTAGCCATAGAAGATAAAGTTAGGATGAAAAGAAAATGGAAATTTTTCTAGCAAAGTGCAGTGGAAGAAGAGAGTAGTATGAGTAGTAAGGAGGGAGACAGGCAACAGCCTTACAGTCAAGGATGTCAAAGGCTGTCTTGCAATAGAGCCTGTTGTTCAAAGAGTGAGCATTTCTTTTGTGTTCTACTGTTGCTTACTATTGCTATTTTCCTGGACTAACCTTACTGAACACCCACTATTTCAATATTATTAAATTCCCATATCCATACGGTCCTGCAAGGAGCTGGGAGTTGGACTCAGTGATTCTTATGGGTCCCTTCAAGCTCAAGGTATTCTATGATTCTACTATTTTATGGCATCATGGACCAGTTCATATTCTGTCTCTGTAATGGTAGCACAGATTAGTCTGTGCACCACCTTTTATCCAGGAACACAACCTGCATTCCCGGGTGTCTAATGGCAGGTGGGTGGAGGTTTCATTGGAAATGTATCCTGAAGTAATTGTTAGCAAAAGTCACAAAGCTTTTCCAAGGATACCAACGAATAGGATGCCCAGTCCATTGGGCATTTTTGCTAGTTATCCTCTGTATTGTAGTTTCTACCCCATTTATCAGTGCTATAGATTTCTGGAGCTATGTATATCATCCTAATAGATTGTAATCTTTCTGTTCAAATGGAAATTTTGGAAGATACTAATATTTATTTAATGAATATCATTAGAAATACTAAATAGAGTACCTGATGTACTATGTTTATAAAATACAGTTTGAGGAGTTACAAATATTTTCTCATGACTGCATACAAATAAACCCATTTAAATCATTAATATATGTGATGGGCTAATAATAATTTTTTTTTTTATTGCTCATGTGAAATACTGTAGTGATCTTAACATTTGCAAAGATCTTAATTTTTATTTTCATGCTTTAAAATTAGAAAGGTATATTTTAAAAAGTTAGCACTTTGCCAAAGCACTTTTCTGGGGTTTTGTTTTCTGTTTATGCATTGTGTCATGAGGACAATGAAGTATGACTTCATTTATATAACACGTACATATAACATATTCAACCTATAAAAAGTAATATTTGATCCAGTGCTGCACACAAAATTTAAGCTGCAACTTCACTCCTGTGCAGTGTGAAATCCTTATCTGTGCAGCCCTTGGCCTCCCTCTGCCCCTCTGAGCAGCCTATTACTCATTAGGTATTGGGGAGCATCCTGAGTCTTCTGCAGCAGGAAAATCTGCAGTTTTACAGCTTCTCATTTTTGACCATATATTTGAATTGAAGACAGTAGGCAAGTTTGGATCTCTTAGGTAGCAAAAAAATTCAAGTAAAGAAAGAAAATGATTAATAAAGAACAACTACTAACAGTCTTTGCAAACCCATCTGAAGGAAAAGGATCAAAACATCCTATTTCTTGCTTAGCTAAATCCCTTTCTGCATTCCCCAATTACTTAATGTTTGGCTGCATGTTTGTTCAATAGTTTCCGAGATTAATCCTAATTATCCTTCTATCCAAAATTAAGGTACATGCATATTCCCCTGCAAATCTTTCCCACAGTGAAATATCTCTTTCTGGAAAGCCTCAGTGTCAGGATCTTATTGTCAGAACTATGGTACACTCAAAATGCATTTATTAATACACTTTTCTTCCATTACCGCCCAGGTTCTAAGGCAAGAGCATAACCACTTAGGTAAAGCAAACACTCAAGCTCCATTAAAATACATTTCACTGGAAAAGGAGTTATATTTTCATTGCCAAATTACTGCTTAGTATTTGTTTTGTTTTGCTTTGGATCATTTGTGTATGCTTTAAACTCTTACATTAAGGTCGCTTAAGGGAAGGCACTAGTCAGTATCCTTGGTTTCTTGGGCTGTGTGGAGATAAATTATGTGCAGATTTGCATCTTACTGTCTAGATTGCTTCAGACACCTCAACCAGAGACATAATATCTTTATTCTAGCCTTTATGCCTTAATTTCTTCAGAAAATGGAGGTAACAGAGTTTCCATGGAAACTGAGGCACAGATTGTGTTCTTGCAGACAGGTTCCCTCTACGTGCTGTTGGGAAATGTCCAAAGTGCACAACTGTGTCTCTGAATGAGGAGCTCAGAATGTTTATCTGCTAGTTAAGATGCAATTTCAACACAGCTGTGCAAGTGTGTCCAGATCTCTCAGTATTGCCCTGCCTGCCTGAAATAAGGCTGCAGAGTCTCACAATACAACTGGGAAGCTTAAATAAACGTGCTATAGAGTGTTTTGAGATTCCCGGGCAGAGATGATATGCACTTTAAGTAGGATTGGTAATTTTTCTGTAGCCTGAAAGACCTATAAAACTAAAATAAATTTTGCAGGTGCTTGTTACTATTGTTTTTTGAAATGTATTGAAAATTCTAGCTTGAGTAGTGTTTTGATATCTTAAACCAACCTAACATCCTCATAAACACTTGGCTTCTGGTCTGCTGATCTTAAATTGCCTATACTAACAAGGTAGCTTTCCACTTCTAAAAAATACTCTATAGATAAACTTGAGTTGTCCACTCATTTAGCAGAACTTACACTGGACAACATCTCTTGCTTTTCGGCTCTGTTGCAACTCAGCCACCAGTGTCCTGAGCTCCACTAGGAATTCCAAGAAGCCTAAATAGTCACATCTCATAGCTAAGTCCACCACTTCTGCATGCTAATCCAAAGTTTAGAGCTAATTGTTCTGTGAGGCCTTGGGCCAGGTCTCTGAACTGAAAATATCTGTGAATGCATGTGGATACATATCTGGATATGGACACACTCAAACAGGTGTGTTGAAATTGCATCCAAACCATATTAAAATGTCCCTTCAGTCCTGAATAGTAAATCCATTTACTCTTGCTCTCTGGCTGTGAGGGCTAGGGTACTTGCCTGAAAATAAGGTCGTTCTCCTGCAGTGCAGTTTGGATTCTCATTAAGTTGAGGATTATCTGTGCTTCTGACTTCCCTCATTATTTTGCAATCGATGACACAGTAAACACTGTGATTTTGTTATTGTAAGACACTAATGACCTAGATCTTGAGTTGGTGGAGGAATCAGATGTTTCCTATTAGTTATTGTGCATGGGAGTGATATCCCATAGAATTCACGGGGAAAGGGAGAGGTCTCAGTTTTACTGCTGAGCTGTGGTCGTGTCAGAGGTTAATCAAGACAAAGTGACTTTGCCTTCCTCTCTTTCCTAGACCATTTTAAGAACGTAAACCTTGTTGAGAACTGATGTTAAAAGCTAATTTCAGTACAAAATCATCACTCATGTCTTAGTAGATTTGCTGCTATTTTCTCTTTCTTCTATTTTTTCTTTTCAGGTGTCTCTACTTTTTTGACTCTGCCAGTTACAGGCAACATTAGACAATTTTATTGGAAAGGGCTCATACTGGGGAAATTCAGAGAAGGAAAATAGCTTGAACTGTGGTTAGTCTCCCAGCAAGCACAATTTCCCACATTTTATTAGTATTTATTTGTTCTATGAGAAGCTGGACATCATACGGAAGCTGGCAGTGAACTGTGTTTGCTAGGTTATTTGCCAAAATAATTTCAGGTTTGACTTCTAAGAAGAGGAAGTATATAAGGATGGGAAAGAGCAAATTAACTAATGAAAATTACTGTTCAAACAAATGAACAAAGTTTTGTCTATGCATGTTTTTTATCATGTACACAGGTTTTATTTTATTTTTTATTCTAACATGTTAGTTTTCCCCTTGAAATTGTTTGGCTGTACTTGTATCTTCTCTTTAATATTTCAGAAGGTTTTATTCTTGTATTTTAAGTTTTAATTTCAACCTGGAAGTGGCTCTTTGGCCATAGGATAAGATTATGCAAAGTGTGTACAACCATCACAAACTAAATGGCTTTAATTGTGCAATTATCCTCCCAGAAGAATGCTTACACTTTGGAAAAATACAACTAAAATAAACATTTCTCTCTATGACGACTGTAAGATTATGTGTGCCATATGTTTTTACATGACAGTATGTCTTGGATCTTTAAGTCTTTTCCCTCACATATTTGGTAGAATTTTACAGCATTAGGACTCAAGGTCTATTTATATGTTTACTTTTTATATCTCCATCAATTCTCTACATACTGAGTAACTCACCAAGGTGGAAAATTTTCCTGTGAGTATTAAGAACAGACATTGTCATCTCCTTTTTGCAGTGTTAGATTTAGATTTCAGTCCATGGCTATAGTTGGTCTAAGTAGCAGAAATAGCTTTTTCAGATATGGCAGGAACTTTGCAGGTGAGTTTAGGATTAATGCTTCACTACTTTTAAAACTACTCTCATTGGAAATTTTCACACTAGCCAAAAAACTTTTACATATGCCTTTTTTGACCACAGTACTAAGTCTGTTAGCCTGTATGAACTTTGTTTAAATCTCCAGATGTAAATGTAGCCTATTTTGAAAGTCAGCTGTAGTTGCTGAAGCAAATGTGTTTTGGAATGACAGCTAGAGAGATGCAACACTTGTGAAGCCAAACATTTGTCAACTTGTCCACATATCAGATGTTTGAATTTGTTTTTACTTGTCTTGCCTTAAGTCTTATTTTATTAACTGAAATCCAGGTTGTATAGATGCAACATTATGCCTCAGAGGATAGATTCGCATAACTTACATACCTTGCAAGGCATCATAAAAGTCTGGAAAAATAAATCAAGGGCTTGTAGTGAAAATTCTTACAGATATTGCCTGTTTCTATTATTTTCTTTCCACGGTTGAATTGATTTGCCTTTTGCAGATGTTGTGTTCTTGTTGACAGATAAAGAGGGGTCATCCTTCTAACTTCCCATATCCTCATAGATAGCCATAAGTCATTACTTTGATTTTTGTGGCCCTGAACTGAACATAGTGCTGCAGTGGCATTGAGTCCACGAGCTTAGAGAGACACCTGCTGAATTTCCATCCTACCAACACAGTGCATTGCACTTGGAGCTTTAACTGTGGCCGAGATGAAGAAAGCTAAAAAGAGCTTTTGGCAAATGATATTATCTGATGATCAGCTCACAATTTAACTTTTCTTTCTCCTTACACAGTACATTTTTACTGATAGGATAACTTCGTTGTGTTCACATTTTGTTCGGAGAAAAGTAAGGAGCACTTGTAGCTGTAGCATTTTTTCCCCATTTAGACCCTTTTATATTTCCATTTGAGGAAATTTCCTTACATACTAAATGGCCACAGATAATTTTGCAGAAGTTTTATTGCTGTAGTTTTTTTAACTCCCTGTGAGAGATTCTTCACAGGTTTGTTACAAGCAGGTGTTTTTTTTCTAGGTTTACAGATGCTGAAATTTCATTTATGAAAGATGTTCTGAATGTGTGTGGCCTTGTTAATGCCAACATCACCCTAAGCTGGGGGGGTTGATGTAGCAGCTGTGAAAGGTGAAATATTGCTCCAAATAAGTCTTGCTTTCTTTTGGCTTCAGAAGATGAGATTTGTAAAAACCCAAAACAGTGCAACCCAAACCTCTGTTGTTGCTTTTCTTGGATTTGTCCCAGTTTTTGTCTCTGGGGCTTTGCTACCCTTCTTAGCTGAGGCTTACCCTCAGGCAGCTTCGTCTCCTGAAGTTATTTTTGTTTTCCTTGTATGTGCCTCTGCCTGATAGGCGAAAAGAACTGTTTTCTTCCTTATTCCTCGGTCTGATGACTTCCATTCAGATCATCTGCCCAAGAAACAAATTGATGCACTTTTTTGTGTAAAACTGTTTTTCACCATGGCTAGTTGAGAATTTTACAGAAGGATGATTTTCCATGGTAAACCAGACATTTTTTAAAATAATAATATTTCATAATACTTTAATTTGCAAGTGCTTGATTGCATACCTTAATGCTGTCTAGCCAACCCTTGCAAGACTCCTAATTTTTCCTTCAGTCCCTGTGTTTACTTTTTCAACCCTAACAAAATTGAATTTATAAATTTTAAAATCCTCTGTGAAATGAAAATTCCACTTATTTGCTGAAAGCTCTATTAAAGATTGCAGAGAAAAACCAAGTGTGTTTTTTTCAGAGATCCAAACTTGCACACACGAGTTATGCATAAAATATGGTTCAGTAGTTGTGTGTTGTACACAACTCCAAGCCTGCATTCTGCCTTTGTGAGGCTTTCTTTTTCCCTGCAGGATTGGGTTAGATTTGGGACTCTTTATCTTCTCTTGTCTTTCAGGATATTTGCTTTAAGTGCATTAATACCTGACTGTATGCACAATTTCAGTATTTGTCACAGTGGAATTCTTTGTACACTTTGCTTCTCTTTTTCCACATTCTCCATATTAAAAGTTCAGATTAGACTGTTGCTACAGCATCCCACTAATTCACGTTGAATTGTTCCCACTTCACCTCGTAAAAACTTTTCAGTGCATGTGTGTCTGAGACCCAGCCACTGTTTTCTAAATATGCTATGAAATCTACACATTCCTGGGTTAGAGAGGTTTAATAAGTTCTCAAAACATTTGAATTGTAATTCATTTCAATTTGCATTTCAGAGGGCAGAGTTAAAGCACAAATGCAGGTGAAAGCTAGATTATTTAAAATGGAACACTCCCTAATTGTTCTGTACAAAATTGTCAAGGACTTCTGGCTCTCCAGGCTTGCCATTTCACTACTCTGTGCTCCTGGCAATGTTCACTTTGGTAATCAATGTGTAATGTTGGAAATAGATCTGTTGGGACAAGGCAGAGATTTTATTAGGGAACAGCAGAAATAAGTATCTGACATGGTCTCTGTTTTTCACCTGTTCATCTTCCTTGTTGCTCCTTTTCCTTCCTTCCATGCTAGTAGGTTTGTGGGAGGAAGAAATTACATATTTTCAAGGCTCAGTTCTGCTTTGAATGTGGTTCTCTGTTAATGACAGAATGAACAAAATTATTTGATAAAATAGAACCACTGTGGTTTCCTGCTAGCTGAACCTGCAGGTTACATTTATCAACAGTTTCAAGGTTCATAAAGAAATTTTTCCCAGAAATAATTAGACCTCAAGTTTTTTTTGGTGAAAGTGATAACTGAAGCCAAGAGGTAGTCTATGGGATAAGAGCACAGGAAGTGCCCTGCTGGGTTGATGTAGCCTGTGTAGCCAGTATTTTGTCCCAGTGTTGGCATGTGGTAGTGAGGGATAAGGAACATATATAAGCCTCCCCAGTATCCATGATCCATTATGCATGTGATCCCTTGACGTTCACAGTTTTTGGATTAGAAATATCAAGGAGGTCATCTCTGCCTGTTCCCTTCAGTATCTATTAGTGAACTTACCCATCAATTTGCTGAGTTGCTCATCTACCTGTACTGTTTGCCTCTGTGACATCCTGTAGTAAATGGTTGCAGGATCTCACTATTTATGGGTAAAAAGGGCATTTTCTATCTGTTCTAGTTTGACCTCTGACTAGTTGCAGTGAGTGGAAGCAGTATTGCCAGACTTGGCACATCACAATTTTGGCATTTGGTATATAACCTCAGTCATATCTGTTGTCAGCCTTCTTGTCTACCAGAAATAATTCTGGCTTTTCTAGTCTCTTCTTGGCATGCTATCTTGCAGAGAATTCATAATTGTTTTACAGCATCTCCTTCCACTCCATTAATCATTTTATATAGGTTTCTGGAAGTGGAGAGGCTTAGGTAGAGTGCAGAAAGTTCTTCTATCATGTCTTGTGTGCCTGTATCATGCTTAAATGACTGGTAAGAGAGAGGAGAGGATTAATTTCTTTCAGCAAATGTTTTCCCTCGTTTCTTTTCTGTCTTCAGGCATAATCCTTTGTCAGGTCTAGGATCAGAAGATCATGACAAAATGCTCAGATGCAACTATATGTGTAGTGGCAGGTTTTCAGACAAGAATTTCTCAACAAGAAAAATCAACAGTAAATCACTACCAGCCAGATAAATGATTTTAAATAAATAATCAAATCAGTTCTAAAAAAAATTATCAAAATCCAAAATTTTAAATTATTATTTTATATAGTTTTTTACTTTGGAAGATAAATGTAGTTAAATATCTCTTTTTTTTCCATAGAGAGAAATGTAGTACTTTGTCACAGTGAAACTATTTGTTTTCTCCAGATGCTTTTTCACACTTGCTTCTTGGTCAAATATCAGTAAGACTGAGCTGAGTGCAATAATTGTTACTGTGGAGCCAGAGTAAGATTAAATTTAGAAAAGCATCAGACTAACTCTCAATTTCAGTAGAACCCTTGCTGCACTAAGGAACTCTCGAATTGAGGAGTGGACATCAGAATCTGTCCTTTGCACAAGTAAAAGGTAAACCCCCATATTTGGGTTTGTTGCTGCTCATATAATTTGATAAATTAACATTCAGCAATGAGTAGTTGAATAGTCTGCTCTTTCAAACAGGCTTCCTTTTTTTTTTTTTTTTTTATTTTAAGGTTTTGTTTTCTGAGTGTTATGGTACCTATATCATGGCCATAATGTTTATTCTATAGCTGCAGTATCCTTGCACTGTAAGGACTGGATAACAGTATGTGTTCAGTAGTGTAACAAACTGTTTCCTGGAATATTTGAGTTTTTCCTCAAGCATTTTGGTAGCACACTTTGTGCCAGTATTTCAGGCACAGAGTTAATTGGAACCCTCGGGAAAGAATGCAGGTAAATCTGGGGCTCTTGCAAGTAAGCTTTAAAGGGATCAGATCAGCAGGGCTTGAATCCTTGAAAACAGCTTGCTGAGAGCTAGTTAAAAGAAATACTGAATGTCTGTCTTCATGAAAGTATGAAGCACTTTCAGGGAGTGTGTTCAGCTGGCATCTTTCTTTCGTAAGTTTTTCTTCCTTAACAGTTTAGGGTGTCCACCTGCCGCCTTTATCATACCCTTCAAGATTTGTAGTGGAATTTCCATGTTAAAACTTTCCTTAAGAGAGCTCTTGTCAACTTTTTTACCAACATTGACTTTTGATGTAATTGTTAGTACAAAAGGCAAAATTCCTAAGGAAACAGTATTTTACTGATACCAGAAGTCTCAGTGGGAAAGCTCAGAAAGCAGAATATGCTGAAGGAAAGCATAAACTACTTTTTGGCATTTTCTCAAAGTCTAACTTTCTGCAATCCAAGTGTAAATTTGCAGATAAACAAATATTCACCTGCAAAAAGCTTTATTAATCAGTAGAGGCTGAGGTACTCCATCTGTTTTTATGTTAATCTTTTTGTTGGATTACAAGATTCCCTTTGATGGGGAAGCTTCCAAGAAACAAGGTGATGACACATTTTATGATGTGTCAATATGATGAAGATATGGCTTCTTCACAGTCCAAGGGCTGTCTAGGAACATTTTTCACTCCTTTTTATGCAGCTACTTAACAGAAACAAACTGATGCTCTTCAACTAGATTCCTAAAGGGCTCAGATTTACTATATATTGGGATTTGATTCATGAATTCACGTGGAGTTGGAAGTGGCCCTCAGTGGTCTCTCTAAAAACATATTTACATGTCTGTTCCTACTGCTCAGGGGGATATGAGACTTGCTGCATGAGCTCCAAGGAGTCAAAAGTCTCCAGTATATTCTTCATTTTAACACAGCTGAGTGTCCTTGTGGAGTCACCTATGTCTAAATTCCACCTTTGGCATTTGGACATAAGAGGAGCACAGCTGAAGGACAGATATATCCCTGCTAAGCACTAGATGTCTTACACAGATGAAACTGAAACCCTCTGTCTGGAGCATTGCATTTGGGTC
Source organism: Lophotriccus pileatus (assembly GCA_035583135.1). NCBI lineage: Eukaryota > Metazoa > Chordata > Aves > Passeriformes > Tyrannidae > Lophotriccus > Lophotriccus pileatus. Next base: position 8,633,169 of record JAWWES010000041.1, read on the forward strand.
AATGTTGCAAGATGACACCTTAATTTCCTCAGTGAAATCTTCTACTTAGGACTGAGCTACAGAGATGGGTGTGGTGGTTTCTTGTGTTTTGTTTTGGGTTTTTTTGCTTGCTTGTTTGTTAGTTTTTCTTTTTTTTTTTTTCCCCCCTAAGAAGTCTATGTTTGTCTCCTACCTCCTGAAAGACTGCTCTGATTACTTAATTACAAACTAGACTGTCTGGAAATCCTCTGTTCATCCTTGGTGGTTCCTCCTTTCTACCAGTGATGAGCCAGTGTGAGGATAACACAGGAGGCCTTGGATCTTAGTTTTTATAGCACTCAGCTAGATGAGAGTAAAATATTTTCCCACTGGTCTTTGTCACCATCTTCTTCACATTACAAGGCACCTCAGAAAAGTGTGGCAATGGGTCAGAAGGTGTGTGAGCCACAGCATCCCTGCATTAAGCTGGCACAGGTATTTGGAGTGTAACTGCTCTTCCACTTCTGCTAATGCCCAAAAGTCAGGCATACCTGGGGAAGCCTCTGCTCAGATTCTCTGAAGCTCTGATGCCAGCAAAGTGAGTAAATAATATTTTTCCTAAGAAATGTGTTTTCTCTGCTATATTCTCCTTAGTCTTGTTCTAGTCTCCTATTTTTTAAATATTTTTTTTCCTTTTGTAAATTACATCTTTCTACTTTCCATGCTGTATTTACAAAATTCTGCTAATATTTTGCAAACACAAAGCCACTCAGTTTGTTATTCAAAGTTGGTGGATGTGATCTTTGTCAAACAAAACCATTATTGGTAGAAGGCATAGAGCATTGGTTTTTAAGGAAGGGGAATGAGTCCCCAAGTATGTTTCAACAGTTTGCATTGGATTGTGACTGCCAAAGAAATTCATTTTTATTTAATATTAGTTTTTAAAATTGTTTAAAAATAGATATTGATTTGAAAGTGTTCTCACAAACAGAAATCATTTAGAAGCCCCTGCTGTAGATGATTACAGAATATAACACAGAAAACAAAGTGTGGTGATGTGTAGGTTAGCTATAAGAAAATATATATTTTTTTTTTTGTATAGCAGTTCTTTTGTGGCTTGTGTCTTCCATAAAAAAGCAGTTTGAATTTCTACTGGGGTTTTGGGTGTTTTGCTTGGTTTGTTTGCTTCTTTGTGTTTTTTGTTTGATTGTGGTTTTGTTTGTTTTGGTTTTGTTTGTTTTGGTTTTTCTTTTATTTATTTTATTTTCCAGGCTAGTGTCAATTTCATTCCTTATGAGCTAAAAGAAATACATTGTGTGATGTTTTATCACCTTGCCTATGTTTAGTTAACAATGACATCATTAACCTATTTCAAGCTTTTCTTTTTTTTTAATAACAAAAGAAGTTCTGCCAGTCTGTAGTCTTAGTACACTCTGAGACAAATACTGCTCTTTTTTTAGAGAATTGTTTTGGGATTTAATTTATTTTTAATTCACTATTTCATATTAAAACTTCAATCACTCTCCACTTGATTGTAATTAAAACTGCCTCTAGGCAATAAATTTTGTTCTATGCAAATATGACAGGTATAATTATGGAAAATCTAATTGTTCATATATTGCAACTTTTCATGTGGTGTTAAAATAAATGATGAACTAATTAGATTTTTTCCCTTTAAATATTAGAAAAAAAAGAACAACAGATTTTTTGCTTTTCCTTGAGCCTGTGTCCATAATGCACTCTCCTGACTCCATGAATTCTTAAATTATCTTGAGACCAAAGATTGGAGGTTGTTGGTTTGTGTGTTGTTGAATTAGTACAGGGAAAATGTTTCTGTGCCGTGGTGGGCTTACTAGAGCAGGCAATGTGAAGAAGAGTGAGGGCACTCCAGGTGCCTGTCCTCGAGTACTGTGGTCAGTACAGTGTTCGGCGGGTCCTATGAGGATGGGACAATGGTGTTCCTCTCTAGATTCTTCCATTAATATCTTCACTACACCTAGCTCTGACATTTAGAAGAAAAAACATGCATTTCCTTACATAGAAAGTAAGTTAGCAAACTGTTAACAGTTAACAAACATGAAATTCATCAGTGGTTATGCTTCAAGAATATTTCTTTAAATAGCTCTGCGGTGCAACCTGTTACAGATGTCAGCAGGTTGCACGTTCATTATGAAGGAAACTCTTTCCCCCACCAAGAAGCTAGCAGGGAACACTTGCCAAAACCAAAAAGGTCATGAAGAGCCTTTAGGTCTTGCCCTCTTGCATAGAAAAACCTTACATAATCCTTCAGGTTCAATTGCTGCTTGCACGCTGGCTACGACCGCGTTCCTTCTCCTTTGCTCTTTATGCTGTCTCCAAGTTGGTTTGTGTTACAGCAGCAGTGACTCACTAATGCTCAGTCCAGTGTGAAGTACTAAACAGACAGGCTCTGCTGCTAAATTCAGAGGCTATTCCCCAAGTACCTTGCCTGAGTCAGAGCACCGTGGAGCAGTGATTTTGTTTTTGCTGGATGTGTTTGGGCGGATGGTGCAGGAGTGGGCGGCTGTAACACTCTCACTGCTGAGCAGGCAGTGAGCAATCCCCCTTGACATTTGTTCTGCCACTTCCCCTCCCCCCCCCCCTTTTTTTTTTTTTTAAAGGTTCACATGTATTCTGAAGTTGTCAGGATGTATTTATGTTTAACCAGGTCTTTAAAGAAATTAATGTGAATGAACAGAAAACGCTAGAGGAGCATGTTTACCTGTTCCCAAGGTGATAAAAGCAGATTGAGTTGAAATCCTAAGGGTGAGTATTTTCAGGTCGATTTCAAACAGAATCAGCCTTTAGCAACATAGAATATACTGACGTGTGTAAACCACACGGTCCCACCAGGCACTTCCTCAGCATTTCCAATCCCTTTTCTTTTTCACAGCATTAATGACATGCCAGACTTCCCACAGGGTCAGCAGAGCTGTCCCTCCCTTCTGGCCCCTCAACTATCCTTTTTTTTCTTATTTTTTTTTCCCTCAAAGTCTGAATGCAACTTAAGGATATTCCTTTCATAACCAATGGAAGGGAATGAAAGTCAAAGGACTAATTCATGGCATTTTGCAATTTTAGGAACAGAATTTCATCTCATGCCACATTTCATGGGCTTCAATTCTCCGTAAAAAGATAGTATCATATCTAAATGTAACATAATATTTGGTATAAATATGTGCATGTATTGAAAGTACAATAACTTCAAATTTATGGTAATAATCTGTAAAAGCTTTCATTATGAATATATTGCTGTTTTTTCTCCCCAGGTAGATATCCAGGTAATGTACTTTTACCCTCAGTTATCATTTTCTATACCTTACGATTTTGCTGTATATTTTCCCTGTACTCTGTATCTTACAACCTCAGCTCCTCATTTTCAATATGCATCTTATTTGTAGGCTTTTGTTTTCTAAAGCCAGTGGTTGCTACAGGCAGCCTATCCATTTATTAAGAATATCCTAAGGAGGTGACTACAGAGGATGAAAATGAGGAAAAATTAATGTTAAAAACTGTAGTGTAGCATGACTATAACCTGCACTATTGTAGCTGTGAGAATGGAGCACAAGTACTACTGTAAGGTGCTTTAGCTTTTTGATTTCATGGTTTTAACCCTTTAATGAAGCACATTATGCTTTTAACTGTTCTTATACTGTTCTAATATTTCATAAAGGGGCTTTCTGTATTTACAATAGATCCACATAAAATACATATTTGCATAGATAATCATTGCTGTATTGTAGGCAAAGCTTACAGCTGCAGGCTATGTTCTTGATTTTGTTCAGAATAAAGTGTAGATTTAGTATTAATCATGTAATAGTATAACTGACATTTTTTTCTCTTGAATCAAAGTCTATGTATTATTTGGAACTTAAAAAAATGTAAAAAAATTGGAATAGTAGATATAATAATAAGCATAATGGAAGCATGAAATAGAATTATGTTCATGTGGAACAAAGAATCAGTACATCATCTGGTTTATCCTAGACTTAGAACTTCCACTGGTTTTTCACTGAAACACTATGTTAAATGGCCACAGTATTTCTAACCTTGTATGTCTGCCCACAATTTGAGTATTTCTTGCTTAGGAGTGCTTTATGCATGTTCACCTTGTTTTGCTACATTTATGAAATGTAGGTTAAGCCACTGCAAAAACTCTTCATGTAGGAGACACTTAATATTCAGGTTTTGGTATTTTTCAACTTGGTGATCTTGAAAACATATGGGGATGTTTTGTATATAAAAATTGGTGCTGTTCAAAATTACATTCCCTATTATTATAAAATTCCACTCTCTGAATAAGGGAGTAATGTGGTTATGACATGTGCTTGCTGCAGTCAGTCTTTCTACAGTGATATTCAAGGAGTTTACACAGGATGGAACTGTAGCCTTGTCAGATTGTCTGCATCTAAATTGAACAAGTGGTTCAGAATTTTTATGTGTCAATATATATACACAAATTCTTTAGAACAAGTTTAAGCTTTGGAGGCTTGCATAAGTTGCTATAAAAACTCATCAACTTTGTGTTTCTCTTAGCTTCATCACAACACAATACTGTGCTTGCTGGTTTCTGGGTTTTGTTGTTTTTATTTTTTTCTCAATATTTAGTAATACTCTACATAGTCTCATGAATTATTATTAAAATTCTTGGTTATGTTGTTTAAATGAAATACTTCTATTAAGACATCTTCATCGTGGTCTCAGCTGCAACAACATCTGCATCAAATATTGGCTATGGATTAGAATTTGCAGGAAGGACACGAAGTGGCAGTGAAGTGGGAACAAGATGTGCTTTTGCAGGATGCTTGACTACATGCTCTGATTTATTATTTAACTGTGAGCTATGTTCAGTTCAGCAGGGGAGCTTTTCTTCCTGCAGTTCTATTGAGATCTTTTTGTGTCAAGTTGCTCTTCTGCAGTGACTTGGACATTGTTCCTACTCACATGCTACCACTGCTTTCAACAGAATGTATTTTCAGTGGCCTCAATGCCTAGAAAGACTGTTTTACATTTCTTTCTATACTCCCTGATACTCAGCATGTTCACACAAACACTATACTACTATAATTTTTTTTATCAACAACTATTGGTCAGCTTGAAAACTACAGCATTCCATTCTGTTATATAGAATCAAATTAATGATAGTAAATAACTGCATAATTAGAAGCTCTTTAACTATGCCAGTTTGTACTTAATCTCAGGAAAGTTTTCTGATATCTTTTTGGTATATTTTGGTAAGGATTAGTCAGGCAAGTGGAGAAGGTGATAAATTTTGATGGAAGCAAGTTTTCATTTGGTTCCTGTAAGCAGGTGTTTGCATGGAGGGATATTTATATCAACATATACAAGATGGATTTCAGCATCTGCAAAAGTCTCCTATGTTAGGAATTAAAAAGAATTAATAGTAATCTAGCTAACTTTGTAAGTCACTTAATGCAAGGGAAAATGCTGGTAAAAAGGATATGCATAGAAGCACAAAGTTTAAAAAATATTCAAGTTAAACTTTTGATCTGCAGTGAAAATCATTACACCATCTACATAAAAATCTAGGGTCTGATATTTTCCCAAGGAATTTTTTTATCTGGAGTTTTAATGGCTGTGATAAAAATGGAGCACTCCAGTAAAAGCTGTTGGAAAACTTTTCTGGTCAGCAAATGAATTCCACTGGCGAGAGCTTGGAAATTTCTTAGAAACTTTCTGTAGCTGCTTTCTCAGCCTCTTGAGCATTTCACAGCATGGGTACTCAGATAATCAGACAAAGAAAGGAAGACTACGTATACTTTTGAATTTTTCACAGTTTTTCCAAATGAATACTGGCATGAATGAATACCTGTGTCAGTACTTGTGAATACTTGTGAACCATTGCTCTGTTGTGGAGTCCAAGTGTGATGTATCTATTGCCTCTGCAATACATTTTAGAGCACTATGCAAGAACATATAAATCCCTGACACAGGACATGCCAGTTACAGGTTCATTTTTATGACATTGCCCATAAACTATCCTTGATGCTTAAAACTATGTTTTTATTATCTCTTAAATGCTGAATACAAAATGAAAAACCAAACAAACCAAACCAAACCAAAACAGGTTTCATGATTTGTTTTGCTTACATTAAGATTTATAATGGAAAGTTGTCTAGTCTAAGCTAGGAGCATAGGCTTTCTCAGTGCTTTTTGGTAAATAGACTCTGCCACAGTGGAGTGGAGTGGAGGATTCATTTCATTTTTTTTCAGTCCCTTTGGTGTTATTTCCTGTTTTGCAGCAGAGAAAAATGTATAATCTATTTACATTTCTTCACAGTTTACCTCCTTCTTGCTCATCTACCTTGTGAAGTATATTTTTTTTATTGCTGGCTGTAACCTGTGACCTTTTTGCACCACTGGCAAGCCCTTAGTCTCTTTGAAAAGAGCAAGCTTTGATATGTTCAAATATAAATACAAATTCTTTCTTGTATTTGACACGTTTTCCAAATTGTCTAACATGTATAACTGAAATAAACAGAAATAGCAGTCTGACCTGCAAAACACAGTATTAGTTTTCATTTGCATGCTGATAGGTAGTGGGCATCGTTTATATCTGTATAACCTCCATAGGCTTAACGAGATTTCCAGAATTATACTTTCCCCTATCACTTGAGAATCAAAGCTGTGCAATCCTGCCCGTCAGAGATAATTCTGTCACTGGCAGAACCAAAGGAAGCATTCCCCCATCTCCTTCCTTGTTGACCAATAAAGATAGTGCCAAGTGCAACAAGTCAGGTTTTCATCTGTTGTTGGATCAACTTGAATGTCCTTCTTATGTGTAAGTCTGGCTCAAGGCCAGACTTTAATGACAAGATCTTGGGAATTCCTGGGAGTGGATTTTTTATATGTATTTCTATGAAATCAACTATATGAGGTGAATTTAGAAGACTAAAAAGCTCAGATATGGTCATCTTCTTGAAAGCTGCCAAAATCATAAAATATGTCACACAATGATTTGGGTTGGAAAGGACCTTAAAGATCACCCAGTTCCAACTCCCACACTGTGGGCAGGGACACCTTCCACTAGATCTGGTAATATCAGTTTTACTTGGAAATATCTTACACATTGTTTTCAGGGATCTTCATGGAAGGGAATCCACCTGCAGAGGCTGAAAAGAAGGGCCAAAAAGTCCAATATGGAACAGTTACATATGCAAGAAGTTACAGAGTGGGATTTTTAAAGCACAGAAGACAGTTAGAGCCCTAATGTCCTCCTCTTCAGTTGGAGGGTGGCGTCCAAGCTCTTCTTACACTTGTGTCTATATCACCACATGCTGATATTCAGAATCACAAGTCTTGGAAATCCAAACAAAGTTTCTTCCCCAGAAGCAGTTGTGGTCACAAAGCATGGAGAGCTTATTTACACATTGAAAATAATAATGATTTGCAGCAATTTTCAATTGCATGTTAGTTAAGTGCATGGAGCCATTGGATGTATCATAAACAACTATTAACTACCTGTGGCACGTGGCAGGGTTAGCTCCTGATGAGGATTTCGGTTTTCAATCCCTCTCTGAAGCCCACAATTCACCCTGTGTATGGTGCAGGGAAACATATTGAACAGATGTTTTCATCTGAAAAGGCAACAAATGCACACAGAAACACAAGCAAGGAGTGTTCAGCAGGGATTCAGCTATTTGAACTGGAATGGATAAAAACATCTGTGAGGCAACCACAGAAAAAACTGCTTCATATTTAAAGAAAAAAAAAAAAAGAAAATTTTGTCTTGATCTGCCTGCATTACAGGAATTTAGCTAATAGCAGATTAGGCTTTTCAAATGTACTGTAGACAATGTAGCTATGGCAGTGACGAAAGAAATCTGAGAAGGCTGCTCAGCCATACACTAATTGATTTGCGCATCAGACCCTGAGGACTTGCTCTTAAGATTGTGTTCTAGAAGCTGAAATACGTATCCGTGCTAATTGTGGGTGTCCTCAGACAAAGGTGTATTTTAGTGAAAAAGAAAAAAAAACAGTATGTAAAGGACAGGCCTAGTAAGTATCAAATGAGTTGTAAATTAGTTGATATTTTGCTGGTTTTTTCGCCCTGCTTCCTGTTAGCCAGACTGTGACTGCTATCTCCCTGTGTGCCCCTGTGAACTGGATGTGTGTGACACCTGTAGGTTGGTCAGACTGCCCCAACTTAGCCTAAGGGACATCATGACATCCTTTTTGTTTGGAGGGAGGGGAGGTAGGAGTGATCTCCCTGTTCAAAACCAGAGCAAAACAAGTATTTCTAGCCATTTTTTCCCCTGTTGTTTTCCCCTGTGTTTTTCTTTCTTTTTCTCCTCTCTTTTGGTGTTGTTTTTATTGGATATTTTTTTCTTCTCTAGTGGCTCTGACAACACACAAATGGATAGTATCCAGCCTGAGGACTGTATTTCTGTCCCACACCATTTGTATTTTTCAGATTGCTCAAAATAACTTTAGAGTGGATATGGGGGAAAAATTAAGTTAATATTGTCATGTGGATGTTTCTCTTTATTTTAGGGAATAGAGAGGAGAAATGTCATGCTCCCCTACATGCAGAGAGAGGTTATTTTTTTTTTGTGTCTAGTATAAGCTTGTAAAATGATGTATTGCTGAAGAGGAAAAATACTTTTCACTGCAGTAAATGATTTCTGTTGCTTCTGAAATACTGCAAGCTGCTAATTGATTAAAAAATCAAAGTTGTTATCACTGCAGCAATTCATGTTTGCTTTTTGCAATCTTATATAAAAGTGAAGACTTTGAATGTTGTTTAATTGAAGCAAAGATCTGGGTACTGGGGAAAAAAATACACTGACAACAACACCAGAGACCTTCAGGTAATTTATTTACCTTTTGTTCATGGAAGACAAGGAGCAGCATTATCATTAAAAGAATGAAGTTCACTCAGACAATTGAAACAACAGTAAGATGCTAATTAAAGAAATTACAGAACAGTATCATGTGGGGTCCTTTTGTTCTGTAGAGGAATTTAACCTGTAGTCTTGTTTTACAAAAGCGAGAGTCACATGAGAAATCTATTTTGTTAACATTGTGGCTTAGTAAATAGAAAGTCCTGTGCCAGAATGGCACAACACCTGACCCATATACAAGAGTGGGTTTATATATCAATGTCAATTTAAATATAATTAAACTTTGTCTAAAGGGTCTGCAAACTACCAGAAAGGGGGATAAAATACACAGAAGAGAAGCCAGAAACATGGACCGAAAACTAAGAAGAAACTACAGAAGGAGATAGACAGCAAGGGTGTACACAACAATTAATTGGTGTGCAAGGAGAGCAAGATAAGACTTGAAATAGGAGAGATCAGTCCAAAAAAGATGAAAGAAAAAGAAGAAAACACAGTAGAAATTGACTATTTTGTCCTTTCTCGTAGTTCTCCTGATCCTCATGTTCTATTATCTATAGCTGATCAGTAAATGATTCTTTATTAACTTTTCATTACAGTTTTAAAGATTTTATGATTATCCTTGAGAGCTTGAATTTAAAAATAAAGCAGACTTGGGACTGTGTACCTAAAATCTGGTGAGATGGGCTCAAGATGAGCAAGAGCAGACTATGAAGTAATTTCTGTGTGGCGTGAGGAAGAGGACTTAGGTGGTGTTTTACCTGCAGATTAGCAACCAGGGATTTCCGAACACTGCAGATCAGAAAATGCAGATCAGCCAACAATTTAAAATCTGGTATTGAGAAACTGGCACCGAATAAACTATGCTTTCCACACCAGAAAGACAGAGAGGCACATGACATGCTGATTGACTTGACTGATGCAGTCTCCATGTTGGAGATGGATGATGGATCAGGGAATTACATGTTTGCTGTCGGCATGGAGTTTATATTCTCTGTATTGGTGTTTCTCAGTTAGAAATTGAGGAAGAAAGTTTTATACCCTGTAGGTTATGGATTTTTTATTTAGTTCAACACAATTTGATAAGACTAACCACTAAATCTAACTGAGGATATTCTGAATACAGACCAAAACCTTAATCTGTCATGCAAAATAAGTGGCATGGCAGTACTTAGCTGAAAGAACAGTAAATCTCATTAACAGTGAGTGAGCCTTTAGCACGTTAATTAGTTTTTGATCCCTTTAACAACAGACATCAAACATCCAGCAAGCTCTTTCTTTCAGTAAACGTATTTTGAAGAGGAAGGATATTTAGAAGAGGTAAGAACTGCTAAGAACTGGATGTCTTATTTGTCATCTACTAGGCAGGACATTGATAACCTCTTCTCTACTGCAGCTTATATGAAGGCTGTGGTAGAAGAGACTAAAATATTGCTGTAAATCGTGTCTTGGCTTATCTGGATTTTGTGACTTAGTAAAAGCTAGTAACTCATTCAAAGCTGAGGAAGTCGCTACTAGAAAAAGCAATAAAATATTAAACATCATAGTCTCTTATTGATTTCTGAAGCAAGGACTGATGCTGTAAGACTTCAGTTCCTACAGATAAATGTTACTGTGAATTGATATTTCATAACAGTGGGCATATTGGTCCCTCAAGGGAGAACGTATTGTAAGGAAACATAATTACTCCAGCTCATTTCTTGCATTCACTTCCCCCCTACCCCACCCCCCACCCCGAATTCAGGGAAACAAAAGGTCTTGCTTGGCTCAGAGCTGAAGTTAAAAATCTGTCAGAAAATCTAAAATGTAGAACCACACAAAAATATGATAATATTATAGAGACAGAAAAACATTGAAGGTTGACACTGAAAACTCCAGCAAGGAGTTAATATGTATCCTGTTTTAATGTTCATTTAATGCCCACATAGTGGGATTTGTGCTTCAGCCTTTTCCTTATGGTTAACTGAATAACCCTTCTTGCTGAGGTCCAGGATTTAGAGCACATATGCCAACTCAGAGCCTCATTTCCTAGGGAGATTATGACTGACTGATCACACTTTCTTGTGAAGAAATTCTGGTTTCTGTGATACAGTTGTCTGCATGTGAGCTAGTTGTATACACAAAGTTTGCAAAAAGCGGAGAGAAGTACCCTCTTCTTGAGTATGATTTATTTGGTCCAGTTTAGATACTTTCCTGAAGATGCAGTAGAGAAGGTCAGGACTGCCTCAGGTTTAGGTTGCTGGTCAGATGCATACCACCTTCCCTTTTTGTCTCCTCCCTTTACTGACAAACTGTAAATCAGGAAGATGGGAAGGTATTGATGGGGAACTACTACAGCCCAAAAAGTCTAGGAACTAACTCTAGTTTCTGCTCTTTTTCTCTATCCACACACAGGAGAGGTTATAGGAACAGTACAGATGAGCCAGAAAGTAAGTCTAAGTGATTTTCCATACTAGAACTCCTCATGAGAGTTTATGGGGACACAGATGATTATCAGGCACTGAAAGTCATATTTTGTTTAGGACTACACGGAACTTGGCTTGTCTGTTGTGCACTGGATTTTCATGCAGTCAATATTGGTTATTATTATGCCTACTTTGTCAAAGGTGAAATATGAGGTCTGGTGCCACAGGTGTTGGAGTTGGGGTCTTGGCAAAGGAACACTCACAAAAATTTAAGTGATTTAAGCTGTGCTGTGTCGAACAAGTGTTCATGTTGTATCTTCTCAATCCACTGTATTTCTTTGGTCCTCGTTTTCCGCCCTGATTAGATACCATCTGAGTAAATTCCAGTGTGTAAAAATTTAATTCCCTGCTGAAGCAATAGTTTTAGGCCAAGTCCCATTTTATCACAAAATCATAGAATCATAGAATAGTTTGGGTTTGAAAGAACCTTTAAAGGTCATGCAGTCCAACCCCACTGCAATGAGTAGGGTCATCTTCAACTAGATCAGGCTGCTCAGAGCCCAATCCAGACTGACCTTGAACGTTCTAGGGTTGGGGCATTCACTACTTCTCTGGGCAACCTGTGCTAGTGTTTTCCTGACCTAAAAAATGTTGTGTCTTAAATCTAGTCTAAATCTACCCTCTTTTAGTTTTAAGCCACTACCTCTTTGTCTTATTGCAACAGGCCCTGCTAAAAATTTTACCCCCATCTTTAATTACTATTTTTCCACCTTTAAGTACTGAAAGATCACAATATGGTGATGGTCCCCAGAGTCTCCTCTTCTACAGGCAGAACAACCACAACTCCCTCAGCCTTTCCTCATAGGAGAGGTGCTCCAGCCCTCTGATCATTTTTGTAGCCCTCCTCTGGACCCACTTCAGCTGGTCCACATCCTTCTTATGTTGTGGGCCGCACAGCTGGGCCCACCATTCCAGGAGGGGTATCACTAGAGTGAAGTGGAGAGGGAGAATCACCTCCCTTGACCTGCTGGCCACACTCCTTTTACCTTCTCTTATTCTGCCCTAAATAACGGTGTCATAGTGTGGCATGGTGTGGCTGTAGGGTTCAAAGCATTTTCTGCTGCAGAAATAGCTCTTTTTCAGTAGTCTGTAAACCACTATTTTTGCTCTCAAACCTATAAACCTGACGTGATTTATTTCCCATCATAAGACAGAGAAGGTAGTGTTGTATGCTCCTGGAATTTGTCTTGCAATTTTCTATTAATAAGGATGACCTTGATAAATGTCCCTCTATAGACTTCACCTCTCATCTATAGTTCCCAATGCAGATGGTAAGAGCAGTCCAGTGGGTCTGGAGCAGTAGAGGTTCCTACAGTATTATGAGAAAATAATCAGACTTGGCTTGGACATTTAGCTGTATATTAAAAGAGTGAATAGAGTAGAACTGATTAAATAAGTGAAATACTTGTACAGAGCCCGAGTCTCAGAAGAGCATTAAACTGCAGTCCTGTGCAAACGTCATTAAATGCTGTGTCTTTATGTGAATCAGCACTGACGAGACATTCCCCTTGCTGTCTGTGACTTGTCACTTTGTACCATTGAGAGTCTTTATCCTTTCATCAGTTAAACAGACTGAAGTGTTGCCTTTGGAAGATAATTACAGGTTCTCTTTGAAAATGGCAGTTAAACCCTGCTAGATGGTACTTGTCTCATTGGAGAGAGCACAAAAAACACACAGGCCATGGGATTCTCTGCACAAGGGCCCCTTCCTGGGATAATGATACAGCTCTGTGTAGGAATGATGGATCTGGTTAGGAACCTGAGGGGGGATCTGCAGTTTTACCTTATGAGACTGGCTGTGTGAGCCCTTCCAGAGAGCAGCAGGATTGAAAAGGCGATGCTGAATAACAGGCAGCCTGCACCAGCTCCTCCTTTTGGGGGGATCTTTGCATTCCAAATACCTTTAATGAAAAGGGGACTTGTTGACTTGGAGACATTCTGGGAAGTATCCAAAAGTATTTCATTCTCCACCACTCTTTCAGAAAGCTGCTCTGAGAGATACAAGACTCTTGCTGGAGATCCTTTGTAAATTCTCATGTTTAATTAACGTAGTAAGGTTTACACTGCTGCTTAATTGGCATTGCCATTGAGAGATGACTGCTTGGTGGCCAGAACAGTGTGTAGTGCTTGTGTCTGAGTATATGGCTTTGTTAAAGCCTGATTTGTTATTGTTAGCATGATCACACTGCAGGGATATGGGTACTGAGCCAAATCTTCAGCTGATGAGTATCAGGATAAATTCAAATTAAATTAATATAACTTTCTGTATTTACTTGACCCACAAATTGCAGGGGGTATGAGAGTCCACGTACAGAGGACCTACTACTTTCAAAGTTGCATGAAGGTCTTTCTGTATTTATTATTATCTCATCAGGGGTTGGATCCTCAAATCAAAAAACCCCTGAAAATATTCAGTTGTTGAATTTAAGAGGAAACTTTATTTTATGTTTTCAGTATTTCTTACAATTTGTGAGTAGAGGATATAGAATAGTGTTGAAAACCTGTTGTTGCCACAATGCAGAAAGTTAGAGACATTGTCAAGCTGAGAGTGCATAGCTTTCATTCTGCAAAATTCTATTTAGAATTGAGCATTTGTCTACAGATTAGTATATATCAATCATTTACCAGCTCTGTTTGCTTTCCAAAAGCATGCATGAATATAATATGAAAGAGGAATGAATCAGTACAGAAATTGCAAGTACACAAATACAGAATTTAAGAGCCAACAATTAGCATTTTTTTTTTCAAAGAATCTGTTACAATGCAGGAGGGACAAGAAAAAATAAATCAAAAGGATCACTGCCAAGATGAGCTGGTTGCACATTTCTGGTATGAATGCTGGTGAAAGACTTTTCACTTCTGGAGAGACAGACAATAAGTTCCCTTTGTGAGAATACTTCAGATTGCAGCAAAATCAGAAGCAATCTTATTAGTTCGACAAGTTGTCAATTTTCACAGACTCTCTCTTCGGGCAGGGAGCACTGATGGGTTTTGTGTGCAGAAGACAGATGTTCTATTTACAGTCTGTACACGAGAAAATAAAAGTCCCATGTCTTGCCAACCTGCATTTGAGGCAACCCGAAAGGAGATAATAATGTGTTGCTGCTGCCACTGCTTTTGATTCTTTTGTACCAGACGTGGGAAGGCACGAGAAAGGGGAATCTAAAAATAATAACACATGCAAGGGCCTTTGTGTTGTGTATCTGTGTTTGTGCTACAGAAACCTTTGCTGCTCTCCTTTATTTTGTAATATTACCTATCTCACTTATGCTTGTTTTGAAGGAAATGTGATAAAAATATTCATTATGTACAACTATACAAGAGTACATATCAGGAGAAGAGAACTGGGCAGTAAGAGCAATCTCTACCCTAATCTTCTCTTAAATTATGTAGCCAGGTTTTTCCACTGACAAGATGTTAGGTCAACTTGAAATAACAAAAATGCATGTGAGTGAAAGGAGAGGAGAGCAGAGGAGAGAACAGGCAGCATTTAGAGCCAGTCAGTGCTAATTGGTTTGAACTGGCAATGAAACATTTGTATTCAGAAAAGAATCAATGACATTTCAGATCCATTCCTAATGTTAGCTTATCTCAAGCCTTGAATTGAATTACCTTAGAATATTTTTGGTTGAATTAATATCTGATCCTCCAGCATTAGGATATGTTTCTGTAGATTTACTTTTTGTTTGGAGCCAAAAAACATTGTCCTGGGTCTCATTTGGATGCACACTGCAGCTCCCAAGAGCAGCTGTTTTGCAGGATGCATGCCTAAGGTTTTCAAAATATTTATGTAAAGATGTGATTGTATGCAGTTATTGCTGTTTGGGGATGAAATGTTGATATTAAATGAGTTCTTAAATTAGCAAGAAGTTTAAGATTCCCTTATTTGGAGTTAATGAATAAATCTCAAATTGGAAATGTGGTAACTTAAGCTTCTTGTCAAAAAAGATGAATAGACACCAAAGCGCTGCTCCAAACAGTGTGAAAAAAATCCCTCAGAACTGAAGAATTAAAATAAATTGAAAATCACTGGATATATGAAAGGTCATGTGATGTTAATTTAGGCCTTTGCGTCTCTTGCTTCTTGTGTAGCTTCTATAGACTTTAGACCATCACGTCAGCACAAGGACACAGGAGGCAGATAGAAAAGATGATTGAAAAGTTGCAGACACAATGCTCTGTTACTGGAATTCCTATGAGGCTGAACGAATCCAACAAAAGGAAAAATAAAAGACAAATTTTTAGGTTTTATTTCATCACAGCAGAAGAATGAAAAAAAAAAATTAAAGGAGAAGGAGTTCTCCAGCACTATATTGTCAAAGACCTTTACAATACATTAGCACATGACACTGTGCCCCTGAAAATAGCAGAGGCACTTTTGGAGACATTTTGTGGTAAATTTCTCAACAGTACTTAAATCTTGTCTGTCAAAAGCAATTTGAGAACCTTAAGTTTGTCAACTGGCTGTGTGACTTCAGACTCCATAGTGAAAAAAGTAGTGCAGAGTTTCTGCAAACCTTACTCTGTCTTGAAGTCTACACTCTAAAAAGCCACGCTTATGCCATATTGATTAGGTCAATCTTCTTTTAGAAATTAAAAAAAAAAAAATCAATCCCATACATAGATTTAGATAGAATATACACCCTAACATCTCTGTTGCTGAGTTAAATTGGGCAGTCTCATATGCAAAGCATTCAGTGGGAAAGATTAGATCCTGTAGCCTTTCCTACAGTCATGATTTTAGTAGTCAAAATAATTTCGCTCTCTTCGATTAACTTAGAAATTCTGACTGATCAATTAGGACTTTAGGAAGAAGTAATTTAGCAGTCAGCAGTAGCTCTTAATTAATTCTGCATCAGTGTCTGTCGATTTATATTACTAACAAAATGTAAAAATTGTTTCTCAGTATCTGCTTTGGCACATCAGCTGTGTGTTGCCTTCTTCTGTTTTGTTTGTTTGTTTGTGTTGAACTTTTTTGAAAGCTATTGATTTATTGATCGTGGCTGCAGTAGCATTTAAGGTGAACAAACAAATCTTGTCTTCAAGTATCAGCTTCCATCTGTGTCTTGCCATATACTCTTTTTCTGTATGTCAGGCACTCTCTTAAACCAGTTGGTTCTCTGGAAATCCCTCACAGATTTTACTCCCCAAGTTATCTACTTTACTTCATACAAATCCTTGCTCACAGCAGATTAGTGAAACTTATGAATCTTCAACTCTCCTTAGTGCTCTGGAGGGAATGTGTTATGTTAGGTAGAATGTCTTTTGCCTAATTACCGCCAGACATAATTGCCACTTACCTTGCTCTGCTTGTCCTTATTTATTTTTTTCTCTTCCCCCTTAACCTGCCTCCTCATTATATTTCTGTTTCCCAACATAGAAAGTCCTGCCTTTCTCTTTTATGCTGCTTATCTGGGCCCAAGTCCTCATGATCAGAAGGAACCTCCAGAGGTTTCTTTCCATCTGCCTCCATCAGCAGTTCCAAATCTTCTGTCTGGCTTATCTTCTTATCTTGTCCCTTTTTTTCCCTAGGCTTCTGTTTCCCTATTTCTTGTCCTAGAGATTTCCATCCTTTGTACTCACACAGTCTGAATTTTTACTCCCATGGCACTGTTGCCCCTTCAGTCCTACTTTTTTCTCTGTGCCACTCCCAGGTGGCAGCTCAAGAGTGAGAACACTACATCTTTCTCTAAATGCTGCTTTGAAATACATACCTCGTTGGCTCCTTTTCCTGAGGCTGAATAATTCATAGATTAAATATTTTTGCCATATGCCAGCACACCTATGTTGCAGAGACTATCAAATCACAGAAATGCTGGTAGGAAGGGACCTCTGGAAGTCATCTAATCCAGGCTCCTTCTCAAAGTGGGATTGTTGCCAGCACTACAGACAGGTCAGCTGTGTGTCAAAGACCCCCAAGGATGGAGATCCAGTAGTTTCTTTGAGTGACTTGATTCAGAGCAGCACTACTCTCTTAATGAGCTTCTTCCCCCCAGCATATACCATGAATTTACCAAGCTCCAGCTTGTATTCACTGGCCCCGCTTTTATTGTCTGCCAATTTGGCAAATGATTGTAGGATTTTACTAGATCACTCCTTAGCCTCTACTTTGCTAGACTGAAAAACCTCACTCTCTCCTTCTAGATCATGTGCTCTGGGCCTGTGCCCATCCCCGTAGCCCTTTTCTGAACCCTTCCTAATTAGAAACAACATCCCTATTGAAATGGGAAGTGTGCAGGTGGACACAGTATTTCAGATGCAGCCTCACTATTGATGAGCAGAGGAGAATAAAAACTTCCTTTACACATTGCTCCTGGTGCAGCCAACAGCCAGTCTGCCTTCTTTGCAATGAGAGCCAAGTGCTGGCACATTTTTGGTGTGTCCTCTGCCCCAGGTCCTTTCCTGAAGGGTGCTCATAGCTGGTAAATTCCCATGTGGTACTGCTGCAAGGGACTATCCCATTTTAGGTGCAGACCTTTGACCCTCTCCTTATTGATCCAAAGGATTCTCAAGTTTCTTAGGGTTGAAACTCTGTCATTCAGCATGCCAACCACTCTGCCTAATTTAGTGTCACCTTTGGATTTGCTGAGGATGTACTCTGTCTCATCATCCAGGCTGTCAATGCAGATATTGAACAACATTGGCCTCACTATTGACCGTTCATGTGTTCTGCTTGTTACCAGCCAACAATTAGATGGCAAGTATTGATTCCTGCCTTTCAGCATGGCAGCCCCTCTCTTTCCTGCCCAGCAACACAATACAACCCAGCTTCTCTTCTTCACTCTCATTTTCTGTTTTTAAGAAAGAAAAACTTAAAAATTTCCGTGGAGAAGAGAAGTGAAGTCCAAAGAAGCTTTGAAGAGAAGTTGGGAGAGACAGAGAGCAGAGTCCTAAATATTTTATTTCAGCTGCTAATAAAAAGAGCAAGAAATGGACATTTTTTTTCTCCCCAGAGAGCTTATAACCGCAAAGTTTTTTCCAGGTTTTTTTATTGATCTGGAGCCATTTTTCAAGGTAGCATAGGCTTAATTTCCTCAGCTGATCAAGCTGTTATTAGCACAAAGCACTGTTAAAATCCTGATCAGTAATAATTGTTTTCTGACAGAATATTAAAGTAAATAAAAACCTTAAAATGGCATGCCTGAGGTTGCATTTCAGTAGATATGTGGCAATTCACAGAGAATTAAATGTGGATTGTTTGGCCTTCTTCATTCATTATCATTCCTTTATAGTTTTTGATTATATCATTCAGTCAAATAACAACCTTTGCAAGTAAAGGACCTTGTATTTTTTCCCTGTCCCTGCAAAACCAGACTAGAGTAGTACTAACTTCCTTATTCCTGCATCCAAATGATTCTCCACTTTTGGTTTCAGTTACTGTGCTTTAGATTCCAAAACCTGTCTTCTCTGCATTCCTCAAGAATGTATGTCTCTTGTTCACAGTTCCCCTTTTTTTCTTGTAGTTAACAAAGTTTTCAGTCTTTGACTCTGTTTCTGGGATATGTGTGTTGTGAATTGTGTAATGTCTTTTAACTCCTTTCACAAAGTTGAGTCACTCATTATGCCACTTTGCTCAGGCGTAAAAGGGACTGTGCTGCTGTGCAAGGCTGCTTATGCTGGAGAGCACATTAAGACAAATTCTGTGATTTTTTGTGTTCCTCTCCAGAAGGGTTGGATGGGAACAGAATAATCCTTGTTTCAGTAGTGGTCTGTGATTGCACAAAGCTGTGATCTGTCAGCCTTCCACAAGAGAAGGTGAACTGTATTCCTTGGAACCACTACATTTCTTGGACCTCGCTGCAGATGGTAATGACATCTCACACTTAAAATAAAGCCACAGTAATACAGTAGAGTGAGATCCTCTCGCTAATGTAGTGTCAATCAATTTTGCTAAGCTTCAGTCCTTGTTTACTCTTCCAGTTGTAAGTTAATACACGGCAGACTTTGTTATTTGAATTATTGATAAAGCATTTTGTTCCGTGAAAGAATGCAAACCCAGTTTTGAATTGCAAAGGTAAGAGAATACCTTGTGCTCATTCCCAAGGTGTTCCTGTGAATATGTAGCTTGGAACTTAATAACAAAATACACTTGCTATTACTTCAGCTTTACAAAAAATTATTAATGAATGAGATCATTAAATATTAATTTAATGGAAGCTTTTATTTTGCACCTTACTCAAAAACCTTTCTGTCCATGGTATATGAGAGCTGGACAGGCTGCAGCAGGAGCAAATACAGCATTCAAGAAGAAAACTATAGCATCTCACAAACTAATTTGTAAATTCAGACCAATAGTCCTTTTTGCTTGATTACAGAATTGGTCATCTCTTCCAAACAGAAAATAAGAATAAATTTTACATTTGATATCACCCTGGAAAGATGAAAATCACCAGCTTTGAGTCTGAATTGGAACTTTATGGTGGCATGGTCCCAGCCCAGCTCATAACAGAAGCTTTAGGGTCTCTCTTAACATTTTTGAAATGAAGTTCACAAAGGCCAAGGGTATCCTGTGGAATATGTCCCAGCTGCAGGCTATGCTGCAGAATTATGTAGAAAGAATAAACATGAGTCTTAATCTAGAGCTTCTGGAACTGACTTAAAGTGAATGAGGAATAAAAACAAATTGAATTTGTTGTTACATTTAATTCAAATGTAATCACTACAGTAATTTACATTAAGTAGTTCTAGTGAAATAATTTTCAAATTTGGCACTGTCTTGTAAGTCTTCTGTATTTTCTTAAGAATGTCTAGATTTATTATTCTCAGTCTTAATGGGGATTACGTGAGTTTATGAGAATAAGGTCTTATGAAGTGTTGTGAAGCAATAGACTGAGGAGAGGAGAAGGACAGTAACTCTTAGAGAAATCTGTAAAAATTACATTGCTTTTCTAAAATACACTGAGACCCTTAATCTTGCAGGTGAACTCAGGGATCTGATCATGCCAGATCTTTCAAGTATGTTCTCTTCCAGTGAATAAAATATCAAGGGCAGTGTTTTGCATGTCAGGACTGTGCCCTGCATAGTGCTGCAGCCAGCAGTCAAGTCATTCCTGATGCCAGAGACAGCAGGAGAAGGATTCATTTGCTGAGGGATTAACGTTCCTGGGTTGTTGTTGTGAGGAAAGTGACTGTGCTGCTCTGGGAAGATGGGTGAGAGGAGAAAGCAGGAGACAGTTTTATGAGGCTTCTGGTCACTGTATGAGAACTGAAATGTCAGAAAACATGAAGCCCATCCTAGCAGGCAAAGGCAGGCAGCCATGCACTTGTCTTACTCCTGCCTTCTTGTTTGTAGTCTGAGCTGTTTAGACACCAATTAGGTAACAGAGGAAAAAGAACTTATTTTTCTTCTAAGCACTAATGCCTGGTGAACTTGTCACAAAGAGCTCTGACTGATGGCACAGGATTCACCAGACGGGGCACATGGTTGTGGATTTCAGATGAAGTCATTTGCTTTTTTGTTTGTTTAGAAGATGTGTTTACAATTCTAAATGGTTGGTTGGTTTGTTTTTTTTATTTATTTTTTTTTTTTTTTGGCTTAGGCACATGAACAGTTGTAAAGAATTATTTCCTTCCCACTAAAATATAATAGCTTCTCAGTGAGTACACATAATTTTGTGCCTTTTCCTTCGGTTTGCATGTTCACCTAAAAACAGAGTTAGTGCACCTAATACTTCTCAGATATTCCTGTGTCAGCACAGACCACTCTGACAACCCATGCTGGAACCTTCCAGAACTCACAGGCAGGAATCTGTGACCAGTGTTTGCACGGGTGAAATCCCCCTGAAGTGTGAGTTCTGCAAGAGCATTGGCTGTGGGTATGAACCCCTGCTCTGAGATTCATAGCTCAGAAACAATGCTGCTTCTGCTACAGAACTCCTTTCTTTTGAACTGATCTAGTTAATTTGTACACATTTTTTATGTGCTGCCTTCCTAATTGTCTTGCTACTATAGATATAATATTTAGTACTGAATGGGGACTGAAATTTCTGATCTTTTTGTTGTGGCTGTGTTGTTGCCTGCTTCTGTGGCTGTTATAATTCAGGAAGGTCAAGAAACGCAAATAACCATTCAAAGGGGGTTTTAAAAAAATGTTTTTATTTTATGTATTTTTACATATTTTATATTTTACATTTTACATTAAACATAATTAAAACAATTTTAAATTCAGCTGCTTAGTTCTGCTTTTTCTCTCTCATTTTGATGTATTTCACCTTTCTTCCATTTTTCAATATGTATATTAGCAAAATGTTCAACTATTTTTGCGAGGCAAACATTGTAGATAAATACTGACATCTTTTTAAATGTTTGCATTGCCATGAAATAAGATCTGAGTTACATTTTTACCCTGTAGCTTTTTTGAAACCAGGAAGCCTTGATGAGGGGCTTTCACAGTAACCAAGTGGGTGTGTGACAGGTGATTTCCGGGCTTGCTGTGATTCTCAGTATCATTCTGTGGTACGTAAACACTGATATAGAGGAGGTTATCACCAGAGAACCATGTGTCACTAGCAGGAGAAATACACTCTTTCCTGAGCTTATGTTTTATAGGGTTTATTGCCTTTAAAGACTCACAAAAGGAATACTAACAATAACAAAAAATCAAAAGCCATCCTAACCTTGCCTACTTTTATTCTCTTTGGATGGATGTTAAGCATAACATAACTTATCCATTTTAAAAGTACCCCGGAGTCAAGTTTCCTTACCATGTCTGTGTAAACAAGCTCTAGATCTGTCTTTATGATTTTGGTTTCACCTTAGCTCCAAAAGTAAATGAGGTTTTTTGGGGTAGAGAAAGGACTTGATTTAGGCACATGCCTATGGGGTACTGCACTCTCCCTCACCATCTGAAAAGTTACAAAATTAAAACTTTTGCCATTTAAAGTTGGTATTTTCTGAACAGATGGTGAGATTTCAGCCCTGGGTAACCCAGACCCATGTGGAAAATCAAAAATTCAAATGCTGGATCTGAAGCTTGCTGTGAAAGTTCACATACACAAGGGAGGATACACATGGAGTTCACCATATTCTCTCTACATGACTTATACAGTGGTCTTGGGCATTCTTATATTTAAAGTAATGAGAGGAGAGGAACTTTCCAGGAAGCAATAATCTTCCAGACACTTGGTATTTATATTCAGGTTTAGCCATTGAGCTTTATAGCAAGTCTTCCAGAGTGCAAAGTTTAAATTTCCTTGTGTAGCAATAAAGGATTGATGTTTGTAATGAACTTCCAGGATTGACTCACTGAGCCTGCTCACAAAAACACAGAGCTTATCTGATGCACATTTCTTGAAAAAAACATTATTCTCTCAGATCAAATCTACACATTTACATTAAAAAGCATCTATTCTCCTCCAAGAGTGGATTTTTTGATAAGGTTTGATTTTTTTTTTTTAATCAAGAGAAATTGGGAGATTGCAAATTTGAAGTTTATACAGAACATATTAGTTCCCTCACGGTTCAGAATAGATCGCCCTGTTACTGATAAAATCAGTCTTGGATAGAAGATAACATGCAATGAAAGAACAATATTAGAAAAACAAACTGCCTCTAGTGGCATTCAGTTCTGTTTGAAATTTAGAATTAAGAAGGTGTACTTTTTGTAACGGGAGTGTTTTTGCCAAGTCTTAAGACAACATGAGATTTGTGCAAATTCTGGTTCACATATATTCATTGGTTTGGGGCATTACCAGTGCACAAAGCATTCAAAACACTAATTGAGCTTGTGGGAATGCTCTCATTTTAGCTAATTCTCAACGAATGCAGCCACTGAATGGTTAGGAGTATTTAGTATGTGTCTCTGTGAAAAACCTACCCCAGGAGAAACCATCTGATACACATGGTATTTATAAGCATGGCTTTAACGTAGTCTAAGGAATTTTAAAATAAATATTTATAATTTTTCAACTTTTTTCTTTCTGTTGGCTTTCACTTGAAAAGAACCAAGTGTGCTTTATGCTAATTTTATGCTTATGAACAGTCCTAATGAATTCTATGTGAAAGTGGAATAATGTACAAAAAATGGAAGCACATATTTACTTACACATGACGTTTTGTTGGATGGGGACCTGTGCGTGTAAGTGGAACAATGGCCCAATATTTAGAGCTTTAGGGGAATGCCAGCTGAAGATTTTAATTTGCTACAGATTTCTTGTGTGGTTTCAGTCCAACTACTGGCAGGATTGTCTAAGTAGCTGTTTCTCTAAATTAGTCACATCTCCTTCTCTCTTCAGAAGTTGAAGACTGGTAGGTATTTCCAGCTATTTCTGTAGAGGGAATTTGGATAACTAGTTTGGACAAGGTATCTAATATTCTAGCAGGTTAGATACCTCACCCATAGTATCTGCTGCCAGACTGTTTAGGCAAATGAAATCTCAGAACATATCCTCTGTGTCACGTTCCCTATTTTCAGAAGTTTTCACAGGAGAGATGCTGGGACAACCTGTATGGTTTACTTGTTAACTCCAATGCACTGAGCTTCTTACTAATGTCATGGGATGCATCAGTAATATTACTTGCATAGAAAACCCAGGGAGATGTGATTTGAAGGTAACTTGATCTTGGGATGATTTTCTAGTCTTAAGGATGTTCCTAGGACAAGCTATGTCAAGTACATCCAGAGACTTTAATTCTGCATTCGATAATCTCTGAAGAGGAAATACTATTATGTGTTACTTTGCAGGGATTTGGTGAAAATCAGGGCATCCAACATTCAGTCACATTGGCCACAGCTTGCCTGTATGTGACTGTCTTAGCCTGTCTCTTCTTTTCCCTTCACATGGGCACCTAAGAGACTGCAGGTTAGGAAATGGCAACATGCATGTAGATCTGACCCCAGGACAGGTTGGGACATGAACCAAAGCATTTGTAAATGCAGCTTAGCTACAACTTCAATTATTTATGATGATGATGAGCCATTTATATCATAAGATTCGTCAAGACTAAAGATGACCCACCTGTATATTTTTTCTGGATTTATTAACTCGTGCAATGTTCAGGTGTAAAACAAAAGGAGAAGTCAAAAGATGTGATCTCAGATGAACTGTGTGTCCTAAATCAAATGCACTGCCTTCTGTAACACAGGCCATTCCCATGACCCTCTTATTACTAAATATTAATAAAATGTAGCAATTTATCATTATCTTACATAAAATAGCATTGTAGCAGCTTTGGCACAATGAGCTGTGGCCTTTGTCATAGTGTGGGCTGAATTCTGTAGGCTGAGTTCTAAAATTAGAATTGTGGAAGTCCACAAGCTCTTTATATGGTAGCAATCTATAACACTATTTCAGGAAGGAATCAAGACAAACCAAATACCTGCCATTCAAAATAAATCTTGGGGATTTTAGACAAAAGTCACAGTGAGTTTGGATTGCTTGTTATTTTTTTAAGGAAGTTTTAGAAAGAAATACATTAATATGCACAATATAAATCCAACCCTGGAGGTCACTGAGAGTTTGCAATTTGCAAGTGCTTTAGGAATAGTTGCTAAAGATGGGAGAGGAGGAGGGGTAGGAAGTGTCAGTAGGAGAAATAGTGCTGTAGTGCTAATGAGCAGATGCTCTGCTGTGTATTGAGAGACCTCCCTGCAATTAAAAAATAGTTGTAGGTAGGAGGAGATCATTCATCTGTCTGTGTGCTGTCAGTGTACCTTGACCAGCTTTTTGTATTTCAGATGCATTTTGATTAAAGCAAAAAAGAGTTTTAGCAGCAATGTTTTCTGCAGTGAAAAAGTGAGATCTGAATGCAAAGGGAGCTACAGAACCTCTGTGCAGGCAGAAGCCAGGTGTCATTCATGTGCTATCAGCTAGCTGTTTCCTCCCAAAGTCCTGGCTCTTCTGTGTGGAGAGGAACATGAATGTTCCCTGGAGAAGGGCAAAGGGGCAGTTCCTATCTCACCTCTTCAGATGACAGAGTAGCCAATATTGGATTTCACAGCCATTATCAAGGAGTTCAAAGAGGAGAAATAAAAATCAAAAGAATCAAAAACAGAGGTTACTCAGTGGTTAGTTTACTCCCTTCCACTGTGGTCAGGATAATGTGCAAGGACAGGGGGCTGGTTCCACCAGCAGAGGAGGGGTCAGCATGCTCCATTCACCCTGAGCAGGAGCATGTCTCAAGCACATGTGTACCTTGTGGAACAGTGAAATTGGCTGAAAAAGAAACTGATTCCAGAATTATTTTTTTTAAACTCCATCTTTCTATGTAATCCTGTCACATTTATTAGAGAAACACCTCAAGGTTTAGGAAGGAGGTGCACCATGCATGGGCTGAATAGCACAGAATAGCTCAGTAAGAGTAGCTCAGCTGCTGCAGGCATTGTTTGATCCAACATACACATTTTTCCTGTCCCTTTCCCCTACCTTTCTACCTTTTTCTTCTTTTTTTCCTTCTCCAGGTTAGAGGGCTTATAGCATAATTAGAAATTGAATTATTTATGAGGAATCATTAAAGTGGGTGGCTTGCAGATTAATCAAAGACAGGCGACATATGATATGAAACTGCCTTTTCCTCTGCTGCTTTCAGTCATAGTGGCTGCAGGGAAGCTTAGATAAAGCATCTGAAGCTCTGAAACAAAAAATTGAGTGTTCTGCAATATTACTTCTGTGTGTGTGTAAATATCCACGAGTGTTGGGGCAAAATAAAAAATACCTGTGAGACTAGCCAAAAGAATGGTATTCTCAGCAGACAAAAGGCAGCGATAGGTCGCGACTCATTATGCAGCTTTGGAAACCAGAAAATGTAATTTCTCTGCCAACTGGAGGAGTTTATGAGCCTAATGAAATTTAAAATCAGTGGGAGCTCATCTAATAGCAATAAGACATATAGTATTCTACTAATATTATGAGGAATACGTCTAAAAATAACGTAGGAGGCCTTTATTTATATCCTGCTGTGATACTAAGGACATATCTCTGAGTAGATAAGATCTGTCCCTCTAATAAATGAGATTCAAAGCAAATCAAGTTTAGCCTTTTAGCTGTCCTGCTATTTTTGTCTTTATGAAACTTACTTATCCAAAGGTATTCTGAGGAATATATGTTCATGCCATTGAATTAATCTTTATAAAGCTAGTTTTTCATTTGTTTTTAGGTGCTGTTTGGGTGCTGGTGTTAGTCCTTTCAAAACTTGGTCTTTAGAGTGTGAGAAATCATGGGGGTTTTTTCTGAGTTCACTGGTGAATTGAGGTCATCTGAATTAGTGAAGCTAGTGATCCCTACATATTATTAAAGATACTTGAGGCATTATAGATTTACTGGATTTGGGTATATGATGAAAGGATGGAGAAGGAGAAAGAATTAACTTTTTCTCCTAATTTCTGGAGTAAATAGCTTTCCATACATCTTAATTTTTTGGGTGTGTTTTCAAGTTTTGAGCCTGTTGAAGGAGGGTTCATTATTATAATAATGGTAGTTATCACAAATATGCTTATAAAAGAGCACAAGAAGGAGCTGGAGTTCTTTCCATAAGTTTCTCCATCTTGTTGGGATGTTACAGAACCCCACCTGTTTTTTTTAAATCAGTTTTTAAATTCCTCATTGAGCCATGATTGATACAAGCTATAAACCTCTATTATCCATTTCAAATATACTTTTTGTTGCTGTGCTGACGGAAGTCTATGGATGTACATGATTTAATTCTCTGCTATCTGAGAGGTAGTATTATTTTGTACAATAAGAATAGAGATACATCATCACATTAATATAAATTGTTTAAATTCAAGATTAGGATGCACAAGTGAAATAATTTCTGATTGTCTTTCCTTGAGCGCTCACAGTTTACAGTGAATGCTCCCACACTAATTATTGTTTTAGTCTGTATTAATGAGTAATTGCCACAGTGAACTCTTAAAAGGTCACTTCCTGCTCAGGTGGTGTAGTAGTCAATTTTCATCAGTGAGATATTCTCATAATATTCACAAGCTGTTACTATTTCCAGTTAATCAACACTTTCAACAAAGTCTTGTGCTTTGGAGTGTTTATGATTTTTGGGTGTCCCACATGCAACAACATTAAAGTAACTTGATTTTCTAAAAAAGTTGAAGAATCCTATTGATAACCACATACCTGCACAAGGTCTATCACTTTGGTTATCCCTAGATCAGAGTTCTGTAAATAATCACTTTAAAATGCAATACTAAATATAATAACTAGAGCCTCTTCTAATGACATGTTATTTAGCTAGAACCAGCTCAGTACAAGTCACCTTCTGGGGTCACAACTATTCACTCAATGTATTTAATATCTCCTTGTTTAATACCTCCATGTCTCTATAGTATTTAATATCTCCACAGATCCTATGCATGAGCCTAGTTCTTACATATTTCAATTTTTCTATAAGAATGCTAAATTTGCCTCCTTGGGGTCAATTTTGCCATATTACTTGATTTTTTTTTTATTTTTTTTTATTTTTTTTTTTTACTGTGTGACTTTGATATAGCTTAATACAGTTTTGTTATATATGTTTACCTTTCCTAATTATAATTTCTGCAGCCCATTTGCATACTTAGCATACCATTTTGTTACTGTTATATGAAGATAATAGTGTTATTTATGTCTATAAAGATATTGGGCCACACTGCAAGTAGGCAGGGTGTTTGTTTTGTACCTCTCTTGATAGTTTTTTCCCCAAGATTTTACATTTATATTCTTGAAATGGCATATTGTATGGTATTTTTTTTTCCAAGAAAGAGGTGGAAAAAATTGTGGTCACTCTTTCTAGTTTAATAGTGATAAAAGATAAAAATAGGTTGATACAGAGGGAAAAGGTGCAAGAAAAAAAAAGGAAAAAAAGCACAAGAAAAATCAGTAGGATATTCTAAGAAATGATTGGTAATTTGGGGATGGTTAATAAAGGTGGTTTTGGGGTTTTCCTGAGCACAAATTCATATCTATTTAGAATATCTAAAATGTCTTTTATTCTAGTACCCTTTTTTTACTAAGCTGTGTAAATAAAGTAGCTTATGCAAACTAGCAGGGCTTTAAATATATCACACTTGCTAATAAGCAAAGTAATAAATTTATAGATGCTAAAAAAGGCTTTTTAGTTTTTGTTCATGAGCTAGTTCTTTTTTCCAGCCTTTACAGAACTGTGCCTGTAACAAGTGGATGACTAGTAGTGGATATTAGGAAGGATGCTTAGGGCTGCTTAATAGGATGCAGTTCCCGGAGTCCTCAGGGACAACCCCAGCATGAATTGTATTGCTCTTTCACTGATTGGAATATGGCCTACAATGTCTTTTGCCATCTCTCCTCCCAGTTACGTGCTGGTTTCCACATGAGATGAAGCCAGCTGCTTCTTTGCCCTGTGTTTCATGCTCAGAATCATCTTTTTTTTGAATAGCGAGTTTAGGCTTTACAAATGAAAAGGCACGAACTGAATACGAAGCACAAGGACTTTGTTATTTCACTGCTGTGTAAATGGAAGGACTTGGACATTTATGGTACTTAGTCCTGTTTTTCTAGTCTGGTAATAGTCTATAATTCATGAATTCTTGTCCTTATTACGGATAATGCCAGCGTTGCTGTTTTATACTCTTATATTTTTAAATTATTCCTACAATCTGTCAAATCCATTTAGGTACATCCCACATTTGCTTTTATTTATCTGCAGAGTGCAGCCTCCTTATTCATTACAGTTTGGCTGCCAGCATGGATGGAAACCGTCCCAAGACGTATGTGAATTTAAATGGCAGCAGAATGACTGGCACTAGATATGTGTTTTTAGTGTCAAGGCTATGGTAATGTATACCATTAGTTGTTAAACATAGTCTGCTGTCGGCTCGGTGCCAGAGTGCTGTCTTATGTGCAGTGCCAAACCTTGCTGGAGAATATAGCATGTTCTCTAGTTCAGTTGCATATTTTCTCAGTTGTAGCTGTAGAAGAGACACCAAATGTAGTGACACAAAATAACTTCTGAACCATGCAAATGTGACATGAACCATCCAGTGTGACATGGAAACCAGTCTCATTTCGGGACAGGTAAGCTGACACTTTTTTTTTTTTTTCGGTCTTCCTTTGGCCTCATTTGTCCTTACTCATCCATCCTAAGTGAGAAGATATGAGTGAAATCATCCCTGAGTATCTTTCTCAGGTCCTTGCTTTTTGGGAATGTCCGTGGTGGCTTCTTGACAGTTACTTTCCACAGTCACAGCAGGAATATGCCTATGGGAATACAGGGCAGTTGGGACAGTTATGCCTCGGATGGGTATCTCTTAATGTAGGGTATTACCTATAGGATTGGGGGATAGCAAAAGTCTGTATCACCTTTCTCTGTGTTGCTTGTCCCCCTCACTGCTCCATCTACCTCTGACAAGTGATCAGGAGAAGGGAGATAGCCGAATGCTCTTCCTACCTGTGCTGCAAAGGATGGGCAACCAGATGCAAAGAAAAGCCATTTCATGAAAAGTGTCGACATAATTTGTTCCCTCAGTGGTAGGAGTTAGGACATAAAACTAAATAGTGTTTCACTGTCAGTTTTTCCTCTTATTTTGAGGGACATGTCCATGCTGCCTCTTACTGTGGGGTGAGGTTACAACCTGGCTCTTTCTAGACTAGGTGTTGCCTCCACTGAAGTAGAAGGCTTTGAAAGGAAAACTTGAATGTTGTTTCCACACATGAACACGTAGTGATTCATGTGGTGACAACTTGCAGTTCTGTAATGCCATTTGGTTTTTAATGTTGGAGTATTCTGTTATTCCTGACTAAAATTTGTGTGTATGTATATATATATATATGTGCATGTGTTTGTGTGTGTATATATATATATTTATGTATGTATGTATTCACACATGCCCACACATTTATTTATGACCGCTACAAAACCCAAATAAGCAAAACAAAATGAAAATTAATCTAAAATTAATCTGAAGCACATTACATACAGGCAGAGCTGAGACAGCTTGGTCTGTTCAGCCTCAGTAAGAGAAACCTAATAGAGGATGTTATACTAAATATATTATTTTGCCTCTCTGATTGTTCTTACTCTGTTGTATGAAAGATTTTTGATATAGGCTCTCACCTTTTTTGTGCATGCTGTAATTAAATGTAATTAACAATACTATGAAAGTAAGTGAACATTTTTATTTAAATGCATTTTATGGTTTTGTTGCATTGTCAGACAGTGCAGTTAGGATGTAAGATAGACTCGTATGAAGCAAAAAGGAATGACAATTTTGTTCGAGAAGGCAAGGATTTAACTAGACAAAAAATATCAGTAAGTGAAAGAAAAAAATATTTTTTATGATGAGAACTTTGAAACTCTGAATGAAAATATTAGAGAAATCAAGAAAATCTAGGTGATCTGGTATAATCCACGTAAAGGGAAAAGGCAGTTTAGTAGCAAGTTACCATCTCAGCAGTGTTACAGGTGAGAGCTAATGGGAAATAGAACTGCAGAGAGGGGGTGGGCTTGTTTGAATAATGTGTTATAATCCAAGACTAAAATTCAAATATTATTTGTCAGACTGGAGTATTTAGGTTTAGTTCACTGTACAGACAAATAATCATCCTTATCTCCTTCTGTTTCTGTAGAATTATTTCTGTCCTGAGCTCAGAGCAGACAGAATAGAAAAAGAATAATTGCTGGTTGGCTTACATAAAATTTACTTGCTTTGTTGATCATTTCTTAATAACTCTTTTTAATTATAGGTTGCCTTTATAAATCATCCTGTATTTTTCATGCTGTTACCAGTTTTAATAATGATTGATTTTCAGTTATAAATTGGACTATATTGCTTTTGGGGGTTGTGTTGTTGTTTTTTATTATTTGATTTTTTTCCTGTCTCTATAAAAAGAACAGTATTGTTTCTGAGGGTATGCTGGACATTTATTCTGGAAAATTGAAAAGAGATGTAGATGCTATAAATTCCATAGCCCTCACAATTGAAGTGTGCAAGGCTGAGTGTCAGCTACTGTCTAATGGCATTAGAGCTTTCATTACTAATCTCTGGGAAGTGGATATAGATCATTTGGTGACTAGGGACAACTTTACATAGAAATAATACCTGAAACAGCTAGAAATAAAGCTCAAAAGAATGCATAGATTGATTTTGATTTCCAAATGCTTGAAATTGATTTTTTTCCATTTAAAAATAAACATTTTCTGACCTTATGAATAGAAAAAAGTATTTTAGTACAAGGTTGCTTATACCTCAGTAAGCTTGACTTTTAAATTCCAGACTGAAGCTCCAAGGTAATAGCACAGGTGTCTTTCTGGTGACATGCCCATTGTTTGTTAATGCAGACTTTATTGGGCTGCCCCACAGCACCTCTCCTCTCCACACTCAGCAAAACAGTGCTGCTTTGGTTCACCTGTCATTTAATTTATATTGACCAAAAATGCTTTTTTTTTTTTTTTTAAGTGCAAAGGTTGAGCTCATCACAAGCTATTCAACTGTGCCACTGCAGCACTTGTGCTGAGTCCTAGGGTGATGCTGTCCTTTGGGGAAAGCTTCCCTTTCCATATGGTCCCTGAGTCTGTGCATGGGAAGGAGATGGGTGAAGTAGAGATGAAAGCAAGGTTGGAGTTAGAGGTTGCCCATCTAATGGGGCAACCAAGCGCAAAGTAGGGTTTCATGAAAGTGCCCTCCTTCAGGGTGATGGAAACTGCAGGGTGGTTCTGAGAAGAATAGGCAAAATGGCCATGGGGTTATGAAGCCGAGTTGCAAACATCTCCTCCGCACTTCCTACACAGCAATCAGTGTTTTACAGGTCCATGTAATGATTGTCCCTGCACCCTCAGTGGCAGTAGTGTGAAAGGATGTGGTTAAAAAAAAGTTGTTCATGAGTGGTGACAGAAAGACGTGTTTATTTGTTGCCCCTTAGAAATTATGAGAACTCCTCACTTTTCCAGAGGTTGACTTTGGGTAAGCCCTTTTAGCTTGAGCTACATTTGGATTTTCATAAGCTGGAAAAATAACAATATTTTCCAGGATGGGTTAGTGGAATATTGCTGCTGAATAGACCACGTCAGTGCTTACACAGGAATGCCCGATATCTTTTGGAATTATGCCAAGGTGTTAATTCAATGTTAATTTGGTGCAATGAGTTCCAACAGCTAATTATGTGTTGAGTGAAAATGTATTATGCGACAGAGGTATTCACTGAGGGTGGTTGTAAAGTGACATGCTTATACTTAGGTTTGCATTTTAGGACTTTTGGGTATTTGCCTGTGGAGCCTTAATTTTGCAGTGACATCTGTTTTGCTGTGTTTTGTTTTCAGATTTTTTTTCTATTTTTTGAAAACTTTGTGATCCTTCAGAATGAAAAGAGTAAAGTAACATGCTATTGCTTCTCATTTTTATAGGTTTTTTCCCTAGAAAATAAATTTTTAATTTCCCAAGGTTTTCCCACACTAACTGAAGGCACCTGCTGGACCTTGTTTATAGGGAACTCATATAGGATTGTGTTAAGGAGTTTGGTATAGTTATGATAGGCTTTTGAGGAGATCCAGTGTCTCTTGTTAGGCTGGATAATGAACCAAAAAAAGTGTGGGATTCTTTCTGGTCCAAAGCTTTGTCTTTCCACCTGGATGCTTAGCATAATTTCTAGGTAAAAAATGGGTTCCAGTTTGACTGTGTTTGCTTTGCCCCATGCCTCCTGGATGTATGTCTGTGACTGTTCCCATCCACAAGAACAGGACTAGAAAGTGCCTTTACTTGAGCTAAACCACAGACAGTAGGATGGGGCAGTCAGGAATATCCAGATTTGTCCTTCTAAGGATCACTGAGCAGGCTACATCCCAAATAAGCAGGGAGACAAACTCTCAGTGCAGGCAAGCACAGTTCATACAAGTAAAATGTTCAGCTCTTTAGAGATGACAGTACAGCCAGTGTATCAAGGAATTTATATTCCCTAGGGTGGATTTCCTTCAAGAGGTCTTTGGTTGACCATCTCTTTTTGTTTGAGTGTGGAAAGATCTCTGGCAGAAATGTTAGGAAGACCATACCTCCTGTCCCATCCTAATAAATTGAGATTTACAAAGTTAAATGAAGCAGAACCTGAAATGTGGGTGGACTGGGTTTCATCCAGGAGTTTTATATAGTTGTATAGATGATATAGGTATGGAATTAAAATATTCTAAGTTTAAAAGAAAGAAACAAAAATCCCCACTTTCTGCTTTCTTACACTGGTTTTTGCTAGGTACAGGCTGATTTAGCTACTATGCATATTATAACATAAATAATGAATAGTATATCAGGACTTTTTTTTTCTAAGAAAAAAAACAGAAAAGGAAAATTTGGGCACTGTGATCTTTTTTTTTTTCAGGGAAAGGATGAATGACATAACATAAAAAGCTTTAAATCAATTAAAGCAAAACATTGATTACATTTTGATTACATCACTCAACAGTTGTTTGCTGCACTTCGTATCTTCTTTGATACATGCACATCAGTTTACCTCTGTAAATTCTGTAGGGCATTGTTATAGTTTATCTGTGACTCCATCATCTGTGTTGATAGATGTTCTTAAACAAATCAAATTACGTTGTCAGCTTGGTATAGTAACTGAAGAAACAGCAAAATACAGATCCAGTTTTCCTGGAGGAGGAGCAGGAGAAAATGACTGACTGCATTTTAGACTTTTTAAAAAGTATAATGGGGTCTCTGAGGTCTGTCATGTTCATTCTTTCACTTGTGTTAAGCAAAAGCACAATAACTGTTAAAAGTGTTTAAATTTTAGGGGTTGTTTAGCCTTTGAAAGCCCAGTAGAAATATTTGTATAGATTCTATCAAACTAGCAATTAAAGCTTTTTCCCTTCTCACTATGTAGTTTGATGTAAGCCTTGAAGTCATTGCAGTTCAAATGCTGCAGCAGCCTGCAGAGGAACTGAGAAATGAAGGGCCCTGCAAACAAGCTCAGGTGGTTTCATCCCTAAGCACTGACTTGCTGAGTAGATGTCCAAAAAAAAAAAAAAAAAAGATCCCACACAACAATGGACCACACACATGTACAAAGTCAATATTATTTCAAAGTTAACTAAAGCACTTTTAACTGTACTGTCCAGTTTTATATTTGAGAATAAATAGCTTCCAACCGATTTAATTTGAGGCAAGAATAATGTGGACACATCTAGAGTTCAAAGAAAAACTGGCAGGCAGAAATGACCTATCTAAATTTAATTAGTTACTCTCATTCTGTCTCACAGTACATATGTGTCCATCAACAAAAATGTTGCCAGATCCAATTATCACTAATTGGTAGTTAATTTGACTGGGAAATGCAAGGCTAAGTGTTTAGGGGCCAACCCTGAACTCATTAGCATAGAGGACAAAAATATTAAAAATATTAGAAATGAGACAGAAAAGTAATGTAAATGTATCTCTGTATTGGTTCCAAGCAATTGGTTGTGGATCTGATGGGGTGCTACGCTAATAACAGACCAGTCCAAAAACTGATGTGCAGGAAATCGAAGACCTCGAGCATTGAAGCTAAGTGTGAAACTCCTTGGGAAATGGGTTAACAAAAGGCATTTACTTTACTTGGCACTTAAAGCTCCCCTTTGTGACACGTTGTAAACTATTAAAAAAGAGGTGCAGCTCCTATGGTGTGTACAGGAAGCTTATAGACTTTGTGAAAAGGTATTTTTCCCCAAAAAATCCATTCCTTCTTGTATTTACAAAAGAAGCCACAAAATAATTGCGAATGGGCTGGACAGTGGCTTTGCACTGAGATAGATCTCTTTTCATTGTGCAAGAAATGAGTGTCTCTGTGTAACAAAGGGCACGGGTGATGTTTTATATTTCATTCCTCATTTTCCTTTTCCCTCTGGCAGAACTATTTAATTGGTGGTTAGTGGAACTCTCTGCACTTTAGAACTTCACCGCTTTTAATTCAAACAGATACCATGACTGCTCAAAACTACAGCTGGTTCTTCTATCTGCAAATCTATTCTGTATTTCACTTCATATTGAATAGACATTTCCCCTTATGATCACTGACATGAAAAAAATTATCCATTGTTTCTGTAAAAGCTCCATTTACTGCCCCTGGCATGCTTTGTGCATTACCATATTGACAATGGACAAAATGCTTTTCTTGAAGGAAAAGAGGAAAGAGACCTATTTCATTGTCTTTTGTTCTCTGGACACTACTGGTCTTTAGTATTTGGCCTGGAGTACATAATTTATAGTCATCAAAGAAATAAAGTGAAAAGCAGTACATGGGCAGAAGTGAGAAGAAAGATTGTGAATCACAGAATCATAGAATGGTTTGGGTTGGAAGGGACCGTAAAGAACTTAGAATATGTTGCCATCTTCCCCCACTACATTTTGCTCCTCACTTGATCTTTGCAATACGTGCTAATTCCAAAGCAGTAGATCCCTTCTAACTGCTTGCTTGAGGGGCTAAATTCATCTAGCATCTGTGCAAACCACAAATGGGATAAAAACCAGCCTGTTTGCTCCACTGGGAGAAGGAGGAGGCATAATATGAAACTTTCAGACAGCAGGCTGAACTGGAGGAAGGAGATAGTACCCCTGATACAGCTATGCTGGCTCTCGTGACTGCAGGTCTTCAGAAGGGCCTTGAGGTTACAGTTAAAGGTGCTGAGCTGGTTTATAAAGCAAAAACCATCAAGGCTCCTAAATAGGAGAGCAACACGTGGCGCTCAGGTTATGCTTGAATGACAAATGTTGTAAATTGAGTACTTGCCTGCAAATACAGGCTAAAATACAAGGTAATAGGCCAAAGTTATTGCTTGCGTACATTGGTGATAGTTTTTAAATTCATTGAAATTACCTTTTTTAATAACAAGAATAAATTTGACCTGGTAGCTTAAACTGTGAAGAAGTGTCTAATGAAGTATAACTGGGCAGATTTGAAGTCTGGCCTGGATTAACATCATCTTTAATGATCTGGAAGGAGACAGTCAGAATGTTCATTAAATTTGCATGGGATACAAAGTTTGGTTTCAAATACCATTGAAGGTACAAAACTACAGAGGGGCAGAGAGAGGCTTCATGGAACAAAACCAGTAAATAAATAAAAAAGAAAAAACTAAAAGAAAAAAGAAGAGATTCGGGTCAGTAAAATGCAGTTGATAAAGGTAATGATTAATATAATGAATTACAGTGTAGGAAGAAGTCAAGTAATGTTGAGAGAAAAAAATTTCAATAATAATAATAACTGCCATGGAAACAACAATATTAAAAAATCATGTTTACACTCTATTAGTGGCATCACACAACTGATGAATTTCTTTAAACAGAGTTACACATTATGTAGGATTCTGGAAATGTTAAAATATTGAAAGATTGAAAAGAAATCCAAGGAATACCTACAAGTCTGTCAATAACAGAGCAGAGGTTTAAAAAATATATACAAAGTACCAGAGATAAAATATATTTTCAGGGAGGAGTTAAGGTGCTGGGGAGTGCTGTGGTGCACATGTGAAAATGACTGATGTGTGTTCAGGGTAACACCATAGGCTGACCGGAGCAAGGGGAGTGGAGTCGCAGCAGTGAAGATCCAAATCGAGCATAAGGAAAATATCTTGGAAGTAAAATGTGTTCACCTGGGAAGTAATTGCTTCAAGGATGGTTGGAATTTACCATTTCTGTGTATTTTAGCCTATTTTTAGATAGGCAAGTGCCATTTTCTCCATTTACCTGCTGAGGTATTAAGGATGCTGCTGGACACCACTGCAGAGGTCTTGTGGGCTACTGGCAGGGATGGATTTGGGCAAACTTCCCAACAAGAGAGAACAGCAAAAGTGCCTTCAGCTGTAAAGACATGAACAAAGGATCCAGATAATTAATGAGGATGTTATTTTTATTTATTTTTCTTTCTCTGGCAATAGGAAGCCTCAAAGTAATGCTATTTGAATTTATTTTTATTAATCTATTAATTTATTATTTTTTTATCTTCTTTTCTAGCATTGAGGATCTGGTAACTTTACTACATTTTACCCTGAATGAGGCAAGTATCTCAAAGACTGCTTTGCCTCAAGTATGCCTTTGTAGTGTCCAATTTTGCTCTTCCTTTTGAATAATCACTTTTACTGGAAAGAAGCAAGAAAATACTTTTTTTTTTTTCAAGCATGTTGAAATTAGAAATAAGTGGTTCAGAAGAAAACCATCAGTGTTTCTTTTATTCCAGAGCAATTTCAGGATGATAGATATTTTTGCAAGAAATATTTCTTCATTAGTATCTTCTGTTGGTGATGGCCTCATCAACTGCTGTAATGAATTTAGTGAGCATTTTTAATTTGTCTGCATGTTTCAGTTCAATTAATTTTCTTGTTAAGTTTTCAGGGTGAATGTGTCTATGAAGGATTGATGTAAGTTAAAGATAAAATTTCTGCTTTAGATAGGTGGAATAAATTAGCAGATGAAAAGAGCAGCTATTACTCACTATCTTCTAGGTTTTTAAAATAAAATTACTTTTTCTTTGCCATCATATGCTCCTTAAAACCTACAAATTGTTTTCTAACCTCTTTAAGCTGTAATTATTATATCAAGACTGAGAAGTCTGGAGACCTTTATTTGTATAAGCACTCAGCAACTGAGCCTCAGCAACATGTGGTACTAGTAGAAATATAATTTCTGAGATATTTTAATTGATTCAACATTCTCATCGACTTAATCACTTTCACATAATCACAGTCACAGAATGGTTGGGGTTGGGAGGGGTTTGGGAGGGGCATATGGAGGTCATCTAGTCCAATCCCCTGCTAAAGCAGGTTCACTCAGAGCAGGTTGCACAGGATTGTGTCCAGGTGGGTTTTTAATATCTCCAAAAAAGAAGACTTTACAACCTCTCTGGGCAGCCTGTCACCCTGAGAGTAAAGAAGTTTTTCCTTGTGTTTTAACACAGGTTGAACTTCCTGTGTTTCAGTTTGAGCCTTTTTGCCCCTTGTCCTATTGCAACCTGTGACACCTCTGAAGAGTCTGGCCCCATCCTCTTGACACCCAGTCTTAAGTTAATATGCACTAATCAGATCCCCTCTGCCTCTTTGCCAGGCTAAACAAGCTCAGTTCCCCCAGCCTTTGCTCATAAGAGAGATTCTTGAGTCCTCTGATCAGTTTCATACTCCTCTTCTGGACCCTCTACTTTATTTTTTTCATGATTCATAAATGTGAACAGATTGACTTGGTGAACCTAATACCAGTTCATCCAGAAATGGAGATCACAATCCTGTATTCAGTTGCTGAAGGTGCACTAGAAGCCGATCAGCAGACTGAAGTTAACCGATACCCTGTGTACAATATCTGCCATTTAAAGGTTTTACTCCAAACTGGATCTACTATGGTTCTTTGGAGTCAATATGGCCCAATATAAACATGTTCCTTCAGGAGAAAAACATGAAATGGAGGGTAGAAACTGTGTCCAGAAAAGGAGGGTCTCCACAAACGTTGTAGAAGTTAAGGCAGTTCAACATTTTGCTAGTTTAATAAAATATACAACAGTGGTATATATAACACAAGAAATATTTGTGAATTTTGGGCAATATATAAACATGGGACTAATGTGTGGGAAACTTTTACATTATATGTTAAAATGGTGATTTATGCACTGTAGATGCATGATTTTTTTATTAAAACAAAAAAATGTGGTGGAAGACAATTGAAAGAATACAGAAAGTGATGAATAAATGAATAATAAGCTTCTACAGCTATGATATTAAGGAGGACTCTGCATATACTTCTGCTTCCCAACTTCTGATGATGCTTTCTCCTCCTTACTGAGCTTCAGGTCCTGTGGGGTTCTACTCTGTCTCTCACTTTCTGGATGCTGGCATGCTGCCACTCGTGGGCAGTGAAAATGTGCATTTATGTGTCAGTCCAGGAAGAGGGAATGCTGCAGCATTACCATTCCAGCTAACAAAAGGTGTGTGCATTGTGCAGTAGCTGTCTCCCCGCCTTTCCCCAGCCTCTTGCATTGGGTTTCTGGGCATGTCAGCTCTGAGACAGTGTTGATGATGCTTCTTTCCATTCAGATGTGTACTTCCCTCTTCATTTGCTCCCCTTCACCTCTTTTCAATCCTTTTCTCCACTTACGAGGTCCCTTCTGTCTTCAAACTCTGTAACACAATAATGGAAAGGATTAGTATCAGTACAAAGTCTGTACAAAGTGCCTTGCCTTTTGTTTACACAAGATGCCTGTTTATCAGCATTTCTAAATACTCCTGCCTAGCTGTGACTCTGGACGTACAAAGCATCTCAGCACAGAAACTGCTTGAGGTCAACTCTGAAATGAAATCTAACATGACAATGAACTCTTTACAATAGTCACTCAATCAGTTACTCCATATACCTGCTGTGAAGTGATAGTGATGTTGAGTGCAGGCACAGGGAGAAAAATGTCTCTAGGAAAAGTTTATCAAGTCTATCAGGAAAAGAAAGGCTGTATGTCAATAGTAGAAGAGGCAGAAAAAAAAAATCACATTGTGGTATGTCCACAATATAATTAGCCTGCGATGATGCTAACACATTGATTTTATACTGGAATAGCAGTCAGTGTTTTCATTCTAAATTCAAAGCATTTGGAAATCGCTTCTTTGCCTTTTCAATTTGTATTAATTTGCTCTTTTTTTCCCCTTTAAAAACAAATACTTTGAGCTCATGGAAGTTAACAATCCAGAAAGAAGATGTTATACTTGTGCTAACACTTCATCACAGTTATCCTAGCAAACATGGCTTAGTGCTTGAATAAGAAGGCTTCCACAGATTGTAGTGGGTACTATCAGAATTAGTACTGAGTGGGCATTAGAAGACATGACTTCTTCACAATGGAAATTTCCATTTACTCCATTTCTAAATGTATAACTCTGGTATTAATTACTTTGAAGTGAACACTTAAAAGATTTTCATTTTGCCAAGGAAATACTGTATTTTAACAAAACTGTTACTTACGACAGGAAATATCTGTTATGTCCTAACTCTGTGAAGGTTGCTTATACAGTTTTCATGGTGAATAGTGCTGTTATGTGTTTAAAACACACATCTGTCACAAGCTGTCTAAGCTATATCTGAGACAGAATGGGTTATACATTACAAGCATAGTTTTTTCATGAGAAGAAGAGGTTTTAATCTGCAAGTACAGCATAATACCTGTTCCCAGGCCAATTTCTCATTTGCTCACTAAGGCAAATGGTGTAAATTGGTTTAAATAGGTAGTGGAATTGAAGTGACAAGAGTAATTTATACTACCTGAGGTTCTGTTCCCTCCGTTAAAAGATGAGACGCTCTGTTACAGTCCTTGCAGACTGGTCTAATTGAGTAGGTTTGAGGGATGCTTAGGAAGTTTCCTGGGTCCTGCAGCTCATTTTGCAGAGTGTGAGGGCAGAGTTCTACAGGACTGCTCAGGTACCAGCTGACTTCCACCACGGTTTCCATAGCTAATTCTGTTCTAGACTTCACACAGGGTTCAGACTGGTTTTGTTTCTCCCCCTTTATTATTAAATGTTGAATGTGCTCTTTGCCCTAACAAGTATCTGTAGTGCTCAGAAGTGTGTGAACAGTTTGAGATACAGTAGTATCTATCTCACATCCTTTTTACAGATAATGTTCATTGGTCCTGAAACATGTACAGTTTGCACAAACTGCTGCTAACAACGTTTGATCCATAAGCTATGCTTGTAGCAAACTATACCTTAGTCTCAAATATGGGATACCAGAATGAAAAAAAGAATGCAGGTTTATGTTGTTTTATATAACTCTCACTATTCAAGCACATATTTTAGAGCAATGCAAATTTTTCGACTGCAGAGTTTTTAGTTGGGGGATGAAGTGTGTGCAAGGAAATTAAAAAAAACCAATTTGTTCTTCTTTTTTTTTTTTCTTGAAAGAGGATCAGTGATGTGTCACTTGATCACTCTTTTCTTCAGTGTTTTTCCCAGTAAATTACATAGTTTCCCTTGCATGCCACATGCATCATTAAACATTCTGTATATCTTCCAATTCTTCTTCATCCTAACATGAAGGAAGCCAGTAATAAGATTAATCTTTGTCACTAACAATTACTTGCATGGCCATAAGGGAGGAATATTTTAGGTATACATGCCCAACGGAAGTCAAAGGATAAGCTCAGTGCTACTGAATTGAGGGCATCTGTCAGTGTACTCTTCATGTATTCCTGCAATGATGTTATATTCAGGATTTTAAATGCTAATTCAGGGATCCAAAAATTGGTAGTTAACCATCTGCACTTGATACAAATAATAATAGCAAAGAGAAAGCCAAACCTGGAACGATGGCTGTATAATCACTACAAGGTTCTTCTTAGATTACCTTTTTCACATCCCTAGCAACATCCGTGGGGAATGAATGCTTTCTCTTCTGAGCTACCCCTAACTCTTAACTAGAACTGTGAGTTAGAGAAAGTAGCTGGCTGGGCTTGCCTGAGAGCATCAGGATGCAATTGATCCTATAAACAAGTACGCCCTTGTTGTATGGTTGTACTCAACAGGAGGAGTTAGTGTCCCTGGGTTGTGGAAAGATGCTGGAGGAATATCCTGCAACTGCCATGAGACATTCTCCTTGCAATTCTATTCTTCTGTGCTGCTGAATCCTTCCAGTTTTATGACCTCTATGCGTTCTGTGTTGGTGACAGCCCATACTGCTTGCAAAACACAAGATGGTTTAAAGAGGAGAGTGCTGTTCAGAGTGAGCAGGGGGATGTACTCTGGTTTCCTTTTTCTTGCATTGCATGTACTTCTTTGTAAGTAGTACCCAAGAACGATGTAGGTAGTACACATGAACAACACATGGTGCCACTCATATGACAGCAATCAATTAACTGTTTTACTTCGTTATGTGTTCCTAGGCATTAAAAAAGAATTAGAGCTTTGGCAGACAAATAAGTATTGAATACTTTATAGTGACCTAGATAGGCAAGGGAAATGCTAATAAGCATTTTACCTCTCTGCTCTCTTTCTGCATGGCTGATTTATCATTTAATACCACACATTGCTATGCAGCTATCCTTTCTTTTCATGTTCCTGGATTCCACCTAATAAGCCCTGCCTTTGACATGGACTTGTTAACACAAGCAGTGTGTAGCATTAATAGCTGTCACTGTGTTCAGTTCATCCCTTAGCTTGGGCATGGCTGTTATGGACAGCATCTATTCTGCATTTGAGCCATGTTCTCTGAATGAAAGCCCCACGGCCCAGAAGAACAGATTTGAAAATAAAACCAGCTTCCTGATCTTGACCAGCCAGTGTCAAGGCTCCAAGTGCCAGAGACACAATTTTCAGTCCTCCTGATAAACTAAGGTGCTAAAACAGTGAGAGGTGTTGTTCTCAGCTACTAGGGCTGAACAGAGAGGGGCTTTCCAGTTCTTAAGTTTATGTTACATTTTAGGAATTCTTTAGGGTAAAAAATGTGGTAAAATTTCATGTGTAGAAATGAGCATGTGGGGTTTATTTTAGCTTACATTCAAACCTCCAGGGGAGCCACTTGATAAGGAAATTTGAGCAAAACCAGTGAGATTTACAGTCTCTCAAGCATATTAAGTTTGTTTATGTGGGGAAATATTTTGAGAGTATAGGTATGTATAAAATTGTTTTTTATTATTTAAGTATCTCATTTGGCATTTAAAGCCAAGAACTAATGCTAAAGGGAGTTTACTAGATTTCAGAAAGAAACCCTAATTTTGTCTATTTTCTGATAAGAAGCATAGCTTGAAAGGGAAAGATGTAAAATAAAATGATAGGACACTGTCCAGAAAAGTGCACAGTGTGAGTTTTCTCTCATGCTGAGGAAAGATGGAGCTTTGCCTCATGTTCTGTATAAGTGCTTAACTCCTAGTACCAAGCAATGCTGACTGTTTAGAAGGAGTGGGAAGGATACCACTGTGCCTTTCCCCAGACTTACTTGTTAGGCATCCTCTGGGAACGCAAATGGGTGAAAATACTTGCAAGGATAATGAGGAGTTATTTAGTGTCTGGATTTTACTAGGGCTTACAAATAAAGCCAGTGTCAAGCTACTTACCATTGCCAAAAGCAAGGTATTTCCTAATATGTCCAGAAGCTAAATTTGAAGAGCATCTCAATTTCATATGTCTCCAAAAGCAAAGTGGCAGCAAAAAATAGATTTCAGGAGACTGAGGCTTCATTTCAGTACTTTGCTGGGTATTCCCCTTTTCCTTGACTCTGTTTACTTCTACATTGAATTTGACTATTAGTATATACGACAGGAAGGATTTCCAAGCCCAAAGTAATTAAATCTGAAAAGTGTGTTGAGACATTCAGATGGAAAGTGCTGTCTAACTGCACTGGTATAATTATACACTGCATAACTGATCCAAGTACCAAAGGAAAGTGGAACACGAAAGAACAGCTAAATTTATCCTAGAAAATGGGTTCAGCAGTTCAGCATTCAGATTTAGATCAGTAGAGCAGCCTCACTGCTGTTTAAAGCCACGTAATCAACTAATTTTGGCTGATGTACTATCAGTTGTCGTGAAGTGCCTTTTAATATGTGTTG
Organism: Lophotriccus pileatus; assembly: GCA_035583135.1. Classification (NCBI taxonomy): domain Eukaryota; kingdom Metazoa; phylum Chordata; class Aves; order Passeriformes; family Tyrannidae; genus Lophotriccus; species Lophotriccus pileatus. Next base: position 8,676,903 of record JAWWES010000041.1, read on the forward strand.
GTTTAGTTCTTAATTAAGAAGAGTTTTAGCATACAGTTAACATACAGCTTTGTTTTAAAAATATTTTCTGGATAAAATATTTATTGTTTGATTTTAATTCATAAGTATTTTTCATCCGTTAAATTTACTTTAATATTTACAGTGCATACATAGATCATAGCACTGATAAAATATTTGTAGGATATCAAGGGGAACAATTTTGCACAAATTTTTCACACTGCAAATGAAAACTCAGGAAAAAAATAGTCTTTGTGATGATATATGAAGTGGCTGACTGGGCTACAGATACAGTATTTAATCCCTTAGCCTTTTTCAGCACCAAGATGTAGAACAAATGCCAGGATAATCTGCCAGTAATGTAATCTGTTGGCTTGTCAAACAACTAATGTGTTACTCCCCAAATAGTTATAGTAGTGCTTGTGCAAATTAAGATTTTATAGCTCACACTCCTTCATTCACTGTGTTAGGAGATGGAGATGTTGCTTGTGTATTTCATGATGCCTTAACTTAAAGATCCAGTAGCTTTTACAACTGTTTTGTATTTTTTTTTTTTTTTTAAGTACAGCAATCCCTTTAGTAAAAAAGATAATATTGGTATGTATCTGGAATTTATCCTAATGTTGCTGGTATGCTGCAACACGTTGTGCATGTTGCAGTTCTGCAGAGAACCTTGGACTTAAAACCAGAATTATAAAAGCAACAACCCAACCCTGTCCCCAGAAACACATCCAGTTCTAAATTTTCAGTTAGGATCAATTGAGCTAACTGTATTGCCAGCAGATGGCAATTTATACTGGTTTTACAATTGGCCCAATTACTTATAAGTATGAATATTATGTTTTTCCAGCTCTTTTTCACAGCAGAAGTAAGCAGAAGTGTCTGTCCTCAGCTGGTTGTTCTGAGTGTTGGTGGGTGCTGCGTGACAGTGCAAAGAGCTTTGCCAGACTACACTGAGGGACAATACTTCAGCCATGTCAAAGTGTCCAGCCTGGGAAAGAAATGCAGTAATGTACACAAACGGTGCTGCCCAGGATGCTGTCCTGTTGTGGGGTTACAGGGATAAAAATCACCCCAATGTGCGATATTAAACTCACCGTGTTCTCAGTGCTACTGCTTAAAATACATACACTTTTCATTTCTTGAAGTGATTATTAAAAATACTATAAATTTAATAACAGTTAAGACTATAATTCATACATTGATGATGTTCAAAATTCTTATTATGTTTTTAAATCCCCATGGGACTAGTGTATTTGGGTGATGTGGTTGTTGAGTTTTAAGAGCTAAAATTACTGCTGGATAATGAAAGGGATGACTGGATAAGTTTTACTCTATCACTGGTCTATGCTTGTTGTGTGAGGGATAAACACAGAAAACTGCTACTGCTGCTTATTCATAATGCAGAAATCAGAACTTTCTTTTCCTACCAGATGGAGAGAAATGAGGCATAAATCTTGGAGTGCTTACCTAAAAATTGATGTCAAGTAAAATCTGTACGGAGGCTCTGATAGGAATAAAAACTCCTAGAGAAGAGAAAAAAGTCACAGAAGATAAGAGTAATAAAACTGATAATAAAATTATCATTGGATTTTTAAGTTGGTCTTCCTTAATGGAATTGATACTTAAGGTTTTTCATTTCTATATAAAAAAAGAAATAATTCTAAATTTTATTTTCATTTGTAGTGTCATCCATGTAATAAATTGTATTATCATTCTATATTTAAAGTTAACATATAACATTGAAAATTACATTTTACTTTTCAAGATAAAGGCATTACAGCTGAATTGTTCTGTTTGAGTGAAAAGTTCTAACTGACACTATTTATTTGAGCAACTTGCAAACCATGTTTCAATTAGAGCACATTGGTAAGCATAATTAATTTTAAAAAATCAAATACATAGCAATGATTTGGCTTGATTTCACTGCTTATGGAGTTTCTGTGTGCATATATTTGCTAATGTTACTGTCCACATTTTCTTGTTTATTTCTTTATTAGAGATTTTCTTAACAATTTGAATAGCTCCATTTCAGATCTTTGTTTTTCCCTCTCCAGGAGCGGTTTGCATTCCCCCCCAGTGTCAGAGCTAGTTGAAACAGTGTGAAGATGGGGGGCTTTGGCCACATCTTTTCACAGAATGGTTTGAGTTGGACAGAACTTTAAAGGCTGGACACCTTCCACTAGACCAGGTTGCTCAGAGCCTCATCCACCCTGGCCTTGAACACTTCCAGGGATGGGTCACTCGCAACTTCTCTGAGCAACCTGTTTCAGCGCCCCACCAGCCTCACAGTAATGTTTTGCTGAAACACACTTTACCAGAGTTGTTATTTTAGCTTTAAACGCTGCTTAACACAGAAATTTTGGGTTGAGGGAACAGTAAGAGACTTTATGGTTCATTCCAGTTCCATCAGTGAGAGAAAAGGTGGCAACGCCACTCATGGGGCACAGGGGCATGCAGGGACCGGGGCAGGGCACGGACATTATGTTCTTGCTCTGGCCTGGCTCTGGGTTGGTGGTCACTATTTTTATTATTGTCATCATCCCTATTTTATTATAATTATAATTCTATTTACTTCTCGTTGTTTTCTTAATCCGTTTCTGTGGTTTGTAGGCCTTCTCGCGGCCCGGGGGCGGCGCTGCCCGCGGGCGGTGCCGGCAGGTGGCGCTGGCGGAGCGCGGGCGGCGCCGGCCCCGCTCTGCCCGTCCCGCAGCCCGCCGGGCGCTCCCGCAGCTCCCCCATCCCCTGCCTTGCTTCCCAGAACCGCATTCCCGGAGCGAACGAGCCGAGCCCCCTGTACCGAGGGCAGTTCAGAAATTAAATGTAGGGGCTTTCCCTGGAGGAGCAGCCGGTGCGAGGTGCCGGTCCCTGGTGCGTGCGGTACCCAGCGGCCTCTGCCAGGAACGCTGGAGGCCGACGGATTCCTGGCTGCTGATGCTGCGCGCGTTATCGCGGAATGAAGGCGTTTGCCCAGCGGCATAAAATATCAGATCATGTTGTACACGGGATGAATAAACCAGTGTCACTGGGGACAATGGGAAGTTTTCTCGGGAGTCTGGCTTTCGTCGGGGTTTGGGCTTTGTTTTGTTTTGTTTTGTTGGGAAGAAGGAAGTTTGATTTCAGGCACTGAAACTGAGGCGATTGTCAGTCACCCACAGAAAGTTTGGACAAGTTACAGGTTTGTAATAAACACATGGGACTGTGAATCATCAGTAGTACCTGGTGAATGGTAGTGGAATGTGCAGCTATGAATAATGTAACCTGGAGACAAAACGTAGAAGGGAATAACAATAAAAATACTGTAGTCAAAACTCTGCAAAGCTCATGTAAGAATCCTGCAGAAGAAATGACAATTCGATGTAGTAAAGATCAAAGCAGTGGGAGGAGAACTAGGAAAGGATCAGAGGAACTGAGAAAAAAATATTCTCAAGAGACCCTTTGTACTGAAAGTGATGTGTTTGAAAGATGAAGTCTGAAGATTGTTCTTGAGATTGGCTAATAGGAGATTATTAGAAGAATTAATGATTTTATTGTGAGCATATTGCAAGGAGCAAATCTGATTACAGCTGGTTGGTCACCTCATTAATGAACTGTACTTAGCTCATATGATGTATTTCCTTTCTATATTCAAAACTGAGCATCCAGAAGCTTTAATGCACCCTCCTGCAGCCCACATCCTGGCAAGGTTAGACAAGGAGATATTTATTCATAAGTGTCAGAGACAGTTAGGAAACTAGAGAATTCTTAGAATGTTATTGCCAGTCACTGACCCTGAAAAGATTGACATATGATAACTCTGTGAGACAGCCAGGTTGGGAGTTACTCTGGTTTGAGGTCATGCCTCTCTGCTGGTGAGAGACGACTCTTACTCCAGCTTTGTTCTCCAGAGTGAGAGTCATTTCTTCCTCTGGGCTTTGATTTCTTTCTTTAGGTGCAGATATGTATTTCTAGGTGTGAGCCTGTCTAGCTAGGAAATGTCTGAAACCAGTATCTTGATCCAAAAGTATATTATCAAGAAAAAGCTGTGAAGAAGGAACTCTTCAGAAAGTATATTTTTATTGTTTTATTTGATTACAACTTGAAAATCAGGACAGAATAGTACTAAGCATATTATGTCCTTGCATCTGAAGACTAGTGTTATTAAACTTGCTGGTCATGCGTCCCAAAGCAATTGTTACCATTTTATAAATTGCCATGAAATTCCAAATTTTGGATTTCATTTTCATATTTATGACCCACACTATGTGTGTGCTACAGCCATGGAATGATTGTTCAGCTCTTGAAATCATTTGTTTTCTGGTTCATGTAATACGAGGTGTTTGGCCTTCACTGTGAGTGAACTTGCAATCTAACTTCTCACATAAATTGAAAAAAAAAGGACTGTGTCTCAAAAATAAGCCTTTTCTTGGGAAATTGTTGAAGAGCTTGGAGTGGAAGGTTTTGTAGTTTAGTGAGATCAGTCAGAAACATTTCATTAGTAATCACTTGTAAATCACGTTTTGGATAGAAAATTGTCAATATAAAGAGATTTTACTTTGAATTTCAGACTTTTCTATCCTTGATATCATGCAAATGTAGTGTTAAAAACAATTCAGTATTCTGCTGCTGAATCAATGATTGGTCTTATAAAGAACTAATATGCAATCTAACAAATAACAGGAACAATAAAATTGGCAAAATCAGCATCTGTTATCTGATCTCATTATTTATAAAAACAAACAGCTAGTTAAGCCTTCAGTAGAAATTTATGAAAAACCTACTAATTAACAGAGACACACTGTGGTTTGAGGAGAATTTGTATCAATGATAGAACACTGTGCGTAAACCTGATAGACCGGAGCAGCCCCTCTGTTGGTGGGAAATAGTGTATATTAATCAAGATCAGCAGAGAACCTTAAACCACAAGAAAATAAGTGTCCTAAAAGAGGAGCTAACAGACAGAATGTTATCCAGAGGCCACTGGGGGTCTTATATAGAATGTTGAACATGCTGAGAATTAATGGCAAATGCATATCGGCTGGCTGAAATACCAATTATTGTCTTGTATATATATTTACATTTCCTTCCCACTCAGCATTGCTGTGACTGAGGTGGCTGAGGACTTCAGTGCAGTTCTGAAATAACCATTTTCTTGTTCCACCACAGAGATCTGACTGGTAAAGACATGCAATTTAAACCATGGAAATTGAAAAGGCCAGTGGATTTTCCTGCACAAGCAGAGCCCCATTGCCACAAAGTAGGCTTAGGTCATTGACTCTTCCCTACCACATCATTTTTTGATCTTCTTGAGTCCACAGCTGCTGGAAAAATGCTTCTTTGCACACTTGCTGCCCTACACCTTTTAGGTTTCTGAAAACATTTGTGAGAAGGTCTCATACCACAAAGCAACATTTTATTTCAAAGTTGTTTGCACTTGAGAAAAGGATAAAAGGGTTGGTGGTGAGAATAATCAACTTATTGTGCAAAAAACTAAGGGATCATTTCTCAGAAAAATAGTGATGTGCAAATTACAGGATTTCATTGATCCCAAACTTAACATCACTGTGCAGCTTAGCATCATGTTCCTACTATAGCTTTGCTAGTCATTTTCTTTCAGAATCTCTGATAAAATGCTGCACAAAACTAAGGAGAAGACAAAACAAAGACCAAAGAGTTAAATTTGGAATGTGAACTTAGCAGTACTTAATGGCAAGGGTCTGACAGCTTTTTGTTGTCCTGAATTTATCCCATTGGTCTTGACTTTGAGTTCATCTTTTTTGATCTGTGTCAAAAATCTTCAGTTGATAAAACAGGAGGTATTTATTGTTTTGCTGTTACTCATATTTTTCTCAATTTTTCTTGTATTAGTCTTCAGACTTGTGGCAATGATTTATGAATGTTGAGGTCTGAATTTATTTATTTTTTGTGACATCATGCTTATATATTGGTAGTTATTATGTCCCTAGAAATGAGGCAAGGAGAGATGTGGTATATATGTAGGTCTTGTTTTGCTGTCAGTGTATTTATTTTGCCCACTCCCACCTGGGCGCACAGAAGAGCTGTGCTGAGAAAGAGCTGACCAGACCTTTAGTTCTTCATCGTAAGACAGAATTTCCCCCTGTCTCCCTAGCTAAGGACTTCAGAGATTTTTTCATCTGGGGATTTTTTTTTGTGCGGGTGGAATTTTGTGTGTGGGAAAGGTTTTGGTTTCATGAAGCTACCTTTTGGCATGCATAATTTTTTATCGGAATTGGTTTATTATGTTTTGTCGCACTGAAGAGTGGGTATATGGAGTATGTCTGTTTGATTCTCTCCATATCAAATGGTGTCCTGGAGTAGTCCCACATCCCATCCCCAGACAGCCTCTCTCCAAGGGTCAAAAGCAGATATGCCAGAGAGGGTATAAAACCAGGAGAGACATAGTGATACTTCCTCAAAATGCTCTCCTCGCCTCCAGCAGTTTGCAATCCAGGAATTTCTCTGGTCACAGATGGTTTTAATTGTATTAATAACCCTTGGTAGATTTTCTTCCCATATCTGGTCTGTTCTGAACAGATGTAGACTTTACACTCAGTAATCTGTGCAAGTTCTACAGCCAGTCTGGTGTGTGAAGAAGCATCTCCTCTTTCTTTGGAAGCATGCCCCTTTAAGCTTGTAGTGAAAGAACCAGAGGTCAAACAGTTTCTGGTTATCCTCTCTGTCCCAATCATGTTTTTATAGGCTTCAATCATATGTTTAATCAGTACTCTTTTCCAAGTTGATAACAATACATACTAAATTAGTTTATATCACCATCCCTAAAATTATCTTCAGTAGTGTGACAGCTTGCAATTGTTGACTTGGACTTTCCTTGGTCCCGCTTCATAAGCACAGTTTACACAGCACTGATGCTAAAGCTCACTGAAGTGTCATGTGATGTCCAGTTTTAGTTTGAAATCAGGCTTGTGTGTCTTTATGAATCTGTTACATTTTGTTTGTAAGACATATTGTAAATCACTTTAAAATTAAATTATAGCATAAGCTATGCAATCCATATTAAAATAAACAAGATGTTTCAGTAATAAATATCTATTAGAATTAGATCTGGGAGATTATTTGGGAGATGCTTAATGATAGAGTGGGTTTCTGGGGGAAATGGGCAGATATGAAAACGAGACTTATTAAATAAGACAAGTCCCTAAACAGCTTCTCACACAACATGACTACTAATTCATGGCCTGAGTTGTAATTAACAGTCCAGGATTCTTCATCTATTGTAAAGTGATGCTCCTCTGAATATGTTTTTGGATAACTTTACTAGTAATGATTAACGCTGAAAGTACACAAGTGAGGAAAGAATAATGGTATAAAATCTGGATGGAAGGCAGCTGAAACTAAAAGCAGTGATGCAGGGTTTTGAAAACTAATCCCTAGATTAATTACAGTGTTTGGTTTAGTGGAGATGAGGGATACAGTTTAAAGCGTGCACTCCACAATCTCATCACAACTGTGTGAAGAATGAGGTTTCACCAGGGTTCAGGATGCAGTCTGATATAAAGACCAACAGCTTACTGATTCTGTGGATTTCTCTACAGTTTATAACCACATTTATCATTAGGTGCAATATAGTATATTCTTTATTTTTCTTTAAATAATTTCTGTGATAATTATTCTTTATTGTAGCACAAGCTTCCCAAAGGATGCATTGAGCCTGAATAGTAGGAACAGTGCTAAAAATGCACTGGGTATCAGTGCTAAACATGTCCCTGATTAAGATAAAATACTTGTGCTGATCACCCCAATACATGCCACAAGATAAGTTTACTACGTTTTGGGGTTATTTTCCATTTTTAGATATAATAGCCCAAAGATTGAAAAAGACTTCTAGAATGGTGATATCCCCAAGTACGCCTCTGGAAGTGGCAGCAATAAGCCTGCCTATGAGTTTAGTATTCTCTCCCTGCTGTGGTGCTGTTGATGATGTTGTAATCTAAGGCTGACTATAATACTCACAGGGAGTTGGATTTGTTGCATACAGTATGTCTCTCTGCTCCTTGGAAGCCGAAGGAAGTTTGCAGTAAAAATAAGCTGTTACTGTCAGCAAAAGATCACTGTGAGAGCATTACAGAGCACCTACGGAACGTTTAATGAGTTGACAATTCTAAGCTTTGTGTCATTGTCAAGGAGAATGGGAAATAAATTTAATTGGGACAATCTTTAATTTAGAATTAAGTTTAACAGGCAATGTCTTGTCACTACGAGCATATGTTATTTACTGGTTTTGTGTTCCCAATGTTTTATCAACCTTATGTCACCTGACCTTACTGAGAAGATGCTAAATTTAACTTCTGTCTACTTAGCTTAGATTTCCCTACCAGATTTATTAAGAAATAGTTATAAAAGACTGAAGAGTAAAAAGGCTAACTAAAAGTCAGCCTTTTTTGCTTTTGCCTTTTTTTTAATCAGAAAGAAATATAATTAATACTAGTTAAGTTTGTTATATTAATATACCTTAGTCATAAAAGTAACAAAATGGAAAATCTTATCTTCTGTAAAAAAGTGATTGAACAACCATTATGACAGGCTGTGAAAAGCATCAAATACCCGAGGAAGCCTAGTAACAAATTAAAGAGAAACTGGAATTTTTTTGTAGGACAATAAAGGAATAGGAAAGAATAGCCTGGAGACAAAATGTGGACAAGAAATTTGATTTTTCAGAAAATTAAGAATCCTTCTTTTGATTTTTAATTATCACAGATAAATAGTATGTCTGGTTTTATCACATCTGCATAAAAATCCTGTGGTGAGGGGGGAATTTTATTTATAGTGGGTGCTTTGGTTCCTAAGCCACAATATCAATTTCTGTTCGGTTCTGTTTGCATAACATTTTATGAGTGTGTGATTAAGCCTTTATTAAGCCTATTTCATGAGGCTTAATATATCTGCAATGGGGGTTCTGCCCTGAATTGAGCCTGTTGTGCAGCAACTATCCTCATTTTCATGAGATTAATTTCATTTGATACATAATATTGGCAAACAAATACATGTATGCTTAAACTGCATAAATAAATGGTTGTAAAGCACTAGAAACCCCCATAAGACAGAAATTAATATTTTGCCATCATAAATACAGCTCATCATCATAGACGTAGCATAAGTTGTTAGAAATTATCCTAGCTCATGTAATGAAAAACTGACAGATGTTACTTAGTCCATGCCCTTATGATAAATGAGATTTAACTCTGGTCAACCAACATGAAGTTAAAAAGACAGAAAGAGTTAAAAATCTCGTAAACCAACCCTTTCTTCCCTTCATGCAATAGAACTCATGAAGGATTTTTGCTTGCATGTTTACATCTCCGTTTTCCTGTCTTTGGACTCTACCCCACAGTATCATTGTCCTTGATACCTTTGAATCACTGCATAAACATGACCAAACCCCAAGCTTTCGTTTTAGTGGGCAAACTGAAGCACCAGGAGCTTACATGGTGTGATAAAGGTCACGGGCAGAATTTGGTATTAATTTTAATTCCTGTGATGGTGTATGTTTGTTGTTAAAGAGATGCCTTAGGAAAATGAAGTATGGCAATTGTGTGTTTTTATTAAAGCATTATTAGAAGTGTATTAAGTATCTATGAAAACAAATGTCAACATTAGAGCATTTTTTGATATCTTTATGAAGGAATACTGAAAATTAATATTCTGAGTCCCAAGTAGAAAACCTCCTTTTTTTAGCTTAAAAGAAAATATTAAAAATTCATAAAATATGTTGCTAGCCACATAATCAAAATCTTCAATTTTCTAACTACTTTTTTTTTTTTTTTTTTTTTTTTTTTTTTTTTTTTTTTTACAAGATGATTTTTAATCTTACTCCAGTTCTTTGGGTGGGAGGAAGTCAGTATCAAAGTCTCCCTTTGTCCTCAAAGTCCATAAAAGTTGAATTAAAAAAAAATACACAGAAAATTCCAAACTTGATTCTTCAACAGAATTGCTTCACAGCAGCTGCTCCAAAGTTAAGACAAACTAAAATTGCCAGTGTACACCTTTGGGAAAATTGATTGTTCAGAGACAAGTTTTTCATTCTGTTCTTCCCTTATATTGATGGAAAAATAAAAGTAAACTAGACAGTAAAATTACAGAAGCAGTGGAATTCTACGTTACAGTGACTTTGCAGGTACAGATGCTCACCCTAGTCTTCTTTATCTGATCATGTAGCCTAAAGGCTGAACAATGTCATCCGTAGTAGTACCTTATCAAAGGAAGGGTTTGGAACAAGACAGCCTGTTCTTTTGCAGTCAGCTGATCCAATAGATGGATTATACATGTTAATTTGTTTTAAGGCATAAATATAAAATACAGGAAGAAAAAGGAAAAACTTGATTGGCTTTCCACTTAATAATTTCCTCCACCATAAAGTTTGCTACCTAGATATCTATAAAATTAATGGAATATGTGAAACTCACATGTAGAATAAAGCATCTTCCATAATAACGCAGTATTACAAATTTCTCTACTGTTCAATGTTTCTGGGAAACAATTATTCAAAAGAATAGTGTTATGGTAACACTTCCTGTTAAAGCAACAATTCTATTTACTTTTCCCAAAGCTGGCATACTGCCAATGAAGCAATGTATAGATAAAAAAGGAAAACATGCATTGGAAAGCTGTATGGTGGATAAAACAGGTTTCGCTGAAAGCTACTTCACCTCCATGCTTCTTGAGTTCTGCAACAGTGTCATTAATTATCTTGGCTAATTTTCTCCCCTAGTATTTCAGTTTGGTATTTTGTGCATCATAAATCATGCCTCACGTTCCTGTAGTACTTACACCCTGTCTAGCTTAATTTCACGTTCAGAGTTATTCCCCTGTGTATTGCCAAGGTCTGGCTTTGAGTAGCTGTCTAATTGAAATATTTGTGTGTCAAACCGTCTGCATGCACAACATTTATTTTTGGATTCTGCCCCTTTCCTGGTCTATGAAAAATACAGATATGTGGAATTCAACAGAGTATTGAACACAATATTTTAGTGTCGGTTGTGTCACTTGAAAATCGGAGAGGAGATGCTCATAGGCAGGTCAAAAGCTATTGCTGTCATGGCTTGATGCACCATACTGCAGAATTTGCAAAATGACAGTGCTGAAGAGTTCATCAGACTGAGGAAAAAAAATACAATCGTATGTAGATTTAACCTGGACTACTGTAGTATAAGTTTATTACCCTTATCTGAAATAAAAGATACTGAATAACATTGCCATTGTGACAAAATTGGAAGTTATGGTTTTTTTCTAAAGCTGCATCGTTTTCCTATAGCCATCAGATGAATAGCTGTTGTAAAAACCAAAGTGATTTTGGTTCTAGTAAGTATATGCTTAAAAACCCTTATTGATTTTATATAAATGAGTTATGGATTTACAAATTATTTGTACAATTTATTCTGGCTTTCTTTACACATGTATTCTTCCTCTGTTTTTAAAACTGTTTTCCTTAGTATCACTCTTTGCAGAAAAGAGTAATGTTCAATACAAAAAATATGAAAACCTGAAAATGGTTTGCCCTGTTTTCCAATGCTTTGTATTGCTTCTGTTTTAAAGCGTGAAGCACCAGTTTATTAGGACTGGTGATCTACCTGGAAGTCAGACTGAGGAAGGATTTCTTGGATCTGACATTACACAGGCTTCAGTATATGACATATGGACATCTATCTATATATATTTGATAGGCAATACCTTTGCCTATTAAATATTTTTGCACTTTGATCATACTCAAAAACTTTAGACATTTAAAGTTATATTAGTCAAATACATCTTTGCCTTTCTTAGAAACATGGAATAACTTAGTGTGAAAGGAAATTCATAAAGATATCTGATCCTAACTTATCTTCCCCTAACCCAGGGGTTATGAGCATAAAATAGAGATATGGCTAGATAAAGAATTCAAAAATAGAGATATGGCTAGATAAAGAATTCAATTTTTTTTTTTTTTTCAGGTGATTACCCTGTTTGAGCACTGTCCTGTCAGTTAGATTCCTAGTCCATCATCAAATGATAATGGATGAAGAATGAAGTATTAATCTCTTATCAGTTAGATTATTTAATTGATAGGAGATGGAAATGAGACAGTGTCTTGTTAAAGTGGGAGGAGTTCTAAATCTTCCTGTGTGTTTCTCCCTGTTTACTTGCTGTCCTTGTGTTCTTTATTATTATTGTATCAAATTAGAAAATTTTGCACGGCAATTCTCATCCAGGTATAATTGCAATAGTCAGCTAAAGTTTTTTAAGGTTTCTTTCAACTTTGTGCAGACTTGTTAGTTTAAAATAATATTAGTTACTCCTCTCTGCTGCTTGGATAACTGCTGCACAAAGATCTGCAATTACTAGAAATTAAGAAAATCAACAAAGCTTTGAACCGGTTTTTCTTTTTTATTATTATCAGTTGCTCTTCTGATTGTGATATAATGAGACATATTATGGATGATTGTATTTTGAGATACAAAATGATTAAATAATAACTTTTAGAGTGACTGGGAGAATCACACTGCCTAAATAATGCATCAGAACATCAAGTCCAAGGGCAGTGTGAAGTTAAGTGTTTTGAAGGTAATATAGTAAGAAGTTATTTTATTATCTTTTATAATGCATGTGTTATTCCATCCCAAAATAGATCTAGACATATATATTTAAAAATAGCATTTATTGATAAAGTTTTTCTATTAGTGCTTTAGTGAGACAGAAAGAAGCTTCCAGAAGTGAATAATCAGATTATATCTATTTCTTGCTTTCTGTTATTAGTTCATCTACAATAGTGTACGATAAAAGTGTGCCCTCCTCCCCTCAAAAAAGGCCTTGACATGCAAACCTAAGACAGCATAAATTAAGTGAATGTAAGTTAAAAAATGGAAGATACAAAAATTTGTATGTGAGCGTGTGACTAGTTAGTATTCTGTGATAGCCCTCTCAGGCTCAGTACAGTTTTTGAATGTTTAGTGCTAGTCCAGGAAAATGAGGTTGCTTAAGCCTATGACTAGTGCTAATCATGTCAACAGAACTAGTCATATTAGACAAATATGACTCTGGATCTTGGTGGGTTTTTTCCATCAAGAACCAGAGAGCTTTGGGTGAGTGATGATCATCAAGGCCGATGTGGTAACAGTGTCCATCTCCCAGGTTACCCTCATGTGGTACCTACATTTCATAAACACCTTTAACTGAATGCAATACCAATGCAACCACAAAGCTTTTAATTTCTGCTGTGTCCCCTAGGGACTCTGAATTTTCATGGTATATCTCTGGTGTGGAAGTGGGTCTCATTCGTCATCGTAAATCTTGGTTAGTTTTCTCATACTGAGGATGCAGAGCAGTGAGTAGAGCAGATGGCCTTGTGCTAAGTAGTAACAACAGTTGCTCTGAGATGGAGACAGTTTCAGATCTATGTGAAATATTGTGTGCAAAAGTGTATTTAAAACCAGTTAGTGACTAGGAACATTTCCCTAATGCCATATCCTTTGTCTTTTCAGGATTTAGATCATAGATGGGTATTTTCAGACTAAACTGTGATAAAATGAATGAGCTTTCGAAGATTCTGCTCCTGCTGGGTTCCTTCTCTAATGTTTTCCCAAAAGAAAAAGGTGTGAAAATATAAAAGCAGTATCAGTTTATTGGGGCTTTTTCTACCTACCCATTTATAGTTAAAATTGTTTGCAATAATCCCTTGTCAGTCTTTAATTCCTTGTTAATCTTTAATTTCTACCGTACACTCTCCCCCCAAAACCCCAAAGGCTTCTACATTTGAAAAAGTCAAACTTCATATGTGTAAATAGTGAAAAAATAACTCTTTTTTACAGTAAGACTAAAAAGGTGGTTAATCAGCTCTTGCCCTGCCTGTTGTGCCCCTACAGACAAGTCCTTGCTTCCAAGCCTGTTTGCAATTCCCTTGGCATCTCAGCGGTGTAGGATAGACTCTGTGTTGGTCCCTTCTGGTTCCTAAGAAGTATGGTTTGTCTCAGAGACCTGACAGACTTCTGCCTACTCTTCAGTGAAGTTTCTCAGTCTTTTCTGGAGCGTTCATGATGACTGTTTAAGGTTGTTTCTCTCTTGCCTGCTTCACTTTGTGCTCTGCCATTGGAAGAGCGCTCACTTTGAGCATCTCTCCCCCAGAGCCTGCCTAGCCAATTCAGAAGAGATGGAGCAGTCTCCTTCCATCCTTCCTCTCCAGAGGTTGCATCTCACTGCATCTTTTCAGAGGAGGTTAAGGCACAAACCCAAGAATTCACTGACAGAAGAAGGGGTCATGTTGGAGTGCTTCAGGAATTTTTTATATTGACGTTATGGAAAGTAGTGAGGTATTTGATTTGAGGATGGCAAGGCTTGCTCTGGGAACTGCAGAAAGTTCAGAGATTCAACCTTTCTCCATTTTTTTTTTTCACTTTTTCTTTCCCACACCTTCTCAAAAATACTTGCTTTTTGAGCAACCATATTTTTTACAAAGCATGCCAATCTGACTGTGATTTTAGGTCCACACTTCAGTGGTGTCCAAAGAAAGCTGATAGTTTCAGCAGTGCAGAACCCAAGTAGGTAAAGTGTAACTCTAACTTATTTTTACAGGGTAAGACCTGCAGATGATACCAAATGGTTCAGCTCTATTGACTTCAGTGAATGTCAGAGTCCATAAACTCCTAAGTGAAATCAATGGAGCCATAGTATGTTATACACAGGGGAATTCACTCAGCAAGTTTAAATGTACTCAATAGTCTTTTATTGCTGAATGTTTAAACTTCCTGTGTGAATTTGTTACCAGATTCCTGCCTCATGCATTTTTCTAAAATGCTTACTGGTACAAATGAGGATGCAGTGAGGTTATTGCACAAAACAGGGTTTATTTTCTGGTGCATGCTAACTACTATGTGAATATTGGATCTGCAGTATTTATGTAGATAAAAGCAGTCATTTTGTTGAATAAAACCAGCTCTAGAATAACTAAATTCTATTTATTTGCTTTCTTTATTTCCAGTAGTACTGATTTTGCCCCAGATACAAAATTAGTAAATACTACTATTTCTAGTGAACTATTTGCAAACCTTCTTCCTCCCCTCCTTCAATTTGGTCACTCAGCTTTTTAAACTTTTCCTGATTTTTAGTCTGCAGTGTTGAATTATATCTGCCTATTCAACCAACCCTCCTGGAATTCTTGCTACCTCAATACTTCAATGTTTACAGATGAAATTTTGTTCTTAATCTCTTTTAGACCAATGAACTTTATTTATTATTCACTTTACTTTTCTTCTCTTTAACAGAAGTGCTTTAAGTCAGTTTGAGGTACAAGGAAGTATAAGATTCTTTTCTGGGCTCCTCATAGTTATGATGACATTTTATTATTATATCAGGAATGGGAGAAGGAAAAAAGGATGGTCATGACCTCATAGTCCCTTCCAAATATGTGCATCTGCAGAGCTTAGCTAGCACAAGAGCTAAGGAACACTGTGCTGCAAAAGAATTTCAAAAATTTAGTTTCTTGATGGAGCAAAAAAGAACCTGAGACTAAGAGTAAGACTATTCACAGTATAATAAACTTAAGCAATTTAAGTAAATATAGTAGAATATATTCTTATCTGATAATTGACCATTATATGTCTTTCGAAAATGTTGTTAGCTTAGAGAAAACAAAGAAGGTACAGTTTACAAAGTATCTCCAATCAGGATATTTCTTTATAGATCTGTGTTTGATATTCTTAAACTTTGACAGCTCCTTTAAGACTATTTTGTGCCAACACTGGAAGAGTGACTTGGAAAAATTTTTATGACAGTTTGAAATGGGACATTTGGGGCTAAATGAAATCAGAACGTTTCAGTAAATCTGTCTGACACTTCTGACATTGAGGTTGGTAGTAAGTGGTAATTATAGGATCCTTTTCTGCTTATGAGATACTAAAAGAGTTCTTTAGTGTTTCTATAAAAATAGCAGGTAATGCACTTACAAATTTAAACTCACTTTACACAAGATATATTTTCCTTTTGCATTTCACTCTATTCTGTCTGTATTCAAATAGGGAACTGTGTGACTTTCCTAGAAGATAAAAACTGTTTTATAAGCACTCTAGTAATGTGCCCAAAATACCTTACTAACTGCAGAGGAGAGCATGGTGCCTGCTCATAGATTTTACAATTTAATATAAGAAACAAACATGAGAATATTTCAAGTCCATAATGCCATCAATTCAAAAACTTAGGAAACAATGAAGATTAAATGTAGACTGTAGATTATGCTATTACAAAGATGCCTTTTGTTTGAATCTACTAGACTGCTTTCACTGACAATGAAGTAAAGCATATCAGCATTCTGTGTTTTAATTGCAACTAAAAATTGCATTTAATTTTTTTTTCATATGTGGAAAAAAGGTGTCAAGAGGAGGGGGATATGCTAAAAAATAAAGCTGCTTTCATGGTGCAAACATAGACACATATGCGGCTTCGTAAACATCTGTCATCCTCTGCTGCTTTGCCAAAGCTCTCTGTGACAATGAATTCCACAAAGAAACATCTTATTAGGGAGAAAGGCTGAACATGTTGGAGGAGAAAATAGGAATGATGCAAGCAAAATCTGAGAGAAGCCAGGTTTTGATTGCTCAGTATGTTCCAAGATGTAACTGATAAGGTAAATGATGAAATCAGTGAAACTCCTTTTCATCATGATCAACATTTTTTGAATCTGGTACATAGTAGTCAGGTTACAAGCAGAGGTTACAAGTTTTATCTAAAAGTCAGAGCATGACAGGTTCAAAGAAATTAGTGAATTAAAAGCTAGCTAAATTAATAACAAGATTAATTAAAAAACCCTAAATTAATCTATAAGTACTAGTCCCTATATAAAGGGATATCAGAAAAATTATGTAGCCATGTTGCCTTTCACATCTTTGTGATATTTTGAGTGGAAGAAGTACATGAATGACCAAAATACTGAGGCTTTAAAGTCACCTATGCATTAGGATGTTGTCAGTTACAAAAAGAAGTGAAAGCATGAATATTTCATATCTCTTTGGCATTCAGCCTGTTTTGCATAGATGGCAGCTGGAGGTTCAAAACAGAGCGTTATTGCTTCACCACTGTCACCATGGTTTAGCAGGTAAATAATGCATGAACTAAGAAGAGATGACAAGGCAGACGGTAATGATATACTGGTTCAGGAGTCTGTCACCTCAGAAAGCGCCTAGAAAAGATTTACATCAGACTTATTGTTTATTATATATGACTATTAGCAGAAGATTCATAGATACATTTTGTAATTAACCTAAAGAATTAACAGCTGAAGGATATGGAAGACACAAAGTCTAACAAAGTTTCAAAATAACATTAGTGCATATGCAGTCACACTTGTAAGCCTTGCAGCTTAAAATTGCAACAAGTAATTTGCACCCTTTGGGATGCCAGATCCTGGATTTGTCTCTAGGAATACAAATGTTCCTTCATGTCAGTTAGGCAGTACCTAACCAAACAGGGAACATGATATGTGTGTTATGCAAAGGCAGGGCTGTTTTTCTGGGTTATTGGCATTTTTTCCATAATCTGACATCTGATTAAAATGCTGACAGACACAAACCAATAACACTATATTGTACAGCACCAAGCATAATAACCATCTTTTCAGTGAGAATGTCCAGTCCTCAAATACAGAAATGAGAATAATAGCTGTTATACAGTCACCAAAGAGCAACCGGGGGTCAGAAGCCCTAATGACAAGCTCATGTTCATCCCATTTGTCAAAAATATTTAGATCTTTTTGTGTCTTAATTAAAAAACCCAAACAAACAACACATGCACATCCTACCCCTGTTCATTGCTCACAGACTGCTTAACCCATAAAGGTTAATTTGTCACGCTGGTGCTTTGTTTCCCATTTTGTTTATGAGATCACTCTCTGTAGTGACATCTGCATACATTAACTAGCCCAACACGTTTTGTGTTATCTGGCAGCTTCTTTAATTACTGGTCAGGCATCACTTTTTAATATTGCAGCCAAGCAGAAATGTATTTGTTCCAGTAGCATTTTTAACAGGAGCTTGTAATATCCGAGCCTCCCTGGAGAACCCTTCCAGCCAGAGTTCGCCAATAAACCGCAGCCGCTTCGCTGCAGCCTGAGGTATCGACAGATGCTTCGAACTGGATGTGTAATACATGGTACCTGCTGTGAATAGAAAATGACTAAGGACTGATGGGACACTCTTTAGGCACAAATAACCTGTGCTGATTTTCTGCACATCTTTTAATGGGAGATTTTTTATGTGATTTTTCCCTGCCTATCAAGGTGGTGGTTTTTAAACTTATTTTTCCTCGAGGTGTGCATATGACTTTCATACAGCAATGACTTACCAGGATTATAGTATTAAACGTGTTCAGTGCAATCAATTCATTAAACTGATAGCAATTTCCAACTAAATCATGACCTTAATCCAAAGAAACAGAAAGTGGCAATAGTGCCAATAGGAGTGTGGCAGAGCCAAGCAAGGTGTGAGAAACACAACAGAATGGGTTGAATCAGTCATGTTTATAGCAAATACTGTGCACAGCAGTTGGAATAAAATAGAACAGTAGACTATATCCCATAGCCAAAGGACATGTGGAGTTGTTCTTTATGATTATAAAGCTCTACTGCTGAATATCCAGAGGACTGGAGGTCTAGCATGTGCTATAAGCTCTACAGAACAAACATACTGCTCCTTCTCAAAGAATCACAGAATCAAATAGGTTGAAAAAGACCTCTGAGTTCATCAAGTCCAACCTATGACCTAACATGACCTTGTCAACTAGATCATGGTGCTGAGTGCCACGTCCAGTCATTTCCTAAACACCTCCAGGGATAGTGAATCCACAACCTCCCTGGGCAGCCCATTCCAGTACCCAGTCACCCCTTCTGTGAAGAACTTCTTTGTAATGTCCAACCTAAATCTCCCCTGGGGCAGCTTAAGACTGTGTCCTCTCCTCCTGCTGCTGGTTGCCTGGGAGAAGAGACCAACCCCCACCTCACTCCAGTCTCCTTTCAGGTAGTTGTAGAGAGCAATGAGGTCTCCCCTGAGCCTTCTCTTCTCCAGGCTAAACAACCCCAGCTCCCTCAGCTTCTCCTCACAGGACTTGTGTCCAGACCCTTCACCAGCCTTGTTGCCTTTTTCTGAATGCTCTGCAGCACCTAGACATCCTTCCTAAACTGAGGGGCCCAGAACTGGACACAGTACCTGAGGTGCAGCCTAACCAGTGCTTAGTACAGGGGCAGAATCACTCCCCTGGTCCTGCTGACCACAGTATTCCTGATAGATGCCATTGGCTTTCTTGGACACCTGGACACACTGCTGGCTCATGTTCAACCCGCTGTCAATCAGTAGCCACAGGTCCCTTTCTTCCTGGTCACTCTCCAGCTGTTCTGTCCCCAGCCTGTAGTACTTCATGGGCTTGCTGTAGCCGAAATACAGAAATGACGTTATGGGACTAAGTATAGTGTCTCATCCTGATTTCAATATCTGTTTCCTAGGAAGCAGTGGGATTGTGCTTAAGTATGTGTTTAAACTCTATTGATTAAATCTGGAGAGTCAGAAACATATACTTCACTAAGTAGTAGTGAGTTAAAAAGAAACGGGACAATCCAAAACATTTCAGTCACGGAGAACTTTGCTTCAGAACCAAAGGCAGAGGTTACTGGGTTGTGTTGGTGTCTCACACCATCACTGCATGCAAGCCCTGGGGACCTGGTACTGCTTGGAATGTTTACTGGCATTCAAAGTGTTGCTAAGGCCGAGAGATATGACTTTTCCTCTCCTGTTTTCTC
The DNA here is from genome assembly GCA_035583135.1 of Lophotriccus pileatus. Classification (NCBI taxonomy): domain Eukaryota; kingdom Metazoa; phylum Chordata; class Aves; order Passeriformes; family Tyrannidae; genus Lophotriccus; species Lophotriccus pileatus. The sequence continues at coordinate 8,696,665 of JAWWES010000041.1, forward strand.
CTCCAACATATTTTGCTATCTCTTTTTATTTATTGCCTGAGTTAGAATGAGACTTAGCTCTGTTACTTTCCCTGTTGTTGAAAACCAAATTCTACCTGTCAAAGCTGAGGTCTTCGGGCTGGTCTGACAGAGGTTGTCTCACCTCAGTTGTATGAGTTAGTATCTTGTGACTGTGTTGGCAGACTCTGAAAGTCATTTGCAGCTACTTTTTATTGTGATGGGTATACAATGCCATTGTCAAGACACTGATTTATTATACAGCCTAATGGCTATTTCTAGTGGGATTTGCAGTTTGCTGCCAAAAGTTATGGAATCAATATGTTCTAACAAAATAGAAGGTTAGATTTAGGCTCAGATATATGTTTCAGTTAAAAACTAATCATGATTCTTAAGAATAGAACTAGATCAGTTTCTATAATATGGATTGATTCTAGGTTGCATGTGGAAGGTTGTAGAAACTACTGTGTTTGAGGCACTGCAATGATGATTACTTTCCTGAAGCATTTGTTGTACTGTATTTATTGTTCATTGTAAACAAAGTTGAAAATAGCTTAAACTCAGGATCCACAAAGTACTTACTAATTCAGTAGATCATAGTGATATAGTGATTTATTTGCTGTTTCTAATAAATTAGCCATCAGCTTGTGCTTTACTCTAGAAACAATCTTTTCTGACTTCCAAATCAGATGCTTCTGAAACAGAACTGTTAGATGAGTAAACAATGACAGTATAAGTATAAATTGTGCTAGAGAGCCCACCTATGTTAAAGCAAAGATTGCTACATAGAAGACACATGAAGACATTGTTTTAAGTTGTAAGTCTTATTTTATAGGCACAACATTCTGCTGTACCAAATGGACTTGAAAATTAAATTCTTCAGTGAAAAAAAATTGAGGAAGGGAAACAGTAAAAAAATGCTGTGTGTAATATTATAATTATAATATTGATAAATAACAGCATGTATAGCTATGATAGTTATTCTTCTTTGCTTCCAAATGAAGATGAATTCAGCTTCTCTCAGATGAAATTTGTTGCAGGCACTCACAAGTGACAGGTAACTCAGTTCTCTCTTTTTTTTTTGCTCTTTCTCAGTGAGATTATTCTGTGTTGGTTGGTCTTTTTTTTCCTTATAAATAATTACAACAGAGATCCATGCAACTGGGTCTTTTTTTACTACATTACCATTTAGAATGGAATTTTTTTTTTTTTTCAGTGGCCAAATCTATTTTTTTGCAATCTCTTCTGCTTTGATTCCTAATAGGAAGATCTGTTTACACAATGAGTATTTGGCAGGAGTTAGATTTACTTGGTAGCTTTTCTGAGATTCAAAGAAGGAACAACTTCCATTACCTGAATAATTAATATTGCAATGAATTTAATAACAACAGAATTATTAGTGAAAATAGGAATCTTATTGCAGGGCTGGGATATTTCTCCTATAGAATGTTTGTGAAGATTTAGAAAGGGGAAATTTATCTTCTAGCTGCATTTCAGTGTCAGCTAATTTGCATCATTTGACAGTGCCATGAGTGAAGAGGTTTGTGAATACAACACTTTTCACAGGTGCCAAGAATCTTCTCTTGGTTTGCTTTGACTCAAGACCTTTCTATCTTTAAAGGTTGTATTTGGATGGATGGCAGCTGACTCTGCCACTGAAGCTCTTTTAGGGGATTTAGAAATGGAAAGATTGAACAGGAGGAGCACACGTCTACATCTGACAGGCAGGTGATTGGGTTACAAGAGCTCTGGCCAACGCTTTGGTATTTCCATTTTGTGTGTTATTACTGTGAATCAAGTGAGGAATAGAGAAACACAATTAATTAGGGCTCTGACTAGCAGCTTCAGCAGCTGCGCTGTCTGTTAGAGCTACATGAAAATAAAGCAACAAAAGACAATACCAAGCTTTTTGCTATCAGCAAACAGTCCTGTGGAAGTAAGATTTCACTGACAATGTCCCTCTTAAGGGAAAGGCAACATTTAACTGTTCATCAAGGAAAGGAATCTTTTTTTGCTATGATGAATTGGGACATTTGTCCTAATATGGGAGTTGCAGTGGAGACCTTTGAGTGCCAGGCTAAGACACGTCTGAACCATAATGCAGCAGTCACCAATCTTGAATGAGGCCAGTGGTTGTTCTTTGTAGGATCCTGTCTCTGACAGTAACTGATACCTTTTGTTTTTTCAGAAGAAAGCTCATAGGCAGTTATGGAATAGTAAGATGGTAAGGTAATGTTTGTGACTTGTACCATGAGTGGGAGGATGTTTAAAAAGCAAAATTCTTAGAAGACATGAACATACCTCTGAATTCACTGTAAGATAGACAGGTCCCCCTAAAAGCAGACATTTGTCCAGAGTAATATCTTTCTTTAGAAGTTACTTCTTATCATGGCTGATGGTTCAAAAGAGTTATAGAATACCAGGCTGGACAGGGACATCAGGGAACATCTGGTGAAGAACTTGAAATCCACAGAGAGAGCAGCTTAACAGAAATGTCTCTCTTCATGCATTCGAGTAGCATGGCCTGGCATTAAGAGGACACTGTGTCAGTCCAGCCTGAAAGCGGCATCCAGAAGTGAGGATTCAGCCCCTCAGAGCGATGCCTTTGGCTTGCTTCATCCAGATGATGGCTGCTCACTAGCTGAACTACCACAGAATGAAGGTGTCCTGTGTGACTGTAAAAGGTACCACATTAAAAGGAGCAATTTCTTCAACCACTTTCCTTTTAAAGTGTCAAATACTTTAATATATTAATAGTTAAACACTGATTAGAGAGAATGATTGAATGTCCTGGACAGCTAGAAATCCCAAAGCAAAGTCAAAAAAATTGTTTAACTGTACCACTGAGGTCAGTTATTAGGTAAAACTTACTTCTGAGCAGATTACTGTCATTAAGTGTTTCAAATAACTCCACAGAGTCTGTTTGAAAGGCTAAAGCTGCCAGTCAATAGTTGCACGTACAAAGCTGAGAACAGACTGGAAGGGTGAAATAGCCTAATACAGTCAGACGAAGAGGGAAAAGCTGGATTCCCCAGATAAGACAAACTAGATAAGCAAACTGTCATGTAAATAAAAGCCTTTACTTTTCTTCCTTTATAGAAGTTGCACAATGTGATACAGATAATTTACATTTTCCTGAAGATGAATGCGATGAATATTTTCAGCAACACTTTCCATGAATATGGAAAACTGGCTGTACTTTTATTGCTGTATTCATAAGATATGCATCTGGTGAGTTCCTGTTTTCACAGTATGAAATATGGATGGGATTTGTAATTTCTTCATTTATTTTCTAGACGTTTTCTCTTTTAATACAGTGTTTTAATGTAATGATTTAGAATGTGAATCCTGTTATGGTTAGTTAGTAATATGTTGCCTTTAGAAGAAGCATTTGCTTCTTCTACTGCCTCACTGCGAGTTCTCTTACAAATTGAGAGTAAAATGCTTGAACTCTCATACAGGCTGGGGAAGAGAGCTGTTGAATCCCTCTTTCTTCACAGCATGTTAATACCCAGGAAACATTTTGCAGACTACTACATTTTCCAAATCCTAGGTAAATGTGAGCCTTGGGACATGGAAAAGAGGATTCTTTGACGAAACAGTAGGGGAAAGTGACTGTCTTTTGAAATGCCACAAAGTTTGGATGCATCAAAACAATGGTTTTCAGATAGAGGTTTTCAGAGTATGTTTGTGACCATCTCTCCATTGTAGGAACAGATGTGCATCTACTCTTTATCCCATTAGAGTACTCCATCTGAAAACTTAAACATTTTTCTTTTGATTATTCAAATTTTCACATTTCAAACTTATTTTTGTTGAAATTTCTAAGACGATCATTTTGTCATTATTGAAATTTACTAGTAAATCTGCATTTACTCCTTCCGCACTGTTTTTTGATAGCGTATGTAGTTAAATTGTCTCCTTAAAGAGTCCATAATCAAATAATCTTAATTCAATAATATTTTGAGAATGAGAGTAAGAAGGAAGTGATTTCTTAAAATATGTTTACGGAAGGTACCACAGGAGTACATACACACAAAGTGGTAAGTTTGCTTTCCTTGAGGCATTTTGCTTACTGTGAATTTTGAACAAATCTTAGTGTTTATTGAAATGTAGATTCTTTTGTTTTCACTATTCAACGATGTTCACAGAAAAAGGACAAAGAACAATTAATGAAATTTCCACTATGAGAAACTGTAATTAGATATAGAGAAAAATAATTTTTAGATGAAGGATGGTCAACACTGGAACAAGTTACCCTGACATTTTCTGGTATCTCCATCCTGGAGATAAAACAAAAAAACCCGAGATATAAGCCTGAGACACCAGATTTAACTTCAAAGTACCCTTGCTTTGAGTGAGCACCATTTTTTTATCAGTCTGAAATTGACTGAGTGTATTGTGCCTCTCTGCTTGCCAAAAAGATTGTTAAATTAAAACAAACAAAATAACTTCTTCAGAAGAAAGCCTTCCAGCTCCTGAAAAGGAACTGTTATCCAGCATGAGTGAAAAGATCTCAAAACACATAGATAGGAGTAAAAAAAAAATAAATGTCATTATCACAATAGCCCTTTGCCTTTCAGAATTGAGCACAAGGTAGACTGTAACTTTCTTAGTTACAATTAAAGACAAGAATAAGGAAGGATAAAGTCTATAAATTCCATTAACAGGGAAGATATGATGTGATGACAATAAATCAATACTTACATTAGACCTTAAAAACAACAAAGGAAATGTTCAGACAATGACTCATTTTAGTGAAAGAAAGTGACAAATGGTCTCAGCTTAGTGACTAATATCAAACGTTGTTAGGGAAAGTAAATTCTGACGGCTTGGATCAATATATTACCTCTTAGACTCACAAAGCAGAAAATACAGAATCAAAGTTAAACTGTCAGAAGACCCAAATATCTCAAAATACCAAAAATCACAAAAAAAATATTATAATTCTCCTCTAGAGATATATTTTTAAAAAATCCAAACTAAATCAAAACCTTCCCACTAGAATTCATATTCTTATTCATTCTAGTGTCATAGACAGTCATCTTTGTCATCTGACATTCATCCGTTTCAAGAACAAAAGTGAGGATCTATATGTGGAATATAAATGGGATTTAAGTTATCCACGTGTGTTCTTGCAGAGCGGTGTAGGCTTTGTATCTAGAATTGCAATTGACACTGGGGGAGATCCAGCTTCAGTCACAGATATCTAAATTCACTCTACTGAGCTTTCCACTCACTTTTAGGTGGTCATATTTATTCATTTGAAGTGCTGTCTAGACACCAATGACTGCACTGATTATATTTCTACTGATATTAGGGGAAGGTAAATATTTAGACGGAAGTATTTTAACCTGAAGCTGCATCATAGAACCATAGAATTTACTGAGATTAAAAGGGACCTCTGGAGGTCATCTGGTCCAACCCTTCTGCTCAAACAGGGCCACCGAGAGCCAGTCACCATTCCAGAATACTGCCCTTCCAGTTGAAAAGTATCATATTCTGAAAATACCATTATTTCAAAGCAGCAAAGGACTTGAAGTAGGGAACTATCAGATACAGAGATGGCAGACTAGGAGTGACAAAGCTTCCCAGTGATTTTCTATGGCTGTTTACAGCACATTAAGAAGATGGACTTTTAATGATTTGTGGAAAACCCTTGCCTTTAAAACTTGGACAAAGAGTTTACTCAGGAGATGAGAGAGCCTTGGACTTTTCAGCTTGCAAAAAGTGGGACTGAGGTGATTGTGGAGGTCATGGTAGAGGGCTGACTGAAATATATCATTTCACAAATGACATGGAAAAGGTGACTTTGAAGTGATTTGATATTGTTTTTAAATATTAAGAACAAGGAAACACCAAATGAAATTAGTGTGTTGGCTTTCTTTAAAACAAGTAGAAGATATTTTGGTATTTTTCCACAGAACACAATTAGATTGTCGATTGTTGTGAATGTCAAAATATAAACGGATTTAGAAAAGCTATTCTATCAAATACTATTAAATACTGTGATGCAGATACAAATTCTAGATAAGGAGATTCATTCTTCTCAGAGACAGGATTCTAGGTGACACCAACTTTTGGTCTAACAAGTACAGACCCACATAATTTCCATTTACTAATATTTCTTCATTATTTAGTTATGAACGTAACCAATCTGTGTTTAAAAATAGTGCAAGAATCTTATTACAAGGATATTTATAGAAGAAATGTAAAAATGACTGTGAACATAGTAAATCTACTTAGGATTTATCTGGGTAAATAAAGAAGAAGAAGAGACCTGTTTTCCTGAGTGGGGGCAGGAGATGGCAGGCAGACTACAAAAAGAGAATTACAGAGGTATTCTTTGTGAATGGGAATTTTTTAGATAAAAAGTATTTTAATATGGCATAATTGGTGGAACTAAGTTGTTTGTGTCAAAATGTCACAAAACTGTTACTTGGAAAATAAAAGTAGCTCTAAAGATTCTGAAATTAACTTGGCAAAAATAGATGTTTTTTGCATGTTCCTCCATTTCAATCTCAATTTACTGTATTCAAGTAGCAATTCAGAATAAATGTAGAGTTGTCATTCCACAGTGAGGTGTGCCTGTTTCAAAATACTGACTTATTTTCATGACGTAAATTTTTGTTTACTTCTATCCAAAATGTTAACCTTTTTTTCCAAACATTTTCTATACAGCTGAGTCAGGCTGAACATTTAGACAAAAGTTGTTCAGATGTTTCCAGGAACAAAGCTGGAAAACAGGGCAAGCCATTATTGTCTTAGGACTGCAGGGGAAAATGGCATTTGAATGTGCCTTATGTTACCCATCTGTAAATCTAACAGGTTTTTATTTTTGATCAATTCTATATGTTAATGCTGGAGTATGTCTTAATCTTACACCTGATCAGGTCATTATATCAGGCTGCTGTAAACCAGAAATTGCTACAATCTTATGTTCCCTTTACCTAGCTAGGATCTAAATTTATACCAAGTACCAGTACTCTAATTCAGATTTCTTCATATTTCTCTTGCCCCCCTTGCTACAATCAACAAACATGAAAAAGAGTGCTAGAAAGGTAAATCTAGTTCAGGTATTGCTTGGTTTTGAGGGGTCCCTTAACATCACTTATTTTGTGTGGTGATATCATGATGCCAGGACAAATTACAGTTTATTAATAAATCTGGATTCACATTCACAAAAGCATATTCACATTTTTTTTCCTAGTACTTGTATTCTTGTTCTTTATAGGTCCTTTATGGTCACAACATTGACAACTTTTTCACATAAAAATGCAAACTATTAGTTCATATGAAGTCAGAGAATTTTCCACTTGATTATGCAACTGTTGCTGTTACAAATAGGACATTTTATAGAGGATATTTATAAGCTCATCTACATCAAAGTTTTCTTTCTTCCTTTTCCTGCAGGAACATTGTATTGTCTATCAGGCATGTACATCCTTCTCTTGTCTTTTCTTGACTTACATTCCAACCTGCAACTCCTTGTACATATATATGCTGGAATGTAAGCTCGCCGTTCATCAAATGAAATTCAGTTGGAGGTGGCTGCTTCACTTACATTTCAAAAATATAAACAATTAATAGCTAAGATTTGTAGAACTAAGTGAAAAGTAGTATAAAAGTATGCTAGTTTTTATATTCCATATACATATTTTTTAATATGTATCACTCTGACATCACTAAAACCAAGTGATATATAGAAAGATATCCATAATGATACAATGTTTTTTTTAATAGACTAAATAAATCATGAAAAATATATTAAATCTCACACTGCTATAGAAGATAACTTGGTGTTACTTAAGCAATCTATTCCACAGTTTGATGTCCAGACTTTTGGTTGTTAGCTTGGTTTTATTGAGGGAGTTGCTTATGTGAAACCAAATAACTTCTAATTGACATTTCTAAAAATTCTGGAATATGATTTCTGTTTTTACAGAACTGGCTGACTGAGCAGAGACAAAGTAAATGGTCAGAGACATTTAAAACTAGTCTGAGCAAATACATTGTCAAGCTAGAGAATGACTTTCAAAATGACAAAGTGCAATAGCGTTTAATGCAGTACTGAAGAAGGGGAATTTATATGTGAAAATACATTTTTCACGTATTTTTTCTGCTTGACTACCTATATACACATTTTATTTTTTTCATAAATATCTAGTTTTATCAGTTTAGGGAGAAAAATATGCTTTTGTGGTACTTTTGATTTTTTAGTACTTGACATGGAAAGCTAAATATTAATGTTATTCTAGAAATGTTGATCATAAGCAATGAATATTCTGAGCTGAAGCTCTGTAAATATGATATGTCTTTAGAATAATATTGACCAAATAAACAAACAGTAGAGAAAGAGATGGGAAGGGAGACAAAGTGATGTCTGGGAGTACCTCTAATATTTTCAGACATCTGATGGGCATTAATTTCACATGTCTATTGCTAGTCTAGAGTCAGCCTATTGAGACATGCACCAGGGATGCACCAGTATAACTTCACAGTGGATCTCGGCACCAGCTTCACTCTACAGGTGGAGTTTCTTTCCCTGCTCCACGGTAAAATACTATGTCCTAATACAGCTATAATGATGAAGAACTAGATATTTTGATGAGTAAACATTTTTGAGAGGGAGGTTATCCACAAATTAATAACCTTATAAACCTCACAAAAAAATGCTATTCCTGTGTCCTTGCAGAAAAAAATAGCTTATTACTCAACTGCAATTATATTCACTCATACATGAGTTTTAAAATTACACTGTAATTGTACTTATAAACAATAAGAATTCAATAAGAAATGTGAAAAGACCCAATAACAATTTACTTTTCTTAGTGAGGCAAAGCTTTATTAAATTTTTCATGCTCTCTGAGAACTAGTGTTTTTCAAGTGTGCAGTTAAAGAGGGAAACTTGGAATCCTAAATTAAGCCCAGGGAGAAAAAGATTTTTTGAGGTATAATTTATGTAACTGACTTTCTGAGCGTTGGTGCTTAATTACTAGTGATTACTCAGGATGGGTTAAAGTTCTTATGCCTTAAACTAAGAATTGTGAGTGACTGGAAAGTTGAAAACAATGTGATTGCCTGTGAAAAGAAGCAGGTTCTCCGGTGCTGGGGCTCTGCTACAGACTGAAGTAGGAAGGACTGGAAGCTGTGAAAACTGCTGAAAGGGATCTTCAGGCAAGAAGCAGGTTGAGGAGGCAGGCTCTGGTATAAGACTGATATATAGGAATATTTGGAGGCAAGTTATCTGGAGAGACCACAACTGGAAGCTGTTTTACCAGCTGTGATTGATACTGGATTGGTTTTAATTTGCAGTATCTTGGAAGTCAGCACTAATACATGAACACACCTTGCTGGTTAGGTGTGACTTATACAAGAGGAGGAAAACCAAAAAAATTGGATTTTGAGAATCCAATTCAAGACTAGGCTAGACTAAACTATATTATATTATACTAACACAAGATTATTTTTTAAAATGCACTTGCTATATAAATGACCCCACCTGGAGTACTGCATCCAGTTCTGGGGCCCCAACATGAAAAGGACATGGACCTCCTGGAGTGAGGCCAGAGGAGGCCACGAAGATGATCAAATGGGTGGAACACATCTTGTATGAGGAAAGGCTGAAAGAAGGTAGGTGTCAACTAGATATTAGAAAGGAATTCCTTATTGTGAGAGTGCTGAGGAACTGAAACAGGTTGCCCAGAGAAGTTGTGGATGCCCAATCCCTGTAAGTGTTCAAGGACAGGTTGGATGGGGCTTTGAGCAACAGGGTCTAGTGGCAGGTCCACAGCAGGAGGTTGGAATTGAATGATCTTTAAGTTCCCTTGCAATCCAAAGCATTCTATGATTCTATGAAATGTGTTATTAATACCAAAGATTAAACCAGTGAAATACATAACTGGATGAAGTGAAATGGCAGGGACAAAGCAACAGAGACAAACCAACCCTGCAATCACTTGTACATACTATTTGCAATGTTTTCTTTATTCCTGTTTTTCTTTGGGGGAAAGAACAAGCTAGATAAAGAACTTCTTTGTTATTGGACAAAAGCACCTGAAAGGGAGGAGTGCACGGAATGGAAACAGTAGTGTATTACATTTAGGAGTGGAATAATATTGTTTTCCTGTGTGAAGTGGCCTCTTTTCTGAAATGTCTTTCTCAGTGGAACACCAAGAATTTTGAACTTGCTTGAACTCATAAAAATTTTCATTTAACTTATGTTTCTTTGACAGGTGCTAACTCTACTTGCTTAATCTTTTTTGAGAGATAGTTTAGAGTTGATGGTATTTCTAGATTCATGTGTTTGTGGTAGTAAAGCAAATAATAAAGCGTATGTACTGTAAGTTTGCTTTGGTTTAAAATGATCTTTTTTAGTGTAATATAGTTCTCATAAGTAAGTTGGGAGCGGACAAATGCGGAAATAAACCATGTTATTACTAGTAAAAAAAAATCACGCACTTAGCCTTATTAATCCATAACTGGAACCTTTACAGGTTATTTCTTTTTGAGCTGGATCTCAACAGCCACTGTAGAGTGCACCGACTCATGACATGGATGCACTCATTAACTCCAGCCTCTCTTTTCTTTGAGCTGTTAGGAACAAGGAAACAAAAGCCAATCTGTTTGTTTGCTATTTCATATTCATGTACTTTCTCCTTTCTAATGCCTTGACTGACAGCCTGGGTATACATTGTCCAATGGCTTCACATCAGGCCTGTGACCTCAATTCACCTATCATTCACTTTCATCATGTCAGCTGAGCCTTTTGTGGATGTCCATTATTCACACATTATATTGTGTTATGATGAATTATCCTCTTGGGAATTTTAGGACATCTTAATCCCAATCTGACAGGACTCTCTGCCATAAATAATTGACAAGTCCCTATGCTAAATGCAAGAACATCTCAAAGGATGTGGATTTTTGACAGCTTTTACTGAAGAAAAAGAAACAAGAGCCTTCATCAGTGTTGAGCAGCTTCCATCTCTCTTTTTCATTTTCATTGGATGCTTTTCTATCAAGAAATTGCATGCAGCAGAGGATGGAGATTCATTATGATTTTAGTTGTTCTGATTAAAAAAAATCATTAAAAACAATTATGGGGAATTTATTATAATTTAATCTCACATTAAATCTGGCCTCCTTCTTCATCCATGCATATTAAGAAAAGAGAATTTTGTTTCAGAAAACAGAGTAGCATTTAAATGTGCATTTCCAGTGACAACCACATGTGCTGCCTGGCATTTAAAGCAAGGCAAATTCCTGGTGCTCATCAAGCTGTGCAGGGGTGGAGAGTAAAGAAGGCGATGGACTCTTTGCCTTCTTGTACTGACAGCCTCGGACTGGCTGGAATTGCAGTGTATAGGGAGCTGACAACTTGCTGCCAATTATTTTCTTCTGGAAGGAAATGGAATGAGCAGAGTCAAAACCTCATTCACTGTGTCTGTGCTCTGCCAGGCAGTATTAGAGGGGTGATAAAATGTAATCTCAGTGATATTTCCACCTTTCACACTTCACTGGGGTTTGCCAGGTGTTTTTGTACTTGGTATGGCCCTGAGATGACTGTCGAGACTTGACAAGAACCACAGGTCTGTTCTCATGGGTCTCTGAGTTATGGGGCTGAGAGGTACCCCAGGGGATTTTGCTGCAGCATTTTCCCCATTTGTTGTTTCTGAAAAAGAGAACCACATGCTCTCTGCTTGCTGGAGTTCCAGTAGTCATCCCTCAACAGCTGGCAAGCTAATAGTGAGCACACACTGAGTGTAAAAAATCAAAGAATTTGGAAAACCAAAACAGGTAAAATACCAAAACTGCTTTGAGAAGAGATATAGTAGGAAAACACCTTTCCTTTTTCATTTTTTTTTTCTTTTTTTTTTCCCTCCAGTGTTCCAGTGTGTCAGCTAGCTGGAGGAGGAAATAAAAGGAATATAATTAATTGTATGTTCTGTAGGATGGCTGCTTCATATCATCCTGTTGAGTCAATTGGAAGCAAAAGTCATTGTTGCTGCCGGAGTGTATCCTTAAGGTATTCTTAGCCACACCTGAAAGAGCTAAAACTTTAGACATGCATGTTCTTTCTGTGGAAGCTGGTGAAGAATGTCTCTTCTCATTTCATACAAACTGGGGTGAATGGAAGTTCATATTTATTTCTGTCGTACGTGCCAGAGGGAAGAAAGTGCTGGTTTAGCTGTGTTACACTGAAGGGTGTAGAAGCATCCATGTGAAATATATTATATTGCTTACTCTGGCCAAGGCACAAAACAGCTTCCGGCAGTAGGTGAGTCTTGATGTCAGATCCATACTTGCGACTTTTTCCTTTTCATTGCTATAGTGCCTATTTGGACCAGTAATTTTACTATGGATGTGAGAAACTGTTTTTTAACAACACTGTTGTTTCAGTAAAAAACTTTT
>JAWWES010000041.1:8715431-8728494 GCA_035583135.1 Lophotriccus pileatus
GGTACGGTATCGGATGTAGATACCATCTTCCTCATCGAGGTCTGCCGTGGCCCTTTGGAGCATCATGCTGAAGAAGACTGTGAATAGAGTTGGTGTAAGAAAGCAGCCTTGCTTCACACCATTGGTTATTGGAAAGGGCTCAGAAAGTGCATCACCATATCTGACTTGGCCACGCTGGCCCTCATGAAGCAAGATGATCATCTTGAGGAATTTTACCTGTAAAAATTCCAGCACAGAGTATGCAAGGAAATCTCATTTCCACAGTATTTTTACACTGCACAGTAATCAGTGACTTTGTTTGCAGTTAAATTGCTAATTAAAGCTGTGATCTTTCCAGCAACTGAGTGCTTATGTGATCAACTGCTTTAGTTTTTGTTGGATAACAATGTACTTGATGGATTGAGATCCAGAGCAGCTTTGCATTTAAGTAGCTTCTCTTTGAATTGTAGTTATAAAAAATTATGAGCTGGCAGAAGTTGTCACTTTCTTCTTTACCTTTCTGGGCACTCTGGAGGTTGGCTGCCGGCTTTTCCATGGAAAACTGTCAGAGCACCAGTGGCTTTGCTGGTGCAGCCCCCAACTAATGCTCTATACACATCAAAATCTAGAGGTTGTTTTCATGGAGATGTGTAAGATGTCTTTTTCCTTAGCATTAAGAGTCACTTTCCGGCTCAGATAGTAGGGGTTCAACATTTATGTGCTGCAAATGACCTAAATGGGCACAAAGTGTAAGACTACTCAAATCTTAATGTTTCATATGACAGAGAAGTGCCCAGAAGAATCTGCCTTTCCACTTTAAAAAATTATCCACTCTTAAAAATTATCTCTTTGCCAGTATTCTTTAAGAATATAGCCCAAATATGACTCCATGAAATCTCACAGGAACATTCTGGAGAGTTTAAAAAAATTCCAAACCTTTAACAATCTTCCACTCTTTCAAGTTTCAGCTCAGGTGTCTTAATGTAAGACTCTGATTTCTGAAAATCACATCTGCTATCTGCTGTGCCAGTTTAACAAGACTGTGGAATAAATTCTTCCCTGTGGGCAGGATCTATGAGTTTTTAAGTGTGACTTGGATCAACTGCAGTCAACTGCATCATACTGAGTTAGCTACATCACATGTCCAGTCTGGCAAGATACTGCCAGATTTTCCTTTAAGATACACTTGACATTCTTGACTGGTGTGTTTAGTTTACCTTTTTTTATGATTATGCCTTAACTTTTTCTTATTTCTTTCTGCTATTCAGTTTGATTCTGATGATGGTTTTCAGTCAGTAGCTCTAGCTGGAATAAAAGAAAATGCACTTTTTGGAGGGTGCTAAAATATTACCTTAATAGAATAGAAGCATGCAAGACTGAAAAATGAAATAACACCAGATGTGAAAGTGACATGAGAAAGATGCTCAGGCAGTTTTGAGATGGGATAATGCTTCTTGATTGTGTTCTTTGAGCTAGAAGGTGGCAATTAGATTTTCATACAAAGAAAAGTGTGAGACATCCTAATTAAACACCTTTTGGTGGAAGTCATCATACATAACCCAAACTGCTTGTAGTAGTTGTAAAATGTGTTGCCTGTGAGGCTAACACTAAAAACAATCTTCATAGTTTTTTTTTTTTCTTTTCATGAAAATTGGAAGGAAATTATAATATGAACATTGATTCAAATATGTACAGTATGCAGTCAATCAAATAAATTTTTAAAGCATAGGTATAGGTCATGTACCAAATCATAAAACAGGTCAACAATAACTGAAAGGAAAATACAATGGATTCACTCGGAGGATAAATCTTATGGACTTAGGTGTTACTATCACCTAATATTAATGTTTTGTGTGACTTTGGTCACATCATGACATCTTTCCATTTTACTTTCCTTTATGTTAAATATAATTAATAATATTTACATCTAAGTGGATGTGAAAAGTTATAAATACTTCTGTAACCATGGCAATACACACTAATTTTAAAGCTGTAGGTTTTAAGATGAAAAATGGTATTTTTTCCCATGTAAGTCCATTTCAAAAATATTATAGTGCAGAAAGATGATTTTAATTGTATACCTTAATCAGGTTGGATTTTTTTTATAATCACAAGATGCCCAGAAATGGAATATACTTCCTGGAACAAAAAGGTGATTGTCTAGTATATGACATATTTATGAAAAATGATGCTAACCAAAACAATGTACGGAAAGGTAAAATATACCATTTTCAGCATTCTCACCTTAAAATTTTGTCTACTTTTAATTATAAAGTGGTTTTTACATTATGATCTGAAAGAATTTTCTGTTGCAGAGTAAGAACATAGTAAATCCCATGTAGTCCTTGACAGAAAAGGAATTACTAACGAAGGACATGAATTATTCTTAAAAACTTGACTACTTTTGAAAGTTAAAACTTGAACCTCTCCAGTAAAGAGAGAATGTTGGGAGTGCAACACTTCTTTTAAAAGATATTTGGGAAAGTTTAGAAGCAGCATGTTATTATGCTCTGCATAATAGCAAAGAATGAAGGTGCTCTGGGTGTCCTGTTACGCCAGGTCAAAGCCAGGCGTAGGAGCAGTCATGTGTTTCCAGCATTGCTGTCATGACTGACACAGGATCTCTGGGAAAGTAAAAATCGCTGTTACAGTTTGCCAAGAGAAGGTCATTTCCCTTTGTACTCAGTTTTCTCCAGGACTCACTGTTAAACACTTCTTATTTTCTTTGACTAGAATTATTTCCTTTGACTAGAATTACTTCCATTAGGGAAATGTTGCCTGAAAATAGCATGCAATATTAATGTATCATTTGTTTCTGCTGTTGCCAACAGTAACATGTTTCCTTGGCTCTCACTCCCTGACTGCTGATGAGATCAAGTTGATTATTCAGCAGCTATAGCCTACCACCTGCTCTATTTTTTAACCTGACATTCAAAGCTGTTGAGACACTCGTGCCTTGTTAAAGCTACATTTGTTATTCAGCTCTAATTTTAAAAAGATATATGTGTGTGTGTGTATTTAAGAAGTTGATTAATTTTTTAACAGCCTTGTAATAAGTCAAATTTACGATTCGATTTTATACATCTGAAAACTGAAAGGATGTTGCTGATTTTTTTTTCTAAGTTCACACTTTGGTTCTACCAGTCAAGCTCTATATTTTGTTATGAGTAAAGTTGCATTGTTCATAGGCCCATTTCTGAAAAGGCTACTTTCTGAAAAGGCAGAGTTCAGTGCTATCTCAACCGTATTATAAATCATTAACTACACTGGACTTAATCATTATAGGTTATGAATGTGTCTTAATGAAATAAAACATTTCAGTCCTATTCTGCAGAGGAAGAGATGATAATGAGCTCTGTTCACTCTTGTCATTCCTGAAAATTCTGGATTTTGCTTTTCTTTCTATAATTACTTATGCAACTCTGAGACAGCTTAATGCTGTTTCTGGTGATGTGGCCAAAAGAGATACTTGCCTGTCTCTTCAGCAGAGATTTTAAATTGCCAGCTCTCTGATCTTCTTTTGGGATTACAACAGCATTACATCTAAATGTCTTTTGTAGCACATAGTGTGAGTATATCCAGAACTCATTGTACTTCTCTATATGTATTGTTTCCTACTTAGTTGAATTCCACTTCTCTGGTTGTAGCAGAAGCTATAATTTTAAAGCAAAAAAATACAGCAATCAGTATTTTGAATATACAGTATTTATTTAATATTGTTATTGAGTTGTATTGAATGTAAATTGATAGAATTTGATATATATTGTTATTAAACTAATATGAAACTAGCATTCTTTGAAATTTTACTTCAGTTTAATTATATGATGAGATAAAATGCAACTGCTGATGCATGTCCTATTTAATTAAAGATAATTGACTTCATGAGTGTTTTTCTTGCATAAGTGATGCCAACCTGTATCAATGTTTTCTTCTCCTTGTCCTTTGCAAGGAGGTATTTGCTTGATTTGTTCTTTTTCCCTACTTTTGAGTTTGTTTGGTTTTTTTTTTTTTTTTTGATACTAACTGAGTAGATATTAAAGGAGTTCTAAAGCAAGCTGAACTACATTTTTTTAAGTAAGAGCAAAAGTACCTTATTGACATTTTAGAACACCTTTTTTTGACATTTTGAACACTTGTTGACATATTGAACACTTTTTTATTTTGATATTTCTAAAAATAAATTGATGTAGTTATCTCCCTGAGTTGCTAGAAACTACTTGAAAGAAACCAGGCCAGCAAGGCATGCCTGCTTAGTATACATGTAATTTTCTAATCATGCCTGAAGTTAGTAGCTCAGGTGTGAAGCTTAAAAGAGTTTCCTAAGGCAGGCAGTGAGCTGGAACTGGTGGTGTTATGCAATTTGTGATTTGTAAGAGCAGTTGGCAATTTCAGTCTAATGGTTTCAGGGTGTGTCCTTCACTTTCAGCCTGTTTAAAAATATAACACTAATGTGACTTGCATTTAAGGCATATGAATTATTAGAATGAAAATGTAATAAGCTCTAAGGGGTTTAAACCTCTGCAAATGGGAAGTATAAATTATATGTTTAAAGAAGTGGTCTTTCACTTTTTTTGTACTTTTCACTGCTACATGAAATCTGCAGATGCATTTGATGGACTATTTCTTACTCTTCTAATAGTTTTTCTTCATGCCTTTACCTACAGTTCTTTATATTGTACTCCCTTGTCTACCAAAACATTTTTGGCAGTATCAAGCTATCATAATATTGCCCAGCTTCTCAAATCTCCTGATTGCACACATCCTAGAAATATACTCTTGCTTGGGACCTGCACAGCCTTCCTTCCTCCCTCCCTCTCCCCATAAATATGGAACTGATGCTTCTCTGCCTTCTGATGAGAATTTCCTATATTCCTTGTTTCTGTTTAATAATAGCTGAACATAATTAATTTGTACACTCATACTGCACCATATTAAGTTTTTAAGATATTTTATACAAGTGATATAGTCACAAAAGACAATTTTTTGCACCCTGTGTTCTTCATTGTGGCTGTATTTGATCTGTTCTGTTCTCTGGTAGTCAGAAAGGCGCCCTCCAGCAATGACTTTGCACCTCTGATTAACTTTTGCCATTGACTGCTCATGTAAGGTTGCTTTTCATTTTAGGATTGTGAACATTAGATACCAAGCTGAGGTGAAACCAGTAAGTTTTCAGAAAGCTACAAACTGGTACTTGGCCCCTTGCAACTTCCATAGGCTGTGCACTCGCCTAAGTGCATATCCAGCTATACCACATTTCCAGAAGTTTAAATGTGTGAGGTTTAGCTTATTTCATTAGTTATTTAGTTCTTTATTCTCCACTGATCATTTTCAGTGGTGTATACAGCTCCAGCTCTTTCATGATTTGTTTTCAGGATCAAAATGAAGGCTATTTGACAATAACTGTACATTAGACTACTTCTGAAGAATCTTAGATTCTTACTAAAACTTTACTGAGAATCCTAATATAGTGTATTTGAAAGACACTTTCAGCACTCTTCTAGAGTAGAAGTACTGCCACTATGTCTGCTTTTGCCTTATCTGTTAATTTGCTAATGTTAGCTAAATTCTTTAATCCACACAGTAAGAGAAATGAAGGAATAGAAGAGAAGAACTCTTTCTAGTTCATGTTTTAGAGAAGGGCTGTTTTTATGTAGTTGATAAATGTTACTGGAACAAATGTTCCTTTTGTTTTATCCTTTTTCACTTATCCTATAAGATAGTTTTGTCAGACAGGTGATTGCACATGGCATTTTAGGTGCCAAAAGCATATGTGGGATATATTCCTTTATGGCCTCCCTATTTCAGAGTTCCCTATTAAAATAAATATCATTAGTTATGTCAGACATCATCAACTTCATTGTAATCTCAAGTACTCTAGGCCAGATTCGATTTCCCATTGATTTCTGAGTTTATTTAGACCACTGGCTTGATTTGCTTTGGAACTGAAAAACTATGAGAAGAAGTAAAATTTCTCTGTAGAGAATCAACCTTATTTTTCCTTCTTTCATTTAGTTAAACAATAGGAATAAAGGTTGTCTTGAATCATAAAGAATGATTTTCATTATAGCTTTTAACAGATACAGAAATCTTTCAAAGCCCTGTCTTTTAAATATGTGAAAGCTGATAATAAATGTTTTCCATTAGGTTTCTTTTTAGCCAACATGACAGCCTTGTGTAAGATATGAGGTCATCTTTTTAGAAAAACTGATTAAGAAGGTCTGAAATAAAATTACTGTTAATATGAATAAAGCAGAAATGGCTTGAAATGCATTAGACAAGCACACAGAATATGGAAAGAAATTGTCTGCTTATTGTTTAATTGAAGTTGGGTTTCCTATTCAGTTGTAAACTACAGAACAGTGAGTTTTGTAGTCTACAACTGAATTAGAAAAAAATAAATCTAACATTTTGGGTTGTTTTTAATTCTTTATAAAGTGGAAGAAAAAGCTTGAGGTGTGATTTTGAATTGTGGTGCAAAGTATAATAACATTAGCTCTTTGAAAAATTTTGCTAATTCCTGATTCTCTTAAATTATATGTACATTTAGGCCAGTAATTTATATGAAGAGTACTTTGGTAAATCTCACAATGTCAGCACACCCCTAATGTACCCCCCTATGAATACAACTTGACTGCTGCATTAGATGGCAAAAGTGAGAATGTCCCCAGAGAGTAGCTGAGCAATATATCGTAAGAATTCTATACAGAGTAGAGGACACTGGTTATAAACATAATTGTTCTGTGACCTTATATGCTTCAGATATCCTCATTAACAGAGCACAGATCAGATTACCACCATGTGACACAGCAGATGCCAGAGTAAAGAGAGTCTGTGTCTCCACAGTGTAAATATGTGAAATAAAACCAAGATGCAGATAAGCCAAAAAACCAAAAACCTACTGTTGGTCACCATTTAAAAATCCCAAACAACAAAACCCCCTCAAAACCAGAAAGCAAATAAACAAACAAAAAACCCCAAACAAAAAAAAATAAAAAATCAAACCTGCAAAAAACCTGACAAAACAAAACCAAAAATACCCTTAAAAATATGTTTAACATTCTGGCTACACTTCTGCTGAAGAGTATGGCATTTACATAATGGAATAGAGAAAAAACATAAGTAAAGATGTAGGGAAATGTGTATTATCATGCAAACTTATGAGCCTCAGTGTTAGTGGTCAAAATATTTTTAAAAACAAACAAAATTACTTGAAGAAGAAAATATTAGAGCTTACAGTTACAATTTAAAGCAAAAAAAAATAGGTGTGTCTTTGGTTCAGTCTAAGACACTGGTTTATGGTTGGGACCATCTGATCCAAAGTGATGTGCCTCAGATTCATCAAATCCAGCTTTTGCAGGGATAATTATGAATGCCCATTTGTAAGGAAGGTCATATAGGAAATATCTTTATAAGAGTAATATGTAAAAGGGTAATCAGTCCCTATTAACTCCTCTCATGCCCCACTGGGAGAATGGAAATAAAGCAAAGAGGAGTAAATCCAGGTGTATTTATATGAGGGTTATGGTCTTGCTATCCCTAGCACGTCTATGCTTGCTTCTGGGCTGATGGCTTTCCAGTTTCCAGTTGTTTGTTGAAATGACACTCCCTTGAGACAAACTGGGTGACTTTTTATGCAGTATAATAGGGCAACTCATGGGTATTTGGATAATTCATTACCAAGAATTCCTATGAAAATATAACACATGCCATGCACATAAAGACAGTAGAATCAAGGCACAAGAGAATAGTTCTAATTTGGTTTAATATGGAACGTAATAGCTTATTGAGATGAATATGAAATGTTTTAGAATTTGTCAGTCTGTATTAAACCTGTAGTGAAATAAGTTGTATCAGTCTTCCACTGGCACTTCAGACACCTTATCTGAATCTTACAAAATCTCTTCCTCATCTTGTAATTCATATGCAATTCATAATCAACTATGGAAGAGCAATATTTTTTATTTCAGATACATATGTGAAAACTGTGTCTGAAACCACTTTTGCACATACTCCTTATGGCTTTTATGCTGGTCATGCAAGAAAAGAATTTTAAAATCAGTATTTGAAGTTCATTGTGTGTTCTACATTGTTCCGTTTAAACTTGATATTGATATATTCTCCCTTGTATTTATCTTCTTAAAATGACCTAAAAAGAAGCATGGATTTGGTGTTTTAGAAAGCTTGTGAGGCTACTGATGGCTAATAACTCTAAGCTTACATATTTTACAATAGCTTAATATATCAAGAAGTAGTTGAATATTATTTTCAAAGAAAATACTTAAAGCAGAGTGTGAAGCACAGAAAAAGAGATTTATTTCATTGTAGTGAATATAATTGTAATTGGGACATTTGCTGACAGAATCCTATGCTGGCTAGGAAGAGATAAAAATATGACATACACTCAAAAAAATTGAAGGCTGAAAGATGAATAGGCCTTCTAGGGAGTTGATCTTTACAGATCAGATAAAGATTCTTCAGGTCTCTCTCTTGCAGTCTGTGCTGCATCAAAGACTGCCTTTCATAGATAGTAAAGTGCACTTGGAAACGGGGGACAAGACCTTTGAAAATGGACAATTTGAGATTGACAGCAGCTAGGCCTGTATTTTTGCTGGTTTTCTCTTCTATTATTTTTGTGTATGTAATTTTTTGTAATCCCTTTAAAAGTTAAAGAAAGGTTCATAGGCTAATAGAGAGAATAACAACACTTGCATCTTATCTATGTTTCCAGCAGCTGCTTTCCTTTTAAGGTAACTGTTCCCTTTGAAAAATTTAGGGAAATCTAGTAGAAGGTAACTCTTGACTACTTACGAAGTTTGATTTTAAATACTTTTTTGTGGGCAGTGAATATCTTCCAAGTGATATATCGTTTTCTTTTAATTGATGAGGTAAGTATTCTTAAAATTCCTGAAAATAATACACCCTGCACACTATTTAGAAAATGAGAAAGCAGTTTTTATTAATAAAAAATTAAAAAGTTAAAATTAAAAACAATTAAAGAGATAGATGTAATTGTTTAATCTAGGAAAATTATTAAACAAATGCTTATTTAATCCCAGTCTTTTCAAGCACCTTAAATTTCACATCAGCTACTGTGTCAATCACACTGGCTAAATCTGGCATCAGCTCTTTTGATCCCTTATTTAGAAGCACCATGTCACAGCTGTCATGCATTCTCCAAAAGCACATGAATAGCTGCTACAGCATTCTGTTAGCCTTTGCAGCCCTGTCTTCCTGGTCACAGTCTCTCAGTTTATCTACTACTTCTGAGTAAATTCACTGCCGTAGTCTGAGAACCTGTGTTCTCCAGCAGACTGTACAAAGTAGGGTTCTTTAAGCCAGAATGTTTCTGTTATATCTTGGTTTTGTTCCTTTTTCCCTTTCTAGTGTTGTTTTGGTTTTGATGCTCTATATCCAAAAAGATGATGTTAGATAGAGTTTTGTTCAAGGTGTGAAAACAGCTTTCATCTTCACAGCACACAACACACAGGCACGGAGGAAGAAATGATTAAAAGCTAATATGCAGGCATATTGTTTTTCATGTTTGTTTTAAGCCATTCCTGCTTATTTTCTTACACATAAAAATTTGAATTCCAGTATTTTAGTATTTGCTGGAGAAACCTGTAGGGAGCTGCAGTGGGTCATGGTGTTAAAGAATCTGTTGCCGTATTAAACCCTCCTTGTAATGAGAGGGAGAATGGGAAGCGCCAGGTGTCAGCCGGCTGTTGTGCAGCTTCTCTGTTGGTGTTCTCCAGGGGCTCTTACATCAAAACAGGGAAGGCCAGACCTGACATTTGCATACCTCAGAAGGAAGCAGGCATGATTTCTTTGAGAGATGGGAAATTAGTCCTTCCTTGTGCCACAATGCAGGGTACAGGTAACTTGAGTTTGCTTAACCATCTGGTTATTTTTGACCCCGGAGTCTTGATGTCTTACTCTGAATTGTAACAAAGCTCTCTATGTGGAAGGGTGAATTCTCAGTTATTAGACTCCATGTTGCTGCAGTAGCAATGTTATCCCTGCACAGAAATGAAAAGCTTCTGAAAACATTTTAGCTTCGTTATACATATCTATATATATCTATTTAGATTTTATGCTCTTATCTTTCCTAAAAAGATATGGTATTGCACAGGATGGAGTGATATCGGGTTTTGCATGTGCAGACTTCGTATCAGCAACACTTGTATTTTAAAACACTCATTTCTTGAAAATGAAGTCCCTGCCTGATCCATGTCCTTGTAATAGCCTGCATATCAGTGTTGCTAAGAAGTGTTCTGCTGGAGATGAGCTGGGTAATCAGGTTACTGTAGTAGACTGGTCTCTGGGAGTTGATTTTGTATCGTTTATCCATACGCAGCTTACACAGTGGTAGAATCCCAAGATTGTTGTGATGAAGTAATAGAAACTGAAAATACAATATTTATCCTCGTTTTGAGAGATCAGATATCTTTTTCTTGTGACCACTCAACTTATAGATTTATTCTAGTCCTGGCTAACAGCCACTCTGTTACCTACTAAAAACTTGTGTAGCATTTACAGGAACTGTTGATGAAAGAAGAAATTGATGATGAAGAAATCAAAAAGGTATCTCAGCCTGCTGCTGGAGCCTGTGTGCATAGACCTGGCTTGGCTTGTGGTCATGTGTAATTCCAGTAAGGTGTTGACTTTGGATTTTTAAGAGTCAAAGAACAGCCGTTTTCTCATGGTTTATTATTTTTTTCTAAACTGCTTGCTTGTACTTTTGTATGAGCTTGAGTACCTTTAACAGAGCTCTGTACACATACCCCAAATGACAGCTTCTCATTTTGGGAGCTATTTTAAGGTATAAAGGCTGTAGATATTGCATGTACTGTTATTTTAGCAGGTTGCTTAGGCAGTTAGGATGGGTTCTAACTTAAACTTGACTGAAAAATTTTATAGAGAATAAGAATACAATATCTCTTTTGTGAGGAATATTTTTTTCTGCATTTGAGACAACAAAAAACAACGTCAAACAGCTTTTTTGATTTTTTACATTTGCTTTAAGCATTTTTATTTAATAGTGCAAATTTGCTGAGAAATTTACCAATGGAGCTAAGGAATGTCAAGCTTGCCTACAGTTTTTCCATGCAAAATTCCTACTAATGTTAATGATCAGTATGTATTTCTCTTCCTAATCAATCTATCAGTTAGTGCATTTGGGTTCTGCTGTCTTTTGTGGTTATCTGGATACCTTAAGGCAAGGAAGAAGAGTGTGAGGGAAATCTGAGGGCAGTGTTAACTGCAGCTATTTACACATGCAGTAAGTGTTATATCTTGCTTTGCTACAGTCAGGTGAAACATGACTTAATCAGCTTGAACTCATCAGAGGATATACAAATTTAGATGCAGAACTGGCTAGATTAAGTGAAGAAATTAGGTGGAAAAAGTTATTCTGGTATATTACAAAAAAACCTGAAAATACTGTGGGTGCTTATCCAGTGCAAAAGTTGCTTTTCCCCAGTGTAATGCATGAAGTTATGTTTTTTTTCTTTAATGTGGTACTTGGTTCCTGTGGAGGCACTTTCAGAGGGCAATGCCTGTAAGATGCTCGTACCTTTCCATTAGCTAAGAATCATTCGAATTTACAATAAAACAATTGAGTGGGGACACATTTTGTGGTAGTAGAGCACAGAGGGTTGTTGAAGTTTTTCTGTTTTTATAGGAAGATTGCAAACCTAAAAAAAGGTCGAGATCCTAACTTCTTCTTTCTGAAATGTATCATCCTGGTAGTTGTTAGAGTGGGGAAAAGTGCCCTCAGGGGATCAGGTAATACAGAAGTTGCAATCTGGGATGGGTCTGAGGTGAGATTCTGACAGCTCCATCTCTGTGGTTCTGGCTTACATGAACTTTCTGGTCATAT
Organism: Lophotriccus pileatus; assembly: GCA_035583135.1. NCBI lineage: Eukaryota > Metazoa > Chordata > Aves > Passeriformes > Tyrannidae > Lophotriccus > Lophotriccus pileatus. The sequence goes on from JAWWES010000041.1 coordinate 8,727,289, forward strand.
TCCTTTTGTTTGCTAGCAAGAACTGACAAGGTGACTCAACTGAAAATGTGACTTAGACAACGAGTTCATTTTGTGTAGAAATTGGTCTGAATATTAAAAGGACCATCAAACTTACTGTCCACATATTGTTACACATTAAAGAGGTTGCATCCCTACTTATCCGGTGGATATAGTCAGCCTATGTCTGTTAGAAAGGGACCATAACTTCTTAAAAACAGTTTTTAGAGGTTTTTGGGGGGCTGTAAAATAATTCAGTTATAAAAGTGAGTCACTCAACAGTTAGAACATGGCTCATTCCACATGAACTACATTCACATCAGGTAGCTGCTTCTTCAGAGTGAGCTGGCTTGCTTTTGGAATCGGTGCTTGCCTCCAGGGCTGTTGGCATGGGAAATGCTATGTGCAGCTCAGCTGGAGAACACACATTATCTTGGCAACTTCTATATGCAAAATTATAGTAAACTTCTCGTAAGCATGTCCAAACAACTTTTTTTTCAAAGACTTCAGATGTTGTATAAGGAGGAACATGTCATCCAACCCAGTGGTTGTGTCTGTACAAGAGATTGATTTAAAAAGCATCATCTGATCATTCTTGTGCATTGTGCTTTGATTCCTGTGGGGCTAAGTGGACAGACTGGATTTCATTCAAATTAATGTAAATGGGAAAAATGCCCTCTGGGAGCATGCCTGTTACTCTCCAGCTGCTAATTCAATCCATGAGACCAGACTCCAGCTAGTCCAAATTACTGAGTTTTTATGGGTCCCTAATAATCACAGGGCTGTGAGCAGTTTCTATAATTTAAGCTAAATGATATAATGGAGAAATAAATGCCCATAATGCAGTGTTTCAAGATTCTAATAAATACCTGTCATTGGATGGTAGATTAAATTAATACATATAAGACAAGTTGATGTGTGTATTTCCAGATGGATATTTGTGGATTTTGAACTTAACTGGAACTTCCTAAATGATATTGGAGTGAATGTTAAGTTTTATAATTCATGATTATAATACTTCAGTAAGCAAATAATACAGAAAATAGCATTTTTGAAGTGAGGTGGTGCACCTTTATTCAAATATACGCAATTTCCAAGTAACTGCAAAAAAGGATATATATATATATAATTTATAGGGAGCCCCCGGTGGTCTAGTGGTTAAGACGCAGCGCTGTTACCGCTGAGACCCAGGTTCGATTCCTGGTCAGG
>JAWWES010000041.1:8728594-8773360 GCA_035583135.1 Lophotriccus pileatus
GCTCGAAGGCCTTATCTGCATATGCGGGTAAGGACCTTCCCCGGCTCTTCGTTCGCGAAGACGGGCCATTATATATAATTTATGTAGAGTCCTTCCCAAATCTTTGTTCACGAAGCCTAGCCATGATGATGATGATGATAGAGAAAACGTGTAGGAAAAAATTTAAAAAGAAAGACTTTGCTATGTGAGGAATCAGTAAAGACTAAAATTTATGTCTTCTTTCTCTTGGTCTTCAGCGTCTTGCTAAAGAAGCAGAGAAGTACCAAGCATCACATCAGTGGAGGGACGAGTTTGGGGTAAGTTTCAGTTTTTCTGCTTCTAAACTTCATGGATTTTTCATCTTTGAAATGTTAACTATATTCTTTCAAATATGTTGTTTGTATATCCACTCTAGAGGAGTCATTGACTATGAATGGACATTTTATTAAATTCTGCAAACAGTCTCAGTCAGGGTAACTAGAGAGTAAAGTGAACTTTTCAGAAGCTCATAGGGAGCTTCACAGACCCAGGAATGTAGCTCCAAGTTGTACACAAGACATCTGTTTGTTTTGACACACATGATTACAGAGAAGAAATCTGAGTGATGGTTGCTATCAGTTAAAATTGTGCTACTCCAAGCACTGAAACAGAATCATAGAAAAGATTTTTACAAGTTGTCTTTTGCTTATGTGGAGGGGAAGCAGGAAGAAGTTTAATACAAGAGGATTTGGTTATCTGCAAGACTTGGGAGTAATGGGCTATTTTTTAGAATCCCTTTTTGTATTCTAATAACCATCTCTTCCATATTCTAGTACAACTGAAAGAGGCCCTAACCTAATCAAACAGTAAATTATCTTCTTTAGTAATTTCAGACTTTAATGAAAAACAAGCGACATAATTGTAAAATATACAATATTTATTTTTTATTACCAACCAAGACAAATGAATATTGTGCTGCATGATTATAAGCCTCTTGATTTTAGGCTATGGTTCCCTGCTAAGTGTCAAAGTTATTTACTGTGCCTTTAATACCTGTTTCTTTGGAAAAAAAAAAAAGCAGATGGTGCTTTTATATGATGTTGCTACAAACCTAGACTGTGTTTGCATATCCACTAGGATCACAGTGGCACACAGTTAAATGCACAATTGTTTTTTATAATGTTTTCATGGTTTAACCCCAGCTGGCAAGTAAACACCGCACAGCCACTTGCTCACTCCCACCACATCCAGATGGAGGAGAGAACTGGAAGACTAAAAATGAGAAAACTCATGGGCTGACATAAAGACAGGTTTAATAAGTAAAGCAAAAGCTGCGTACAGAAACCAAGCAAAACAAAGAATTCTGTCATCAGTTCCCATGGATAGGCAGGTGTTCAGCCATCCTCAGGAAAGCAGGGATTGTTTGCATTTAATGGTGACTTGTGAAGACAAACATCTGAATGTCCTTCCCACCCCCCTCCCCCCTGCCCCTTTCTTCTTTCCCCAGCTTTATATGCTGAGCATGAGGCCATATGGTATGGAATATTCCTTGGATCAGTTGAGGTCAGATGTGCACCCCCAGCCTCCTCACTGATGGGGCAGTGTGAGATGAAGAAAAGGCCTTGGCTGTGCAAAAGCATTGCTCAGCAACTTAAAAAAAAAAAAAATCCCCGAATTATCAACAGTTTCCAGCACAAATCCAAAATATAACCAATACTAGCTACTATGAAGAAAATTAATTTTACCCCAGACAAATGCAGTACAAATTTCCGTTCTGATCCAGTGTTACTTAGGCACTTGGAGTTCTGAAAACAGACAAAACCCCCCGAAGGACATATAATTCAGATAGGAGTGACTGCCTTTGGGAGTATAGAGAGGGTCTGGACACAGCCTGAATGCTTTTAAATGTGTTCTCTGCATAGGCGCAGCTTCTAATACACGTAAGACATAGAAAGCATATTCCATAGAGACGTTACAATGAGAATGCTACAGTGACCTTTTCTGCTAATTTCTCTCTCTTGTGAACAGAAAACAAAACCTGCAGGTTTGAGGGACTCAGAGCAGAACTGTGTGAATACAGTCAGAATCTCTTTCTAGTCAGTTTGCTTCTATGATACATTCTGGCATTACATCAACAACACTGGCTCAGATTTTGGGTTTCTTTTTAACCTTTCCTTGCGGTAGAAGTCAGTCATACCAGAAAGGCTTCAGATTTTATCTGCATTCATTGCCGAGTAGACATCTTAAAATTATTTTGAAATGTTATTTTATATTAATATTGTGGCTCAGGCAAACACTATGGTCAGTATTGGAAAAAAAAATGTGGTTGGATTTATAATAAAGTAACTGCAAACCAAGCTTGTACTTTACTGTTTTGAATTTGGATGAGAACAGTGTGCACCATATAATAACCTTGACATTAGGTTATGCAATTAAATTTCAAATAAATGTATTAAGCCTCTTATAATTTAATTTGTTCCATTTTTGCCAGAAGTGATCTTTCTTCTCTTCTGGCCTACTTTTTAGAAAATGCCTGCTCAAATTAGTTTGCACACAGATCTTTCTGATAAACTTAATTTTCACTAGAAGATTCATTCTCCTAATGGCTGTGATGGAAAATAGTAGATAGACTGTAAAACTTTCTGCAGTTGGGAGTTCTTAAAGTACTTCTGATAGCATTATGAATGGTCTACATCATGCTGTATGAAATTCATTTCTCATCCAGGACTTGGGTTTGGTTGATGAAAGCCCTTCCAGCTGCATTGCACATGAGTCACTGTAGAAAGAAACTCATGGGACAAGCTATTTCTGCTTCTAATGAGCTTGTGATCAGCAATGTCCTTGACAGTCAGATTGCAGCCAAATAATAGCCTATGGAGTTTTAAGGAGAAAATATCACAAACATTCCTCCTGGTGAAGTATATATGAGCTGAATTGAGTGGAACATATGCAAGAAAGGAAAGGCAAAGAAGGCTGACCATAAGACCAAGGTCTGTTCAGAGCTACAATGAATGTGTCAATTAAAAGACCTCCGGAGTGCCCGTACTAGCACCTTATTCTGAGTGTCTATTGCACAGTTCACAGCAAAAGAAGCACGTAAGCATTAAAGATTTTAGTTTCGGGTTAATATAAAATAAAAATTCAGCATCCTCAGATTCAGTCTTTTGAAATTAGCTAGTAGTGGGAAAAAACCTTTGAAGATCCAGATTTGGTCCCACAGCCTCGTTTTTGCCCAGGTACAGAATTCTTGCCCTTGCACTTGCCCTTGTTCAACTTCATATGGTTGGAGATTGCCCAATCCTCTGCTTTGTCAAGGTCTCTCTGCAAGGCCTCTCTGCCCTTGAAGGAGTCGACAGTTCCTCTCAATTTAATATTGTCAGCAAACTTAGTATTCCTTCAAGTCCTGTGTTCAAGTCATTAGTGAAGATGTTGAAGAGAACTGGGCTGAGGATGGAGCCCTACAGGATACCACTACTGATCAGACACCAGTCTGATATCTCCCCATTCACTATAACTCTTTGTGCCCAGCCTGTGAGCCAGTTGCTCATCCATCACATAGCATGCTTATCCAGTTGTGTGATGGATGTTTTGTCCAGTGGGATACTGTGAGAGACTGTATCAAAAACTTTACTGAAGTCCAGAAAGATTAACATATACTGGCTTTCGTAGATCAACTCCTTGGTTTACCCTTTTGTAGAAGGAAATCAAAACTCAGGACTGTCCCCTCATGAAGCTGTGCTGGCTGTCACCACTGACTGTGTTGTCCTCCAGGTGTTTTTCAATACTTCCCAGAATAATCTTACCATGACTTTACGGGGCACTGAAGTGAGATTGACAGGCCTGTAGTTTCCAGAGTCTTTCTTGCCGTTCTTGAAAATCAGGACAATGTTTGCCATCTTCCAGTCAGTTGGCATCTCCCTGGATTCCCAAGACTGCTGGAAAATCATTGAGACAGTCTTTAGAATAGCATCAGCTAGCTCTTAGAGGATTCTTGGGTGAATCCCATCAGGCCTCATATATTTTCAGGGCTCCAACTGGAGCAGTAGATCCTGTACAAGTTCAAGTAGGATCTTGGGATCATTGTCTTAGTCATGATCTTCCAGCTCAGGGCACTGAGACACCCCTGTTTCACATTGAAGACAGAGGCAAAGAATGCATTAAACACCTCTGCCTTATCTCTGTCGCTTTTAATGAGGTGACTATCTCCATCCTGTAATGGAACAATTATATTCTATACTGCCTTTTGCCATTATTATATTTTGAAAAAACTTTTTATTGTCCCCACATTTCTGGCCAGCTCCAACTTCAGTTGAGCTTTGTCTGCATGAATTTTCTCCCTACAGCAGCAAACAGCATCTCTGTATTTTTCCTATGGCACCTGACCTTGCTTTTGCTAGGCATACACCTTCCTTTGCTGCCTTATTTCCAAGAGAAGATTCCTGTCCAGCCAAGCTAGCCTTCTGCCTTGGCTGCTTGACTTCTGACATTTGGGAATTGCCTGCTCTTGTGCCCTTAAGAGATGATGTTTAAAGTCACTGGCACCTGCAAAAACATTTTCCCAGGGGACCTTAGTAAATCCCTGAGCAGCCTGAAGTCTTCTCTCCTCGTGTCCTGAGCTGAAGTTTTTTTGGTACTTTTCCTCCTGTCAACAGAGATTTTTAATTTCATCACCTCATGGTCACTGTGGCCAAGATGGTCACCAGTCTCCACTTCACTCACGAGATCTGCTCTGTTGACAAGCAGAAGACCAAGGAGGGCATTTTTCAGAGTCAGCTTCCTTAGGACCTTTTCCATGAAGTTGTCATTCAGGTTTTTAGGAATCTTCTGGCCCGGGTTGTACCAGCTGTGTGTTGCTTCCAGTTGATTTCTGGCAAATTGAAGTCCCCCGTAAGGACAAGGGCAGTTGACATGGAAGTGTCCCTTAGCTCCTCAAAGAATAATTCATCAGTGTCATTGTGCTGGCTGCAAGGTCTGTAGTAGACTCCCACAGTGATATCTACATTATTTGTTTATGCCTTGAATTTTACCCAGAGGCTCTCAACTGTGCATTGCCAACTGTGAGCTCCATCCATTCTATCCCTTCCATTGCATACAGTGCCATCCCTCCACCTCTTCTGCTCTGCCTATCCATCCTGAACAGCCTGTAACCAACCAACAGGGCACTCCAATTGCAGGACTCATCCCACCAGGTGTCACTTATTCCAATGACATCAAATCTCTGGGACTGAGCCAAAGATTTGAGCTCGTCTTCCTTGTTCCTCATGCTGTGTGCATTGGTGTAGAAACATTTCAGGTGTGGTGCATTTTAACCAAGACCTCTTGAAGTAGGTTGAGGGATCCCATCAGTGCTCCTTTCCTCAAAGTTTGGTACACCATCCCATTGTTCATCACTGACAAGCCTGTTCTTTTCCCTTTCCCCCTTCCAAGCAAGTTTAATTCATTACCTTCTCCACTGAACTGTTGATTCCAGCTCTTTGAGTGTCACTGTCCAGCCAGTTCCAAGTGGTTTGCTACACGTCTCTCCATTTTAGAGACAAGGATGTTGTATGGAGCGGTATCAAGTGCTTTCTACAATTCCAGGTATATGACATCAGTTGCTCTTCCCTTTTCTACTGATGTTATAACATCATCATGGAAAGCCATCAAATTTGCCAGGTGCAATTTGCCCTTAATGAAGCCACATTGGCTGTCACCAATCACTCCATGTGCCTTAGGATAGTTTCCAGGAGGATCTGCTCCATGGCTTTGGCAGGATCAATAGGTAAAGGAATCTTTACAAAAATTTTATTTTGTTTTTATCTGAAATAATCTGTCCATGTTTACCAAAACCAAAAATGACCATGAACATAGAAATCTCAGATTGAAATTAGTTTGTACCTGGGAAACTGTAACCCAGCAAACTACTGAACAGTGAATATCTGGTATCAGTAAAATATTCATATTTCATATGCCTTTCTTTTTATCACCTGGCATAGCTTTCTAAATAGATTGTCATTGGGCCTAAATATATTATTTTAGTTAATAAATGAACCCTTGCTGAGATGCATATAGAATGTCTCAAGAGAAAAATAAAAATCTAAAATTAGTTAAGAGCATGTATCTTACATATTTACCATTAGTTTTTAGCTATGTGACAGAAATAAAGATCATAATGGATATTGGTATTTTGCGCAAATAATTAAATATCAAAATAATTTTGGCAATTGCTAATTAATTTACTAATGGTGTAAAATTGTTCAAAGTAATATTAATTAAAATAATAATTTAAATTACCATATGTCTTCTGAGTGAAAAAGGAAAAAATAATTAATATTGGATTGTGACACGTTGTTTCCTGATTAAGAATAAATTTGGTTAAAATATCTGAACTGCAGTTTACATCTATGGCCCTAAAATAATACCTGTTAGGAAGCTATTAGGTCTTTAGAGAACATTTGTGAAGTTTATGAAGGTAAATCAAGAGTGCTTAGCTTCAGACAAATGAAAAAATGCCATTCTCTGTTTCCTATTCCATTGGTGTTGCCCAATTCCCAAACTGCATGTACATCTGGGGGAATTAAGCCTACCTGAATGTTTTTAGATTAAAGCAGTTACAACTGAGAGGGAAAAACCAATATATCTAAATGAATCAGCCTTGTCATTTTGAAATTTCATGTGCACTACAGAGTGAAGGGGGGGGGAGGGGGTAGGTTTGACACTTGTGATGGTCCAGTTATTTTTCTGGCATAAAGACGCATGAAAAAATTGTACATGAACTGGAAGAAGGAAGGGAGAATTCTGTATGAAGTAATTGCTGTTATTCCCCAAATGGGTCTTCTACAATTACATTTGATACCATATTAGATTGCCCTGCAATGGTTGGTTAACCAAAGCAATTTTGTTTCCAAGTGGGTTGCAATATTAATTGTACTTACACATGTATAAACATTAGGGATATCTCATTGGCATTTTAACAAGGGGAGTCTGTATGCATGGCCTATTAACATCCACTTATTTATATGAAGACCAAACCTCAGACTTTTAACAATTAATTATCACATAAAAACGCCACACAAAAAATTCTTTCAGTATGCCTTATCTTTAAACCAATACTGTAATTTTATATTCTTTTATGTAAATGATGATTATCTGTGTCCTGGTATTTCCAGGACAGCATTTGCTCTGATGATAATATGTAGGCTGGTGTTTATGCACTAACCAGGATTAAAAGTAGTGATAAAAATTCATGGGAATATGACTTTGGAATTATGATTTTTTTTTTTCTAGTAAAAATGTTGGCCGAGAAAAGCTGTAGTGAAAAGTTGCTCAGCAAAGAAATGGAAGATGAAAAGAATAACTGAGATAAAACAAGTCTTTTATCACAAGGATTGATTCAAACAGTGACCTGCAAGAGCAGAGCAGTGGTGGGCATCTCTGCTGTATCTTGCAGATTGGAGATTTTGAGGACTGTCTGATTTATTGTGGATGCTACAACAATGATAAGACATTGCATCTTAAAAGCCTAAACTGGAAAACAAACAAACTACCCACCAAACTTTCAACTTTAACACTATTTCATTATAAAGAGGCAATTTACTAAACATGTTTTGTCTTTTGAAAGAGGCAAAAACTCTGTGAAGGAAACAAACTAGAATTCTATTTCTCTCAGCTCATCAAGAGGGAGGATACAACTCTGTCATGGACTGTACCTCTGATAGTCCTCTTGTGTGCAAAGAGAAATGATACTGTTTAGATTTGGCACCAGACATGAGGTACAGGGAACTGGTCCCCACAGGCACAAAGCAGATATGGGAACCTTTCCTAGTAAGTCGTATATATTTTATAATTTTGTGGAAGTTTTAATAACACTAAACACAGGGAAAGCATCAAAGCTGTCTGTGTCTTCATACAGTGTTCTGATCCAAAATTCAGTGAAATAAGTCTTCCATTGATTTTGATTAATTTTAGATAATGCCACACATCAAAAGCCTCTGTGACTGGAAAAAAAATGCCGATGTTTGATTTAAATTGACAGGTTTAAATGGTCAAGGTTTTAGGAAGGATAATATATTATTCTCTGAAGGGCTGTGTGCCACCTTCTCATTTGTGACCTATAGCTTTCATATGAGTATAATTAAATTGAATGTGCCCTGTCTCACTGAAAGGAATGAGATAACATTTTTTCTGTCAGTGATTGTTTTCACTTGGACATCTTTCTACTCAGGGGATGGAGCTACGTATGTGCACTGGGAGTAGCAGGTGCAGAGGAAATAAGAATAAAGCATATTTATAGAAATTAAAGGGTGGTTCTGATGTTTATTTGATGTTTATCAAATCGCTTATACCTTTTTGAATCACGAAAGTTCACTGTGACTATTGCAGGAACAAGCAAATCTACTGTGAACATGCCCATGCTGAAGTCTGTTTGGATATGTGGCAGAAGGCTCACCAGATTAGTGCAGAATTTGTCTGGCATTCCCTCCTGGGAACAAGATCCCACTGTTCACTTGTCTGTCCCCAGCATTCTGCCCCTAATATTTGGATTCTTGTTTCACAAAGTCTCAGTGCATCTTCTGGTTTACAGATGTCTAGGAGGCACTGGTTAGATATAAGGAAAATATTTTAAAGGCAATTAAAAAAAAATCCATGTAATTAGAAAACTTTTTAAGATAACTCCTCCTTGCTAACTTGCCTGAACTCATATAACTTCTTAGACCCTCTCAGGTGGGTCTGTCACTCTAGAAATCATTGATTTCCTCTAAAATAAGGGTTGCCATAGGAGATCTCTTCCATGGTTTTGTTCCATAATATATATAATGGGATCCTGTGTAAGAATTACACTAATATGAGTATTAGTGTGATCTGAACACATTTCTAATCATATTTGCAATCTTTGATTTATTTTTTTGCACACCTGAGGAATTTTAAGATCATATATAAGCAGGGATTTTAAATGTGTAGCTGTAGAGGAGCTAGCTTTCCTGTAATATCTTTTGGTCTTTAGATATTGGTTATTTACCATCTCTTAATATGCTTACCTTGAGTACAGGAGTGTAACTTTGTAAAATAAATCATTGCAAGGATCTCATCTGTTCAGTGAAGTGCTTCACTGGTTGGAAACTTGCCAAAAAACCTTTTAGAGTAAAGTGAAGAAACACCTTCAATCATTGTTCAGGCTTTCAAGCATTCCATTTTATCTGAAAAATCAAATACGTTAAAGACATCTAATACAGTTTTTACTTATTGACCAGAAAACTCATTTAAAAAATGTGCATGTTCTGAAAAAGAGGTGGAAGAAAGGACCTGGGTAAGAAGAAAAGAAAGAAAGGTGTGATTTCTCATTATTAAGCCACCATACATATGCATTATCACCTTCGTTTTAACTGAGGCTTTAATGTGCTTTCAGAAAAAACATCTTATTAAAAGCAAGATATACTATTGTGCTCAGTTTATTAACACCCTGTAGGTTCTTCAGTTTACAATAGAGAAGTACAATATGCTAAGAAAAGCTTTCTGCAGGCTGCTATTGTGCACAGTTTCTACGAGTTCATTTAATCTGTGGCACAGATGAAGCTAACTAGTTTTGCATTTTACCTTTCACCCTCAAGTTCAGTTGCTGTCCTAAATATGGTATAATTAATACGTAGCACTGTATCATTTTGCTCAGTAAAATCTATTAGAAATGGGCTTCAGGGATGCTGTTTATTTTGTCTGTAAGCTTCTCTGTCAAATATTTTCAGTTCAAAACTAACAATACCTTTCTCTATGATTCATCCTTGCCAGTATGACTAGGATCTAACTAGTTTCCTCTGTTTCCTAGGAAAACTCTTTTCCCCATTGCCCATCACATATTATCCTGACCCATCTTTGTCACAACTCATTACCTTTAGAAAGAGAAAAAAAACCCTAATGTGGGAGTTAGAAAATTTCCATATATAAAAGTTTTTAGGCCTCTACACTACCAAGAAGCCATCTTCCTAGAACAGGGGCTTGTGCAGTAGTTGAGAACAGAAAATGTTTGATGTCTGCCCTATTTTGCAGTTGAAATACAGTAGAAATTTTAATATGAGTTTCAGTCTGCATAGACTTTCAAATGCTCTGGGGGTACGAGACAACCCTACTATTAAAAGCTGCCTTTTGCTCAAGGTATTTGAGAATTCTTATCCTTCAATCCCCTGAGTATCGTGTAATTCTTATTAGAATTTAAACAAAAGGTGGCACTATGGCTGTTTTATTTCCTGAAAAATGATGATCAGTGACTGAAGTAGTGTCAGATATTTCTGTAGACTTGGCCACAAAGCAAGAGATGTGCATAACACAGAGAAACTCTTCAAAATTAGCAATAACCTAATATTCTTCTACATCATGCTATAAAAATTTTATGTTTAAAAAATCTACCTGATTTCACTCAAAATGTAGCTGTTAAGCACTTGTTTGAATTTTTTTTTTCTCATTAATTTTTGTTATCAGCTTTGACCAATTCAGAACTCACAACAACTCTTAAGTCTCATTGTAGGGACATTAGGATTTAGCAAGCCTTGAGAGCTTTAGGACAACTGAAGGACTGTGATTTATGTGTTTATAGAAAACATTATCATTCTGTTTTCATTTTGCCATTTCGTAGTCCCAAATTACACTGTACTGAAATATTGCATTTTGTAAATTTCTTGAAAATATGAAGGATAAATATAAAAGTGACTCTGCTTATCCAGACCAGGTCCTTGCTTTTAAAAATGCATTAATAACCTCTGATGAATTATTAATTCAGGTAGGGTTCTCTTCTTATTCCTTTGGGCCTTACCACTTCTCAAGAGGATAACTTCAGTTTTCCATTTCTTAAGAGTTACACAAGGGAACAGTAAAACTAAGGAGATGGCTTTATTGATATTCTTCTGGGCTTGCACAAAATTCTGGTATTTTCTCCAGATAAAACTTTTTAGTGCTTTGTCTGTGACTTTTTTTCAACATAAAAAATTGAAGAAAACTTCCAGCAAAAGTTTCCTGTCAGACTGAATGTTTTCCATATAGGCAAGTTTAATTTAATTTAATTTGTTATGGGTATCATAGTTTAAATGACATCTAGACTTAAAGTATTCTAAAATACTCACTGAGGAAGTTTTGCTGTGGCAATTCCCCACCTTTCAGACAGAACATTTCAGTTTTATTTTACTAATATATGCAGATGTGTTGCTACAGCAAAGGGTGCTTTTGTCTTGTTTTGTTTTGTTTTGTTTTTAAATTTGGTGAGAGATGCCAGCAGAAAAAAACAAAGGCTGGATTAAGACTGAAGTTTTTTCAGAAATATTATCAATATACTTATTAATTCCAAAAGGTGGTTATTGACATTTCTTCTGCTGACAGCTGACTTGAAATATTTTCCTTTTTGTAGGGGATCACACGACATGGGGGATTTAATTCCAAATACTTTCAGTCTGTTTCTTCCCCCCCTATATCTATATCATATATATCATATATATATATATATATATATATATATCCTAATCTCTCTATATATATCTCTCTCTATATAATCTATATATCTATATCTATATCTATATCTATATAGATTTGCTGATATTAATCTTGTTGCATAAGGCTTTCAACTGATTTAACTCATGCTTTGAGATTCTGAATTCAAGATGGAGACTTGCTCTTTAAATGTACGAAAGGTAAAGAAGGAAACTGGTGGCTAAAGAAGGAGATGAGGATCACAGGGAATTTTTGAGTAAAGCCTGGGACTTCCTAAAGTCATAGCTCATTCAGTGCATCCTAACTCCTGAAAAATGTAGGGTAGGTAGCAAAAGGCAGAGGGCCAGCAGTGCCAGGAAAGGCTGCAGTACGTTAAGTGACCCTGTGGTAGCAGAAGTAATCCCAACGCTGTGTTTTCCTGTCCATAACCCATTCTTTTTGGTGCATATTTCATTTCAGAAGGAGATGGAGTCTTAATTCTGACTCTCTGATGTATTTCTCTAAAAAATAAGCTCATGATTGGAACTTTATTGCATTTCTAAAGCTTACATTTATAAATCTATACTATAAATTATGTTTGAATAAAACAAATTATGGATCTGATCATTGGACTGAGTGACAGAGATTGTCAGTGTTCAAAGTACACTTGTGACGTTTCTTGGAGATATCTAGGAAGTTCTAAATTCTAATGTGTATGTGTTTCTATACCTTTCTGCTCAAAGTTTCTGAAATTGTGAGAAGGAAATCGTGCAGCTTAGAAAATAATATTTTCAGGAGTTTACATGTTTCAGGTCTACATTAGTTACAACAGTAAGAATATGTTAGAGTGTAAAACCTATAGAGATAACATTGGAGGCACGTAGAAAGCAAGACAAGGTATAACAGTTGGTTGAAAATGGTTCCTGGTGCATGATATGACACAGAATGTGTCTGGACATTGCTTGGGTGTCTTGGGGGCAGGTCTAACAAGCACAATGTGGATCAATAGCAGACTGTGTTCAGGACTGATCCGTGTTTTATTTTGAAACATGGACATCACAGTCTCTCTGGAGAATAAAGCATTCTCTATCCTAAAAGGTACTGTGGTTACATGTGAGTAAACATCCTGTGTCAAGAATAAGCACCAAGAAGAAATGCTGTTCAAGAGAAAAAGAGTTCTTTACAGCAATAGCTACATATCACTTACAGTTAAATATACCTTGAAAGTTGGAACGAAAAACCCATCAGTTTAGTAGGTTCCTCAGACATTCTAACAACAGTAGTAGGGCAAATATCCCACTATATCTGTGAAAATATTTACAATGTTATGAACTATGCTATGACTGTGAACTATGAATGCTACTTTTATGAAAAATAACTGTTTTGTTGCAGTTTTCTTCTGCCTTTTGTCCCAGTTTTAACTGTTACGTCTTTCCTGGATGTGAACGTGGCATTGTCCTTCATTGACTCTTCACCCTCTTTTGCAACATTCCTTCTTCTTTCCTCTTCGGCCTGAAATTCTCATCTTCCATTATCCCTTCTGAAACACTTCTAGTTCCTCCCTCTTGTGCTTTCTGAGATCTCAGTTCATGGTTCTGTAGTACTGTGCAATGGTGCTGTTGAAAGCTGAGCTGAAATAGTCTGAAGCAACACAGCATAAATTTTGGGGAGCTAAGTGAGGCACTTCTTCAAATTCAAATCAATTTAATATATACTTTGCAATTTGCTTCACACTCTCTTCTGCACTATGATTTTCCAGTGTTAAGCTCTTTTTTTTAGTAACCTTCTTCATTAGGTTTGCAGGAGCTTTTCTGACTGTCTTTTTTAACAAATACCTGCCTTAATTTCACTCCTTTTTTACAACAGATAGCTATTTCGCTTGTTTAAAATTTCTCATGTCGTCGTCTCTTTCTTCACATCTTCACACTTCTATGTTATATCTGTCTGTCCACCCTGAATTTTAAAAAAGAGATGAATTTCAAAGAAGTGCTGATTGGTACAAGAATTTGAAAGCGAATTATTTAAAGTGTAAGGACCCAAGACTACGTGTCACCAAGGTGGTGGTACTGATTTATTTCAGTCCTTTGAGGCAGAGAACAGTAACTTGAAGTATTCTAAACATTTTTATTCTAGTTCATCTGCAAAGATGCCCCCATCACTTAATACTAATGTTATCTCAGAGAATGTGGTGTGAGTGATGGCTGAACTTCAGGTGAAACGATAACAAGCAAACTACCATTATTTACTCAGAATTTGGGTGAGATGCTGAAAAGATTTTGGGAAAGTGATTACAACAGTATTAGAAGAAGCTGGGAGGAACAGAAAATGTAGACATGCAGTCAGTGGCTGGGTCAGGAAGCAGCGAGGGCTGCCTGATCCCAGAGCTGGTGCCTGGGGCTGGAGCTGGGGCTGGAAGGGCCCAAAGGGTGCAGTTATGTGGGGCTGAGCAGGGCAGGCAAAGCTGAATGCTGGTAACAGCCTCCATGAATGGTTCCAGGTGAGGGATGGATGCATAGTGAGCAAAAAGACAAATCTGGGGTTCATGTGGCTGTTGCCATCAGAAGGAAAAGGTAATGAGGCCAGGGAAAGAGATGAGCTGGCATTGAGCTGCGGCGTATGTCCAAGAAAGGGGTCTGTTGGAGAGCAGAGGTCCATCAAAGATATGGGACAGGGACAGGACTGGAGACAGCCTTTCCTAGACTGTCACTGAGGTAGTAGGGCACTGAGGGAGCCAGACTGAGCTGAAACAAAGGTCCTGGGCCTGTGGGAAGGGAAGGAATGCCCTGGGGTTCTGTTCCATGCTGGGCAGGCAGGCTCTAGGGAGGCACTCGGCCATCAGTGGATGCCAGCAGATGCTGGGTCCTGACTGCTCTTAACACTGCAGGGTGTATATGGGATATAATGATCTCCTGTCCCTATTTTACTGAGGTAGAAAATACTACTACTACTAATGATAATAATAATAACAAATTCTCAAATGTGAAAGGAAAAAAAAGTCTACATCCAGATTTAACAAGATGTAGTCCTTTTTACACACAATTACAGTTGAATTGCCAAATAGAATTATGAAGAAAGCCATAATGTGTTTTAGCAACAACAGTTTCTAATCTTGCTCATTTTTCTCTATGTAATCTTGTGTTTGAGCATCTTGGTTTTCACTATTACTACTTTTACTATTTATTTATCAGTTTATACTGCTGAAAATTAATTTACCTAAGTTATATAAAAATACTGGGTAATTAAAGAAGAGTCCAGTTTTCCTTTTGCTTGGATTTTGGTTATTTTTCCCTCCTACTGGACTGTTCTGTTTTGTTTAGAACTGAAATATTGGAGCATATTCCACAAAAGCATTGGGAATGTAATTAGTGTCTGGTTTCCTTTATTTTTATTTGTTCCCTGTTTTTAAAGAACATTTATTTTAGTAGTTTTTTCCTCTGCTTCATTGTACTCAGGAAAATGGCAAAACCAAGAAGCAACTCCTCTACTATCTCTAGAAGAAGGACTGGGTGGTGAAAAGAAGGCACATCCTTTCACTATATATAAAAAAAAACCCAATAGGATATGAAGTCTTTTTAAATTGCATAATTTGCTGTCAGGAGCTTTATAGGACTCCCTTAAATTAAGCAGCTTCTGGTTGTGACAGTACAAATGCTCATCCAAGCACCTTTCCCTGCTGTAAGATCCCAATAAGCTTAGTCAGAAGTTTTGGTGTGTCTGTATTTCTTTACATTTTGTGACATAAGAATCAAATACCTAATGAGTAAAACCTGTGTTGTGATCTGTGGAAGAAAACACAAATCACTTTTCATTGCGTGCAATTGTTAAGTTTGAGAATGAGAAAGATAATAGCAAAATGTTGATCCAGCTCTTAAATCTTACTGCTCTTTCTGCGTGACTTCCACTATACCAGTGTAACATATCAATAATTAAGAAGAAAAGTAATTATGCTTTAATTATTTTTTATATGAACCTTTTGCTTGTAGTGATTAACTGGAAAAGTCTTCATCATTTTATGTTAAATAGTAAAATGAATGACATTTTCCAGCTGCTGGCTTGTCTGATGCAACTGAACTGCTTCCGAAGTAAGGCGTGCTCACAAAGCTTTGCTTTATTGCTGTGATTGAGTGCAAGACATGCACAAAAATGTCAGAGCTGAATAATTAAATTAGGATTCCTTCTGTTCTTTATTAATTAGCAGAGCATAGGATATTTCTTAGAGCATGGTAACTGTTGTCCAGAGTTGCTTTCCTTCTAAGACATTAGAGACAGAGAAAAATAATTTAAAATCTTAACAAAGATTTATCTTTATAAGAGGCCCATTAAAATAATTAACAGTCAGGAATATTTGTTTACATGAGTAAGCCAAAACCATCTGAAAAGAAGACATGGCTTGATGGGTTTTGAAATTCATTACCTTGTAGAAAGGTACTTTTCACATTTAGGAGGAAATGGAGATATTTTGTTGGAATTTTTTCTAATTTCCAAACAAATTGTGTACCATCAGTTATAGCAACTGGGTGTTTTTTTCCTTTTTGTATGCTATAACTTTGTGGATTTTATGGAAACACTTTAAGTGATTGAATAAACTCAATGAAGAATTGATCTAGGCAGGGAAAGAAATCAATGCTTCTAAAAAATTTATTAGAGATCATTAATATTACAGGTCAGTGTCAGCTATGTAAGATGTGATCTAAAGTTTGGATCTGACCTTCATTATTTATATGCAAAAATTTATTTTTCCTGTGTTACACAGTATTGTAATACCCTGCAGAAATGTCTTAAAATCTTCTTGTATTTTAGCTTTTGCATATGGATAAATGAGGAAAGAATGAGATGTATAAAGCTCTCTGCTGCTGTAGTTTAAGGAAAATTATGCAAAATGTTGGCATTTTTCTATTCCAGTGAAATTGTTAAAAGATATTAATGTTATCTGGGTCTTTTTGCTTAGAATTTAGATACTGTGACTACATGTGATACAATTTTTGTGATATAATTTTTTTGTTTTGTAAAGAGAGTTATAGAGGGGAAAATTTCTGGTTTTGTGTAACTGTTTCAGCCACTGGATATATTCTCCAAGTGTGCATATGTATATAAATATAAAAACTAGTTTTACACATTTTATTCTTTTATTTTAAAGCGCTTTTTAAAAATTAAGGTGAAGACATAAAAATTGTTTTGATAGTGCTCATTTTATTTTTATTTGGTATAATTTCAGTAGGGAAATATTTTTTGCAATTTTTTGTATTTTACATTTTATCAACTCATATACTGATTGCTATATATATTATGTTCTATAATATAATAAAATACTCAAAATGGATCAAACCACAAGTTCAAATTTGTTTGAAGCCAAACATATAAAAATATGAAATAATGTGGGGGTTTTGTGTGTTTGGGTTTTTTGCCTTAATTTCCTGTCAAAATGAACATATTCAAAGGCAAAATTTGACTTCATGGTCTTTAAGATCACAGGATGATTCCTGAACTTCTAAAAATTGATTGATCCAAATATCAATCCACTCATATATTATCAAGCTTAAGAATAATTACCAGCACTGATAATCCATAATTACTGCAACATTTTACAAATGTCTACAGCTTCATTTTTTTCCTGTAATGTTATTTGTTGGTTTAATGACATTAACTGTTGTTAATGACTTCCAAGGAAGTAGGAGCTTAAGTGATGGGTTTAAAACACAGTGTGCAACCTTTGAATAAAAATTTAAAGATGTTATTGTAGTACAAAAAAAGGGGTTTTTTTTGTATGTGTCAATGGATTTCCAGTATCTGCAGTGCAAACTTTATGACATTAATTGTGAATAAGTTTGTTAGACTTAAGTTGGATATATTCACATTATTTTCATGGAATAAATGTGGAACCATAAGTGAGGATAACCTTGTTTTTAGAATAATACTTACCGGTTTATGGTAAGAAACAAAACAGTCTCTTTAAGAATATGTTATGCATTTCATAAATTGATCATAGTGACTTAAATGTAAGAAGTTATAATACAGTTACTTATAGCCATTAATTGTTTAACATATTACAAAGTCAGAGGGATTAAGACAGTATAAATTTACTTGTGTAATATTGGGAGTCATGACTTGTGGAGTTCACTTTTGTGTAGTCCATTCCTTATACATTTTATGTTGCCTGTCTATCTTCCGATGAAAGTGCAAGTGGTAACAGAATTCTTCACTGAGAGTCCTCAACTCCTGTCATGATCTACTAACCCGGTATGGGAAAGGGGTAAAGATCCAGACCAGTGGGAGTCCTTGTCCTGAGTTGCAGAGACCACGTGTAAAATCCACAAGAGAAGAACGCAGCAACCACACACAGGTTCAAAGCCAAAATTGATCTGGTTTATTCTTACAACATGGAGGGTTTTTAAGGGACAGCAGAAAGGGACCATGGGATAAAGGACACCTGAACCTGGGATTGGTGAGGTAACAGGAGTCCCAAGGGAAAAGGGGCAGGGACAACAGGGGATTGGCTAAAGCAGCTGGCCCTGGGGGATTGGCCAATGCAGGGGGCTGGGCGCACCTTTCCAGGGGGAGGAACATGTCCCTGAACACTGGAAAAGGTCCCAGCAGCAGTTCTTCAGGTGGAAGATTCTGGTAAGACATGCTCGGTTTCTTTCCATGCTCTGAAGGCAGCTTCAGACATCAGCCCATCTCCAACAATCTACCAGCAATTTTCCTGATTTTTATCTCTGCTCAGCACTAATTATTTTTAGCAGCTTCTGATGTACTAAGTGTGGGCTAAATTAATACAAATCTGTATGCAAAAGGTGTTAAAAATATTCTTTTAAAAATAGACGTGCACATTTATTCTCAGATTCTAGGTTCTGAACTTTGAGATGGTGCAGGTCCAGAGCAATATCCTACGGACTGCTGACATCAGTGTACTGCTGAGCTTGGATAAGCCTTGGAATATACCCTCTTCAGCCACTCTTATGGATCACTGAGAAGCTAGGCTCTAGTCATATTTTTTGTATTTTTTTGTACTTTTGTAACCACTGATTACAGGATTGCTAAACATGTTTTTATTTGTTGGCCGTAATGGATAGAACACAGTGATAATGTAACAGACGCACACATTTTTTAGGGAACGAAGTCTATTAAAGGTTTGCCCATTGCTTGCTGAAAAATAATTTTCTAAAAGGCTTTTGCAGATTTTTTGGAGTTGAAGGACTGGCATATTTTTTGTATTCAGTTATCATAGTGCAAGAGGTTTGTTACATCCCAGCAGCTCAATAAGCATGAATTCAGAATGCCAATTTCCTGTGAATCTGATGGAAACTCATGTCCCAATTGTTTAACTGGGCTCCTGTAGTTTACTGGTCCCAGTATTTACAATCTAGATAATATGCAATCAGTTTAGACAATTTTTTAATTTATTATTTTTTATTTTATTTTTATGGTCTTTCATCAACTAAAGAAAGTAATGCTGAATAAATTATAATAAACATACTTTGCTGCTTTAATTAAACTGATCAGATAGTGTGATATAGAGGTTAATTAGCTGCTAACAAATTAATTTCATTTTCCCACCTGGAAATCTGCTTTGTAATCACTTGCATTTTACCTCATAAAAAGAAGCCATTCACAGTTGCTTATACTTTGAGGAAGTTACTGTGATGAGAAGATTAGCAGTTTCCTGAACCTTTTGGAAGAATATATTTGCCAAAATTAAAATGGATTTAAAATATTTTTGTCTTTCAGAGTTGTCTCTGTCGTCCTTGCTTTTGACTTAGAGGACTGGAGGAGGAATAGAGAGGATGGTTATTTGTATTTCTTTATAGATGTAGCCAGTTCTTGTAAATTGGGTAACTCTAGCAGAGTTCTGTTTTGATTTTCTTTCCTAGTACATGCAAGTACATAAAATCCTAGACTTTTTTGTCATCCTTTGGGGAGTTGGTAAGAATACTGAGAGAGGTTTGGCTGGCGTGTGTTTCATCTCAGTATGAAATAAAATAGTTTGAAATAGTCTCCGGAAAAAAGTTGTGTACAAAGTTAATGATATTTGCTACATTACCTCTATCATCTTCTTCCAAAAAACACCCTCTCTATATTGAAGTTAAGTATCATCCTGGCAGCTTAAGTAGTCTAATGGCAGTTTCTCACAGTGAAAAATATCTGAAAATTGAGGAGTTTTGTTTGACATGAAGAAGTTTTTCCTATTCTTTACAGTTTCTATGGTCAGTTCTAGAGATTTGAAGACAGAAATACCATTTCTAGTGTTTGTCATACTTCTTTTTGAGGTTATGCATGCAACCTTAATAATCTTCATTACTTCTCATTTTTCTAAGTAAATGTATAATATGGCATAATATGGGCAGTGAGGCAAAAGAAAAAAAATCCTACTTATTGTACCCTGTGAAAAATAGCAGGGTTTTCTCCCGAGATTTGAAAGTGATATATAAAAACTTCTTACTCAGCTTTACTAATTAAAATTTGCATAAGGCAAATTAAATCAAGTGTGGTTAAATTCAGCATATAATCAGATATTGTCACGGTGAGGAAAGGAAAATGAGACAGTGTTCCACTGTGAAGATCATGCCATAAAGCGAGCCAAGAAATGGATGGGCTGTGGCAGCAAAATCACGGAATCACAGAATATGTTGAGTTGGAAGGGACCCACAGAGATCGAGTTCAAGTCTTAGCCCTGCACAGGGCCCTCCCCAAAAGTCACACCATGTGCCTGAGAGCATCATCCAAGTGCCTCTTGAATTCTGTCAGACTTGGTGCAGTGACCACTGCCCTGTGGGGCCTGTTCCAGCACCCAACCTCCCTCTGGGTGAAGAACATTTTTCTAATATCCAACATAAACCTCCCCTGAAACAACTTCAGGCCATTCCCTCAGATCCTGTCACTGGTCACCAGAGAGAAGAGATCAGTGCCTGCCCTTCTACTTCCCCTCACAAGGAAGTTGTAGACTGCAACTCCTCTTCTCCAGGCTGAATGGACCAAGTGACCTCAGCTGCTCCTCATACTTCTTGAGGTTTTCCTCAAGGGCCTTCACCATCGTCATTGCCCTCCTTTGGACAGTCTCTAATAGCTTAATATCTTTCTTATATCATGGTGCCCAAAACTGCCCACAATTTTCAAGGTGAAGCCACCCTAGCGCAGAGCAGAGCAGGACAATCCCCTCCCTCACCTGGCTGGTGATGCTTTGCCTGTTGCCCCCCAGGACTCCTGGCCCTCCTGGCTGCCAGGACACTGCTGACTCATATTCAACTTGCCATCTGACAGGGACCTCTAGGTCTCTTCCCTGCCACTGCTTTCCAGCTTCTTGTTCTCCAGTCTGTACGTATATCCAGGTACAGAACCCAACACTTTCCTGTACCCATCCCAGGTACAGAATCCAGCACTTTTCCTTGTTGAACTTCACACAGGTGGTGATTGCTATGTTGACATGTCTCCCCACGCAAAAAAATAAGCTGAGACTTGACCTGGTCACAGTGCTGGTGAGTTGGCAGAGCCCAGCCTGGGGTACATGGGATGCTTGTCCCGGGTCCTGCTGTGGGCAGTGGCTTGGCACCATTGCTGGCTGGTTCCACCTTGATGCTTGGCTCTCCTGACATGTCAAACATCCACATGACAATGTTTCCCCACAGTCTCTGTTACTGGGGAGTTTATAGGCAGGTGTTGCAGGATGCCAGTCAAACCACGTTTTTCCAGCATCTCATGTGTTCTCTTTCCAGTCATCAATGCACAGCCAGTACCAGGGCTCATTGCACTGTGTGTGCCACACGCTGCCATGTGTGCCATAGCTCACCACACTCAGCCTCGTGCCTTTGGCTTGGCTCTTGTACTTGGTTCTTGATCAAGGCAAGGTCATGGTGTGCCTGAGAGCTGTAAGTATTCAGAAGCTCTAATACCATAATATATGCTCTCCTATTTGAAACACATACTTACAAGTGCCTGCCTTAAGCCATTAAATTTACCATGATTTGGTAAAATAACTTACCTCTCAACCTAGAGTACAGTGTTTTTAGGATATGCATTTAAATAGCTTTTGCATTTTTAAAATGCATGCAATCTTAATGTATTTCTTAACAGAAATTTCATGTTTGGTTTTTTTTTCAGTATTACTTTCACTGCATGAGTTTCTGAGCTTTAGCTAGATCATTTGCATTAAATGCATTTCACAATCAGTAAAAGTGAGGAAAAATTGTTGTGTTTGCTATATGAAATACAATGATCTAATGCAAAATCCAGAGTTCATAATATTAATAATTTTTTTTTTCTAAATAGCAAACCCCTATAACTATACTATTCACATAGTCAGGAGGAAGGAAGGAGAGGGGAAAAGGAGGTGAGAGCAGGGCAAATGTCTATTCCATTTGCAGATTGTGACTTAATTCTCCTAATATATTTGACTGTTATTCATTATTAGATATTCCAAAGACTGGTGTGTTCAGTGGTAGGAATTACCTTAAATTGCAGATATGAGAGGCTTTTACTTTGTGGGTCCTGAATTTGTGAAGATGCAAAGTAGGTCCAAACTTCTCAGAACTGTGAAGTCGGAGGTTCTTCAAAGGTCCTTGTAGAAACAGAATAGATACCTTGTAGATACCTAGAGAATATCAAGGCTGGAATCTCAAATATTTCCAAAGTTTAAGTTTCTTTTAAGTTTAGACCTCAGTGAATTCTTTCATGGTCTCAGATTTTAATTCAGATGCCTAAAATCTGACCACCATCAGTACTGCAGTCTTTGGATCTAGTCTCAGATCAAAATTCTTCAGAATCAATGTCAAGGACTTGAAAGTGTATTTTTCATATAGTGCATTTTTATCTGGTATCTGTATCAGTGTAGTACACTTATCTGACAATTTAGCTGTTTATGTTAGGCTTCTAAGTTTTAGTCCGACTGTTTAGCATGCAGATGATTAATAAATTACTCATTTTATTTATCACTCTGTGAATGGATAAGTGACCACTACATGAAAACTGTCTATAAATTTGGAGGTTTCTGGATTGTTATTTTCAGTAAAGGAATAACCTGAATGAATGTTGAAAAAGTTGATCTTTTCCACCACTTAAAAGAAAGAATATACAGCACCTTTAATACGCCTTTATGTTATTTCATGGATTCTTCATCTTTTCATTTCAATTATTAGTCTCAGTGGAACCATGAGAAAAGCCCCTTACACAAATCTGATGGAAAAGGCTTATCATAAATTATAGTGCAGACCTGGAAAGTTTTAATTAGTATATGACATTTAATATTCTCACAAAGCAGGTATTTGATCTAACTAGGTTTTGGGAAAAAAAGTCCAACTCAAGTAACCTCTTTGCCCATATTATTTGTAATATTGGGTCATATTTCTTGATGGGGATGTTATTTAACTGGTTAATATTTTTAAGGTTTTTAATTAAAAATATTTTGTCAAATATTATTTCTAAAATCTGTTTCAAGATCATGTTTTAAATGCACTTTCTAACCCATTTCTTATAGCTCATGTTCAAACACTGTACTTGCATGCATACACTGTAGTTGTAATTGCAACTGTTTACTATATTGCCTGGCATTTTGTTCCCTTTAAAGACAAGTGATAAGTCAGTATTTCTACACATGGATACTGAATGCAAAAAAGGTTATTAACTGCTAATCCCCCTATTTTACACGTGTCATTTCACTTATGTAAAATTACAAAGCTATAACAAAAGAGATAGTAGTAGTTGGTACTCATTCCTTTTTTTTTTACCCTATTTGCAGGCTTTTATTCCCTAAAGTTATCCTCTTTAGAAATAGATTTAATTTTTTTTATGGCAGGCCATGTTTAGCTTTCTTTCCTGAAGAGTCTAATTTTGCCTTAAACAGCATGTCAGACTACATAATGGATTAAACTAAAACTGTCTGGCTTGTTTGTCATACGATTTATTAGGCTGGGTTTAAATCTTAATTACCCCAAATGTATTAGAGTGAACATTTTTTAATGCACTTCTGTATCCAAGGGGCACAACGAAATGTTTTTTAAAATTAAAACAGATGTTTTACTAACACTTAATGCATTTTTTTTTTTAGCATTTGCAGGCATTTACACTAATTTCATTTGGTCTGCCTATGAAAAGTGAAATGGACCAGTATTATAAATATTTTTATTGCCACATGCTGAACAAAAAGACACCCAGTTCTTTCATTAATGTGAATATCTTTTCCAAATGAGTGGGATTAATATGATTTTAAAATGTTCTCAAAATTTGTATCTGTAATTCTAAGGACTTATTTTTAAACTAAAGCATCAAAATCAGACATATATTTGCAATATGGTTTGGTTTCTTTCGAATTTTGATTTCTACCTCTACCTCATTACCTGAAAATCAAAATAATCCTCACTAGTTGCAGATTAACTGCGATATGGAGGAGCTTTTATACATTTGCCTCACTTTTGCTTTAGCTCTTTTTTGGGTAAAATACTTAGAAGTCATGGGAAGTAACCTGTTTTAAAAGAAAATCTAAAAAACCATACTGGCCTTAATTTCATGCACTAATAATTATGAAGTAGTATATATATATATACACATATATACATATATATAAAAATATATATATTTTCATTATAAGCTACTACATTAATTTTAGATTTGCCTCCAGTGGTTCACTGAAGTAAATCTTTGAATTATAGACATCTTTAACTAATACTCTTCTTTTGTTGTTTTTTTTTTCTGAGGGAGTTCATTATTTTCTAACATCTCTGAAATGAATAAAAGTGTAATTTTATTTTTTTGCTTTCACATTTTACCTGCAATTGTTTTTGAACTGCTACTTTAGGGGAAAAAAAGGATGATTGTGATGTCTATCTTAATTAATACATTATGCTAATTTCTTAATGTATGAAAAGCTGCAGAAAAACAGTTTCTTCATCTCCCTTTCTTTTTGTTAATAATTTATTTGTTTTCTGATAGTTCGTTATAGTGTCTCATAACATTCTAGTGTTCATTTTAGGCCTTCGCTCTCCCCTGTAGGCCTAACACCATTTTGGGGTTCATCACTGGCACTCGGTTGCATAAAATCCCTAGGGAGCATAAAATCCCTAGGGAGCTCATTGACAGCTCTGAGGGCACATGTAATCTTAACCACAGGTTCAGTGAAAGCAACATTTCTGAATTGAGCACAATACAGTGTTTGTGGAAAATCTTAAGGCTTAGAGTATTTTTCTTTTCTTTCCTGAATGAAAAAGAGGCATCTCTTGTGGGAAAGCAGGTATTTCAAAAAAACCCACCTACAATATTTCTACAAAAAAAAAAAAAAAAAAAAAAAGAAAAGACATCAGAGTGGTTGGTGGGGCTCATATCACGTGGAAAATTCTTGGAATTCTAGGATAACATTTAGAGAGGACCTTTTCCTACAGACACCATAATGCGGCAGCAATGACAAGGAGCTTTCTTTTTGGCACTTGGTAAAGGCGGATGTACAGCTTCTAACAACAAAGTGACATATATATATTATTACAATTTAGTATACATTATTATCTGTAGTGTCAGATATGTCTTGTTGTGGTGTAATCCCTTTTTGTTGTTATTGAAAGAATGTGATTGGAAAAAAGCATTATTTCATGTGATGACAAGTCCACTTCATATCCATTCATGTAATCCTGACTTGAGTTTAGGCATTTATTTGTTGAATCAATAGATGGTGTTTGTAAAGTTGCTCAGTAGAGAATCAAAACCTGAGTGTAAGTTAGTGTTGGTGCGAGTTCAAATTTCATCTGCAGATGTGTGTTTCTTCAAACCTCTAGACTCAGACTCTATAGAGACCAGAAACTTTGGATTAAATGTGGTGAAATTTAAGAATTTATTAATAGTAGCCAATATGTTGTGTTTCCCATTGGAATTGTGTTATACCCCAAGCGGAAAAACAAACAACTACTGAAATGAAAAGCAATAAAAAGACAGTGGAAAAATATCACTTCAGCAGATAATATGGAAGTGTGGAAGAAGATTATTAGTATAGAAAAGAAAATAGTAAGAGTCGCAAATAAAACATTTATGACCTGGTCCTTAATGTAATTTTTATATGCCTTGACTAATACCCTTGTCAGATACTGAAACTGTTTGCTTTGAAAGGGGAACTAAAGACTGTAAAAACTACCCTTCTACCTTTCCAACTGCGTAGATTTTGTAAACTCATATACTGGTACTACGCTAAATTTTCTAATTTATGCATATGGTTTCCTAAAGTCTCTCTTTCACAAATTCAGCTTCTGGACTGTCTTACTAAATCCCTTTATTCATGAACAGAAGCAATAGTGAATATTTCCTCCCCCTCTCTCATAGCTATACTGGATAAAGAACAAAAATAAGTATCTGTGATATTTACATTGTACCTTAGGCTTGATGACCAAGTGTGTAGTATTACCTGGTGGCAAAAGTGTACAACAGTGGGAAAATTCAAATTCTTTGTGTCAAGAAGTTAATAAATAAATAAACTACTCACATGAGTACCAGCAACAAAGCAATTTGTTCTTGTCAACTAGCAGATGTTAAATTATGAAAAATTGTCCTCTAAAGATCTGACTGATCCATGAATCTAATTTGTGAACTGTACAGCATTTAGTGTGTTGTAGCACTGGGTTTCTCATTTTTTCTATATTAAGAGTAGTGAGATATGTCTGATGTCACTGTTAGTCTATGCATTATATAGGTAATATATTCAGGCAGGGTAATGAAGTACAGGATATGAGTAGCCTAACAAAATACATAATTCATTTGGTATAGGGAGGTGTTTATTTTAATTAACTTGTAAACATATAGTGTTTCTGAAACATAATTCTTTAATAGGTGATTTTAAAAATACTGTTCAGTCCAGTAGAAGTACATAGTAAAGCTATGCCAGCTTCGAGCAATTTAAACAAATAAATAAAACTTTAAAAGACAGGGGAAATATAATTGTGACTATAAAGAATCATTTTGTTTAAGTAGATAAACACAATTGTATCTGTTGAGGACAGTGTTAAAAATCCTATGTAATAATGATTCTATGACAAGGTGTACTGCTAGGGTAAACATGAGCAACAGGGAGGGGCTGGGGAAATAAACTGATAACTAGATGAGAGTCAATATGAGAGAAGGCCCAATAGCAATGTGTTTTAAGAAAATGTTCCTTTTAAAAATGAAAGCAGTAAACAAAAACAATATATACATAATATCCAGATAGGTATGTCTGTATTGCTTTTCCTGCAGCTCATTTTTCCTGAACAAAACCTTCCAGGGAAGACATTACAGGGGAACTGCTCTAATACAACCTAACATAAGGAGTTTTCATGAAAAAAGTATTTCTTTCCCCTGTCTTTTGAAGTGAAACAAAATTTTAATTTTTGTTTTTAAACTAAGCAGTTCACTTTGTGATGAAAGCACTTCTGTTACCATTTCTGGCTAGTACCACTCAGAGTTGGATCCTTCGCCTGCTAGAGAATCAGATGGCATTTTGAAGAGATCAAATTATTTACAACCATGTAAAAAGTAAGAGGAACCAATGAAAATAGAATCTTTTGCCTCTTCAAAGATGCCCTGAGGTTTCCACTGCATTATATGGCCGTTTCTTTATAACAATCCAGTGAATAAGCAATTAGCTTCATTAGCATCATTAGCCTTTAATGATTAAAGGAATGTCCTCCTGTGACTGCAACACCCTGAGATCTGGCTTTGTTGTCCAGATACTGATACAAAACCAACTGACCTGTGGATAGAACAGCATCTTGATGGGAAAGTGCATTTTGAGGGAAAAGCAAAAAGGATGAGTTCATGTTAATAGCATTTACCTCAAATGGCATTTAGCTCATCTCTAATATATTTCATGTTTGATTCTCTAAAAGGTCACAAAGGAGAATAAATGATGTCATTATTTATGGAGTGAGGAAAATGATGGTTTATAAAGATGAAGTGCATTACCTTGTAGTACATGTCGTGGTACTTTTTTAGTGCAAGTAATAATTGTCATAGCCTTACCCACTTGAAAAATTATTACTAAAAGCATTCTTTTCTGTTGGTATTTATAAAAAGAAAACACTTTTTTGTGTTCAGCTTTTTATTTAGATATATAAATCCAAAAGTATTAACATAAACAGAACTGAAAAGATAAATTAGGACAATTTCTGGAGGTCAACAACACTCATCTATTTTAAACACGCTGCTGGACATGAAGAAATGTAATCTTTCCTTTATTTATTCAAAATCTGTAAAGGGTCTTAAAACTACTATGTCCATACTATTTAATACAGAAATGCTCATAACAACTGTTCAATTTTGTTGATAAACTGTTGGGCAATTGCAGAGATTCTATGTGGTGGAAAGCTACTACAGCGTACCTAAATCTTCAAGGCTTTTAAATGCTTCAGAAATATTTCAAGAGAAAACAAAGCTGTATTGCATAGGAAATACCCCAATTTCCAAACTGCTGAATGAAGCCTCTGACTGATTCTGTAACGGAAACTAGCAATCTTCTCCTTCTTTGCTTTGCTTGAATTACATGGTGCAATGTTTCTACAGAGCTGCCAGGATCTGCTCTCCACTACCACAGCCAGACCGCTGTGATGTATTTTCACAGATTGTATTTTCGCCGTGGGGGGTGAATAGAACAATAAATTTGTGTGCAACAAATCCTTAACCCACTTAGCAATGCCCGAGTGTCGCTGTATCTGTTGTCTGCTGGATGTCATGGTGCATAAATCACCTAATTGCACGGGGGAAGTCACGTGTCTGTAAAAGAAACAACTTATGGAAGTCTTTTATGAGCTCTGGAGTTTGTCCAATGTTATCTGTACTTTTCTAGCTGTGTTTTGAGTGACTTATGTAGGTTCCCAAGGAAGAAGCGTTAAATGTATGAAGTTAAGCACGGACATGGCAAATACTACATGCAACAGAGAGCAAGCAAAGATCTGAGACTGTCTTATTTCAAAGAGAATACATAAAGAACTGTTTTTTATTTCAAAATGCATTTTATAATAGTACAGAGTATTGTTACTTAAATTTATTCTCTCCTCTCAAACTAACAGAATTACCTTTCTTTCTCTTGCAGAATAATGATATAATCTATTACAATGCAAAAGATGATCAGAATGATGTAAGTAATGTTTCATTTAATTGCATTTCCTAAATCCCAGATTTACTTGTAAATTAACTTGTAATCCTTGAAAATTAAGAGATTGAAAATGTGAATGAAACTCTAAGACTAGCATTTAAATATTTTGCAGAAGCAAGAAAGCAAGAAACTTAAAAATGTCTTCAAAAGTGTCCTCAAGAGCCAGATAATATTTTATGTTCTAATTCTCAACGTCTGTTTTCTTTCATGAAGCTTGGGTTACTGGTCAGTCAGAGTATGTGCTGGGAGAATAAAGATGCACACAACAGTATCATTCACGTTTTGAAATGTAATAAAACCATAATTACGGGTCTGGAGAATCAAAATGATAAATGTAAATAATTTACTCTGAAGGAGCCATTTTCTGACCTTATTTTCCAAGCTCATGTTATGTTGTTCAGCATTCTTTGTAAAAAATTTTTTACATGAGGAGAAGGCAGATGTAAAATGTTACTGAACAATTATTTCCATGCACTTTTTTTCTTGCTTATGTGACTGTAATAAGCTTTGGGGAAATTGAAAATCCAGTCACAAGATTTAAACTAAATGTATGATACTTCAATTCCTGGTTTACTAAAACTCTTATTGTAAGAGATTTGAAGTCTCCTATCTGCCATTAACTGTTAAAAATCTTTATGCCTTCTGGAGAGAATACAAGTTATCTTCACCTTCACTTGAGATAATACAACTGCTTGTCTTCATTATAGATTTAATTTATAAAACAGTAGAAAAAATGTTTTAAATGTATTAATCAGAATTACCAGCATGCTTCATTTGCACTTTTTAATCAAGTATTCTTTAGAGATTGATGGCATCAGTATTATAATTGATGCTTCTGCTGTAAGGCAATTAAAGAAGGTACATAGATCATGTCAAGCAGAACT
Source organism: Lophotriccus pileatus (assembly GCA_035583135.1). Classification (NCBI taxonomy): domain Eukaryota; kingdom Metazoa; phylum Chordata; class Aves; order Passeriformes; family Tyrannidae; genus Lophotriccus; species Lophotriccus pileatus. The sequence continues at coordinate 8,757,953 of JAWWES010000041.1, forward strand.
ATTACAAATGCTTATATAGAATTATGAGTACTTGAATCCAAATACAACAAACTGGACTGTCCTGAGTTTTAAAATTTGCATGCTTTAAGTAAATTTTATTAAAAGTAACCTAAATTTTAAAGGTATTTGTCTGTTCTTATTAAAGTCACTGGAATGGCAGGTGCTGATGACTTCTGGAAACAGAATTACAATGCTTAAATATTGGGTTCATCTAGGTCTCAAATATACATGGAAACACTGCAGACTCTTCTCCCCTGTTCCTGCCTGAAAAAAATGCTCGAGACATCCTTTTTTTTTTTTTTTTTTTAAATTTATTTTATTTATTTATTTTTTAAATCAAGAGATTTTAAGGGAAATCATCTCTGAAGCACTGGTTAGTAAAATTGCTTTTGCCATCCATTCTTTTCTGCCTCTAAGTCCATATTTTTTTCCTCTTCCATGCTGCGAGCCTTTGCTTAGTCATGGGAAATGATATTATATTTCTTTTTCAGTAGAATAATTAGCAGCAGAAATTTATTTTTTTTTAAATTAGACATCTAAGGTAGTCCCTGTGGGTACCTCTAGAGAGATGTTCAGTTTTTTCTGAGACAGATGTTTCATGTCAAATGAATCTAGATGTGTGTTTCTCTCTGTTGACCAGTTCCTATTACAGACTATTTAGATCTTAACTTTTGGATGTAGAAGAAATTAATCTCACTGGTCCTCTCTGCCAGTTTTTATTTGTCTCCACTCATCCTTTTAAAATTACAACTTTATCAGAAGAGCAATCCTTTTAAACTTAAATTCTGTGTATTTTTTCTGTATATGCTGCACTACGGTTTGCTTTCCTACTTCCTATTTACATATCACATTCAGGAGATCCTTCTCTCATTTTTCTTCTTTTGTCTCGGTAGACCTTTTTGAATCTAATCACGGTGTTTTCTTGGACTTAAAAAACAAACAAGAATGTGAAGGTCAGTCATTCTTTGGCCTTTGGATTTCTTAGTCTCAGATAAAATGATCAATTTGTAACCCCATAGTCCATCAATCAGTAATAGACCTTTTGTACTCTTTACACTACAACAGCAATTAGATTCTACTTATTTCCCCTCCCCAAAACTGCATGTAATGTGTGAGCACTTCATGATAATTAATGAGTTTTATCGTCGCAACAAGGTAGGAGGCATTATATTCTCATTTTTCATATCTCATCAGAAGATAATGGCCAAACCCGTAATTTAATACAGGTCTCTCCAGTTTTCATTCACTGTCCTTTTCTAAGAACCCTTTCAGTTTGATCTATGGCAGCCTGTGTTGTGCACTTTAATTTGCAGGTGTCAATTTCTTGTTGTATTTGGACAAATGCTGCAGTGCTTTTATTGGACAACTGAGTGGTAGCACATTAAGATGTTCTTTCCCATTAGTTTTCATATTGCTTTGCCCGTTTTCTCTTCTTGTCCTTTGTACCACCACCCTATTTATAGTAATTTTTGCTGCTCAGTTCTTTCCTCTTCTTTGTACTAGTCTCCATTTTGTTTCCAAGGATACCACATCTTGTTTATAGATTTCTTTTAAATCTTTTTTTCTTTCTGTTTCCTTGCATTGAAGTAATCCACCTCTCCACTATATGTACTGAGTTGCTCAATTGCCTAAATTTTCATTTATCCTTAATTCCTTCCTTAATGTTTTTCTCATCTCCTCTTTGCATCTTGCTCCTTTTCCAAATTTTTAGTGTAATTTCTTGTCATATTCTTATAAATTCTTTCCCACACAAGCCACTGGAGCCTAAAGAAAATAAGATTGAAAATTTTCAATGATATGACTGAAAGGACTAAGTACTACAAATAAAGAAATCTTTCTGTAATGTGAAACCAGCCACACCACGCTGGAAGTCTGCAGTTCCCCTGTAGGTCTTACTCCCTAGGCTTTAATTGGGAGTAGCCATTTGTATCTTTTAAAACTGGTAAGCTGTCTGTGCCACATGGTTTAAGAATTATTCCTAATGCAGTGCTGCTTTGTTATTTTGAAATAATTTTTAAACTATTAACTCCTTTTGAGCTTAATCCGCAGCACAAAAGCAGCTATGGAGTTAGAACATTATAAATAATGATATACCTATCTACGTCAAGTTGAAAACTGTTGTGAAAATAAGAAAGGATAATTAGATAAATAGTGAATGTGAATATTAAAAAGAAATCCTGACATGTTTTAAGAAACATTTTAGAAAATAATTTCCACCCTTCAAACTTCTTTTTTTTTTTCCTTCCAATGTGAAGTTTTATGCTCAAAGTAAATACTGGGCAGCAGTGAGCATAGAACAGAATGGTTACCTAAGAGGCATGCTCCTGGTGGGTCTGCTTCCTCCCAAGAGGACACTTGGAGATTTAGAGGCATGCTGCAAGTGGCAGTGGAAGTTTATTGAGTCTCTGCTTGTACCCTTACACAAGTCTTGCCTTTTCCACTAATTTATAGTGTCAAGGGTTGCAAAATTTGCCTTTACGTGCAGCTATGATTAATTTAGAAAAAAGAAGACTGTTGATGAATTATCCCAGATTTACTTGTAACCAGATATGATCCTTCTCTAAATTTGATCTAGGAAATGCTGTCTGGTTTTCGTTGGTTGTTTTTTGCTGTTTTTGTTTGTTTTGTTTTGGTTTTTTTTAGCTCTGTGCAGCAGAATTCAGGAGTTTTCAGGCTTTTCTCCTCATAGCATACATTAAAAAATGGTATAATTATTTAATTTATACAAGTATAATATTTTATGCATTTTGTAGCTGGACATCAGAAGAGAAGAGTTTCCTCTGTAAGGCAGTGTCTCAAGAGCTGCATTTTGGGTCAGGAGGAATCCTTGAGGGGGAAATGGCATCTGAATATAGTCAGTTTTGAGGAGAGTCTGGAGCTGAGGCACGGCAGATGAGGGACTCCAGTGATCAAGTCTCAAAGGTATAAGGTATAAGGAGACTTTTCAGGAGACTGGAAGGGTGATGCCAGGTTTCTGCAAGTCCAACAGCTGCCAGTTGCTGGATTGAAAAGTGAGACTGAGTATAATGACCTGCCCTGACACTACAGAGAAAGCTGGGACAGGGATTGCTTTTACATGTCATCTGACAGATATAGATTTCTTCTAGCTTTTCAAGGTTTTTTTTTTAAACTTACTCTGATAAGACATACCTTTAGAAAGCTCCCTTTTATCTGCATATGTAAGAGCAGTTTTATCTCAGTGCTTTCACTGGGTCTGGGTGCCAGCATACAAATAACAAAATCAATATCTCACCATCTGGGTTTAGCCACCGGTGGATTTCAAAGTATCATTTTTTTTTTCTGAGCTAAAGCTACTGACTTTTCTGTATTTCATAGAGAGTGAAGGATAGGCATTTCCACTGAGAAATTTGTCTAAAATAATTTAGGATGAGCTTAAGTGTTAAACTGTAGAGAATCTAGCCTCCTTTTACAATAGGGCAGCCTACCATGAGTAACTTCCTTAGCTTCTTTAGGTCTCTTATTCCCTCTGCTCTCATTGTATGACAATCAATATGGTTTGACATTACAGTCACAATTAGGATGTGTTGTGTTTCTTTTCATCTTCTCTTTGTCCTTTGCTGCTTCAATGCTGAAAAAATTGTTAAAATGAGTCATAAAGAATTTGCCCCAGCTATTCTCACTTATGATGAGTGACGGGGCAAAGTATATGTCATGGAGACAGTAAAGTGTAGTCAGATAACTTGACAGTAACTGTGATTTGCAGTCCCTTGCAATTCAGAAGGTGCCAACGAATAGCTCTTGTACATACAGCATATTTCTTCAGGGCTTATTTTTATTGTTGCTATTCTTCGTGTAAGTAAGTTGCAGCTATTTTTAGATTTATTTTTTTCTCTGTCTCAACCTACTAGGGTTTTTCATCAGGCCAAGATATTTACATATATTTACATACCTAGTTCTCATATTTTCTTTTTAATGTTGCATCTCTTGATGGTATGTGATAGGTTTATGCATGTGAAAATTTCACTGTTAAACATCATTTAACTCTTGTTTTAGGCAAAATTTTGTACATTCTTGCATGACATTGAAACGGGCTAATGACAGAACTGGTAAATAGACTGAAATATTGGTTGACTGATACTTGGTGGAGATATTTTGAATTTGAACTCTTTGAGAAGTTGATCTGCATCTGTGCCATTTATTCTGCTTCTTAGCAATATGACATGGATTCTACTGAGGTTTTGTTTATTTTGGTTTCTCACTGTAATGGGTGTTAGCTATACAGACCAATGTCCTATTCTAACCCCTTTTTTTATACAGACAAAGGACACATTTTGAGAGGGTAGTTTCCTCTTATTCTTACCTAGCTACAGGAGAGAGAGAAGATTTTTGCTAGTATAAATTATATCTTTCATTATGAAAGACTGTCAGAGTAGGACTGTTGATGCACTCGTACAGAGAACATTTTTAAAGCCTTAGAGAAATTTCATTAGAACACAAATTTCTAATCTGTAATAAATGTCATATTTTTCAACTATATTTTCATTTTTGATTAAAATATTAACCTATATATTTTGGTACTGGAATTTAGTACTTGGAATTAATAATGACATCTATAATAAACCTAAAATTTTATGAAACTAGGAGGGAGAAATTAATAGATTCCCATAGATTCCCTAACTTATTTCTAGTCTTAGAAAGAACTTCATAGTAGTTGTACTTTCTGATTCCTGAGGGTATTCCAAGTCTCTGTCCTCTGCTTCTCAAAAATGCAACAAGTTCCTAAATGTCTCTCTTTTAAGTTACTATATTCTAGATATTGTAGGACATACTTACTTTGATATATATGTTTAAAAATTTCATTTTAATTACTGCGTTTGAAAATGAACTGTCATAAAAAGGTAGATCGATACTTTATCTTTTTTTTTTTTTACCGATTTGATTATACTTTAAGGGATTGTTTCTCTTACACTACAGTGTACAATAAAAATAGTGTTTATGGCCAAAATATGCACTTCTTGCTGTAGTGAAAATTCTGTTACAGAAGTGAATTTTGTTATAATAAAAAGCATTTTATTTTTCTGTTTTTATTTTTCATCTCATTTTCATCCTTTTTTTTTTTTTCAATACAAGAGGACATATTGTTATTCATTCCAGTAATTTCATGGTACTTTGACTTCCAGATCTTTTAGGAAAATGTGAATTCCAGTGTTCTTGCTGTGCACATTTCTCTCTCACATCAGGAATCCTATTTTATCTAACAGTGATCACACTGGATACCATTCTTTGGAAAACAAGCATTGGAACTGATAGCGAGGGCATGATTGACATTGTCTGCTTTAGTACCAAGACTTTTTGTATTATTTACTGAGGAATTTGTGCCTTTACCAACTATCAGTGGGAAACATGTTGGTTCTTTCCATTTCAAGGCATTATAGGTAAGCTTGAGTCCAACTCATAGGGAAAAAAGGCATTTCTTTGAGCTTCCTATTGAAATTATAATGATCTATTGCCACAGGGGGCAGAGGTTCTAGCTTTTTTTTTTTTTTTTTAGTATTATGATTAAAAAAGTAGGTGTCGGATTTATATTCCTTTATTCAAATTTGTGCAAGTCTTCCCTTCTCCCAAATGAATATATGTTCAAGCTTGCAATGAAAAATACATGGTAATGAAATAAATGACTGTCCCAAGGCTATCTCCTACCTGTGAAACAGAGTTATGAAATAATAATGGCAAGAGTGATAACTATAGTTGTCAGTGTCCTAAAAAAGATAAGAATGTTCTTAATGCAGAGAATCCTACCTTGAAGGCAAATTTGCACAAAAGAGCAGTGCTTGAAGTCTCCCCATGGAGGTTAAGTTTATGCCACATCAAAGATCAAAATTCAGCCCCAAAGCTAGTGATTCATCAGTTTAATGGAAAATTTCTTGCTTTAGGGTATTTCCTACTAATATCAAATGCATGAGTGATAACATTTGCAGTGAATGCAGTGTAATTGTTTGTTGGTAAATAAAAGCAGCACCAAAAGCTGAACTTGTCACAGGATATTTACAGCAATAGAAGCAGTGATTTTTAGCAAGCACTTTGTCCGGTTACAGATATCAATGTTTTGTGAGTGTTCTGACACATTGTACGAGTGTTCTGACACATCACCTTGAAACATGTGGGTCACACAGAGATTTTTAAGTGGTACAAAACAAAAGAAATGGCTTGGTCTGAGTTTTCACATGACTTATTGGAGGTGGAAGTAGGCTTTGCAAATTGCAAGTCATATCAAGAATCCTGGAATGAAGCACATACAATATTTCAGTAAGATTTAATATTTAGACTCAAGATGTGTAAATCACCAAAATCTTCAAGACATGTCTTCAAGTTTAAGGGAAAAAAAAAACTAACAAAGGCAATGTGCTGGTGGGTGTATCCCCTGTGATTCTGTTGATTTGCTGCTTGTGCATATGTCAGACTTAACAAAAGACCAAAGGAGGCCTTCCTCATAAGTATGGCTGAAATAAGAGGTAAATATTATAAATATAAAATTTGCTTCAATATTCAGTTTGTCTATGGAGCAAAGGAGACAGGTTGGAATCCCCACTGTGGGAAGTGTATACAATTATTATTAGTTGATTGAAGATTAGTATATAGTTTGGCTTTCCTCAGATGAAATGTTGCTTAACTCAGAGACATAATATCATATTGCCTTTCCTGGAGATATCTTCCAAGTGGTTTATGACTCCAAGTACATTGCCAAATAGGAAATAATCTACACATTGCACTGTTTTGGAATTTTCAGGGAGTTCCCTGTAGTGTAGGTGATCTGAAATGCAGTTCCTTGCCTGTTCCTGCACTGCCCCTGACTGCAAATAAGAGCATTTCTGAACTGACCTTTGTAATCTGCAAAGGGGTAGATCACTTTCTTTGGCCTTTGTATATCCAGTTTATACCCAGTTTTATACCTATCCTCAACATGTTCTGTCCCTGTTGTTTTTTGGAGAACAGATGGGGAAAAAAAATAGATTGAAGAAGCCATATCTAATATCATCAACATTTAATTTGTACGTGTTTGTAAGTGGAGGATCGGCCCATTCTGTGAAGTTTAAGGCCTACTTATTGTATCCAGTGTTACCCTTTCCTGAAATTCTTTTAATATCTCTGACTTCCAGTATATGCCATAAGTACAGTAAAGCAGCAGAGCTTCAGAATCTAAACCTCTCATGTCATGCAAGGTCATTTACTCTGTAGTTCTGCACCTGAGTCACGCCTTGAGTAGGGTTGAGTAGGAAGCAGTCTGGGGTTTAGCTTCACAGGATCACAGAATATTTTGAGTTGGAAGGGACTCACGAGGATGATCGAGTCCAACTCTTAAGTGAGTCACCCATACAGGGATCAAACCCACCACCTTGATGTTATTACTACGATGCTTTAACCAATGAAGCTGATCTCAGAAGCATTTCACATAATCATGGGATTGTTTTGGTTGGAATGGATCTTAAACATCATCTTGTTCCAGCCCTGCTATCATGGCTAGGGACAATTTTCATTAGACCACGTTGCTTAAAGCCCCATCCAACTTGGCCTTGAACACTTCCAGGGATGGGGCATCCATAACTTCTCTGGGTAGCCTAATCCAGTTTCTTGCCCACGTGGTTGTGAAAGGCCATTTGTGCTTCTGCTTCTCTCTTGAGACTTGAAATCTCCCATGGATTTTAGAGCTGGTATGTGAAAAGGTGTGTTAAAGGTATTCTTTATGGTATTGCAAATAAGTTTTAATTCAGTGGGAAATTACATTGTCCAGATCTAAAAACATTTGAACTCGGCTTCAGCTGACCTTTTACATGAGCATTCTATTTTGCTGACTTTTTAAAAATTCTTTCAAAATCTATAGCTTGACCTGTTTCTTCTCCCTTTTGTTTGCATTTTCTTTTTGTTAGTTTGTGTGTTTCTTTGTTTTCTTCTGACGTGCTTTTCTTGGGCAGAATATCCTTCTAAAATTTCCCTTAGTCTCTGTGAATGCTATTCTTTTAATTTATTTCATTGTTAGGATTTCACCATACTAGCATTTTTAAAAAGCATATAAATAGTCTTACATAATGTTATGGCAGTTTACTTAGATTATTGTATGGCATTTAGTCTGCAGGGAATTTCAATGGTCCATAGGTCAGTGCATGGTTTGGTGTTACCTACAGCTCTTACCTACCTAGATACAGCTGCCATTTCATTCGTGAAAAGCTGCCTTAAATTTATGTGAACATGAATTAGAGAGGGATGTTTATATGGTGTTTTTGAGCCCCATTAGTGGGGGAAAAAATAGATTAGGAGGGCTTTTGGAGTTTGTGTAGTCCAACCTTCTCAAAGAAGGTCTGTGCCGTTATTAATGTTGTTATTGACACAGAAGATGGTACAAATTAAGAAGCAGGAGCAATAACCAATTAGTATGTTGCAGGATGTACAAAATCTGGACCCAACCAGTGTGACTGAAGATAAGAATGCATTGTGAAACAGAATCAGATGATGGCTTAGCAAAGCATGGCAAAGACAACTGCATCAGATGAAAAAAATCAAATTAATTAAATGTTCACATTCAGTTGGTGTTATAACTAATTCCCAATGAAGCATTAAGATGATTTAACAGTTCTTGCTCTCCAGGGATATGATCTTTAATCAGATGTGGGGATGGTAAAAGGTAGACAGAGCAATTTATTCCAATAAGCATAGAACAGTTCCTACTTTGAAATTTAATTGGGTGATGTATGAAAAATCTAAATTCGCTAGAGTGCATTTTGGTCTTGAAATTTTAGATGACTAAGAATTCTATGGAACTTTTGTCAACAATGGATATTTTTATTTTATTTCATTACATATTTGAGTACTCTAATGGGATGTGAAAGATCAATGAAGGAGGCTATGAATTTTAAGGGATTTTTTTTTTTTTTAGTTTAATAATTAACTGGGCTTTTCTGAACTCCTAGTAACATTTCAGTCAGTTAAAGTAAGATTGGCTTTTCTTCTAATATGACCCGATATTTCTAGCACTGATTAATGCTATTATCTTATCCAGCTGAACCACTAGTATAGTCAGTGCTGAAGTAGACAGTTCTGTGTAACACCTGATAATTTAAGGGCATGTAGGAAAATCACTCTTAGTGAATACCTTGGTCCTGAAACCCTGATTTATCCCAGACCAGGATGTAAAAGTCAGGAGGGCTATAGAGATGTTGCCTAAACCTTCAGGAATGGAAGGGATGGAATTAGGGACCATTGAGGCTAATCAGACATACGCACACATGTCCATGGCACCAGCTGAGATGGATTCAAGGGTGCGGAAGTCACTATGAGACAGCTCTCAGTCATCCTCAGAACACGGTGGGGATTGGAGAGGTCTCTAGTGACTTGGGGGTGGGAAGGTGTCACATTTATCTTTAGGAAGATAAATATGTCTTATATTTCTTGTGTGCTTAAATATTTAAAGTACATATTTCATTTTATCTGACAATGCAGTTCAACAGAAAATAGGACAGGACATAAATTAATTTTTGCATACTGATGTACTACAGCAGACTTTGTGCAGATTTGCAGTGAAGGTAAGCTACAATCTCTAATAATGAGAAAACATACCTTTTAATTCCTTTGTGATTATTAAATAAGAAATCAAGGTTTGAAGAAATACAAATCCTAACTTACTAAAATATCATGTCAGTTTTAGGAAAAAACAAGCTGATTACACAGGTCCCTTTAAGGTAAATTACCTCAATTGCTAATATGCTGTGGTGGTTTCAGATTTTCAGCCCCTCACCCTGCTGTCTGACCTAACCTCCTTAGCCTTATCTTGTTGGGACACTTACAAAATAAAATCTCTGCCTCTTTGGATTAGAGTCGGTGATCTCCTGTTCATTAGTTGCTTAAACAGGCTGGCTCAGGCAATTTAGCATTTTAGTTTTCAAGTAGGCATCAAGGAGATGGAGGAAAGGTCGTGACTTGCAAAGTGGAGCAAGTTCCCTTTGGTAGGTCTGGTAGGAATTTGAATTGTTATCTTCAGGTAAAAAGAGTAAATCAATGCAAGTGTGTAATCCTCTCTTGGAAAACTGTGAGATTTGAATTTTTAGTATGATATATTGCCATGTTCTCTCCCATATGGACCACTAGTCTACCATGGACCTCCTCCTTTAATACTTGTCATGTGCTGACTACCTTTTCTAGCTGGGTAATTGTTCATCATGTCATTGAAAACAGGCTGTCTCTTTCAGTTCCCTACCTGCAAAATTGTATAGAAGTTTTATTCAGTGATTTGCTATCTATAGCTATAAAATGCAAGGACAGGCCGTGTGGGTATGATTCAAAATATAAACAGTACCAGTGCTTTCAACATTTTGCTTCACAACATTGATGATAAAATTCTGGTATGATCATTAGAAATTCAAAAGAATTGCTGTTACAATTTTGCTAATTCTTTTATTACTATCTTTTAATCTTAAGGTCAGGACTTTTTAGCTTATTGACAAATGATATATCTTATGAATGTTCCTTTTTTTGTCGGAAATTAAGAAAATAGTTTTATAGAAGAAATTATAATTGCCTGAGTTGTGGTATTTAAGGCATAGTCACAGACGTAATGTCAACTCTTTCAAACAGAAAAGGATTTCCAGAACCTTGGCTTTCTCTTTTGAAAATCCCTCCACATGAAGAAATTAAGAAAACCCAATCGTTTTCATTTGTTTCTCTAATATGTAATTCACTGAAGTGTTGCAAGATTTGTATACGATCATGGAATACTTTGGATTGGAAGTAACCTTTAAAGTTCATCCGGTCCAACCCTGTGCAATGAGCAGGGACATATCAGGTTGCTTGGAGCCCAGACCAATCTGACCTGAAGGTTTCTAGGGGTGGGGTATCTACCATTTCTCTGAGCAACCTGTTCCAGTGTTTCACTACCCTCATAATTAAATACTTCTTCCTTATATCTAGGCTGAATCTACCCTCTTTTAGTTTTAAACCATTATCACTTCTCTTATCTCAAGAGTCCCTGCTAAGAAGTCTGTCCCCAGATCTCCAGGTCCTTACATCTGATAAATTAATTACATCAAGGATTCAAGAAACCAACATCATGATGCAGTGAATTTTGTGAATATGTTGGGATACGTATGAAAAGAAAACATTATTCTGTTTGAGATTTATAAAAATTTTGTGTGTACTTAAAAGTTATGATCAGAAGGTGTGAACCATAAGATCAGATAAATGAGTGCATAACCTCCCCAAAGGGTTTTGAACCATCCACAAAATATCATATAGTTTTGTATATAGTAGACAAGCCTGTAAGTAGCTGTATAGAAATTATTACTAAAGGATAGTTGCATTCAGAAAAAATAGCTTAAGAAGAAAAAAATACTTTTAAACTATTTTGTCTCTATTCTTGGCACATACTAAAACTACTCAGATGGCAGAACACTGAAAATAAAATGACTGCTATAAAAGCTTGTTTTGATTTTTTAAATATAACTGTTCAGTCCAGAGTTCCATTCATTTTCTTACTGACATACATTAACCAATTGATGCATTAGAAGCATGTGGAAACACTTAAAGCACTGAAAGCATCTTGCATCTATATTAAATATAATGGCCCTCGAGCCTAACATACTGATGGGTGCAAATATAAAATTATTTCCCTTCTAAAGTCCCTACTTTCCTTTCTGAATCTAACTAGACCCTACATATATTAATATACATATTCCCATGTTTATATGTCTGAGCACACAGACGTTCATATTCTTATGTTTAACACCTCCCTGTTGCATGAAGTAAGAATAAAGTAAGAATAAAGTAAGAATAAAGTAAGAATATCTCAGTTCTGAGCCAACTGTTTTCTTATTTTATTTGTAATTCTTTTACTTGAGTTTTGTCCCTAAGAGTAAATAGAAGGATGCCACTTCACTTAAAATCTTCAAGTAGCTGAGTGGAGACCATAACCCCCCACTGACACACCAATGAAAATGAAATAAATTGTTTGCAGTTCTGTCACAACCACAGAAACACACTCAGCAGTTTTCCCGCAGCTGGAAAGTCACATCTACTGAAAAGGAAAGAAAAAAAAAATGTTATCAGAAGGCAATGCACTCATTACTTTACCTAAAATGATGTGAAAATGCTGTGGCTATTGAAAATGTGTTCTAGCTGCCCCTTCAAAATTAACTCCCCCCTATCTTATCCTTAGAAGAACTGTTCTCATCCTCTGATTGCTGCAGGCATGTTGCTGAGCTGTGTGCTTCAAGCAACATATCATTTTACTCTCTCTGTTAGGTCCAGCCATAACTTTTGAATCAGGCCATAAGCAGTGTTGGAGGTACTGCGTATGTGGTTCTACGGGATTAATTTCCTCGGGGAGGAAAAAAAAACCCAAGAAAACAGCAAAATTGAGTAAAACAGCAAAAAAAAGAAAAAAAAAAGAAAAAGTAAGAAGAAATGGTATGCTTATTTTCTTAATTTCAACAGCTATTTGGAAGTAAAAACCAGGCAGAAGCGTAAAGATGAAAACAGAATTTTTTTTTTTTACTTTGTTTAAGTTAAGACAGGAAGGAATCACAGAGCAAGAATTTTGATTTTATCTCCCCATTTGTTCTCTAAAATGGCAATGGTAGGGACAGTGAGGTTTTATGCAAAACCAGACACTGGATACTAAGATATGGAAAATACTACCAACCAATTCCTTCCTATATTACATAAGTATGAAAGCAGGCAGGTATTATTTTTTCTAGATGGCTATCTGTTCAGGAATTGAAAGATTATTCTTTTGTCGTGATGCTAAATCTGTTCTGATGCTTTGATCAACTTCTACTTTGCTCCTGAAAAGAGTCTGTCTTCAGAAAACAATTGAACATTGCTTCAGTTTGCTTGTGGTTTTTTTCTGTGTTTCCCTGATTATTTTTTTTAAATTAACATCAGCTTTCTGATCTTCAGTTTTCAACAACTGCAAGAAGCTAAAAACAAGTTTTATACTTGCAGAAAAACATTCTGATTTTCACTGTAACCAGTATTTTTTAACTAAATGAAAATTTGCAAGTAGAGACACAAAATCCACTCATCTTATAGCTGTGATGGATGAAAAGTAACTGGATGCTGTAAAAGAGTATCTGGATATGTTCTGCTGCAATGAAATGGGCAGCTAAACTGTGTCACAGTTTCTTGAAATGACCTTGTTTGAATTTGTTTTAATGGATATTTGCTTTTCTAGACACATCTTTCAGTGATACTTCTTGGCATAAAGCTTCCAGTTATCTCATGTATATACATTAATTTATGTTCACAAAGCCCTTGAGAAAGAAATTGCGTTATTTCTGCTATATATTTGGCTTACAAAAAAAACCACAGAAGGGAGCCTCCAGTTTATTGTAGGTCATACCAAAAGTGATTTAGAAAAGATCACAACGGCTACAGAAAAACTCACTTTATCCGAATTTTAGCTGCTATATCAAATTCCTTTTATTCTGATGATGAACGGTAGACACATGAAAAAAAAATTTTATTTGTTAAAAAAAAAAAGGCTTAAAATGGCATGTGAACTGAAAAGAGAAATGGGTTTTATCTGTCTCTAAAGGGAGAGAGAAATTGGTCTGGAAATTCATTGCAGAGAAATGAGTGAGTTATTTTGCTGACTGCCAGTGGTAGGGAACAATGTAATGCAATAAAGGAAGGCCAGGTTTGAATAGATAGAAAATTAATCCTCAGCCACTATCTCCCATGGGATTTTCCTGTGCCAGTATTGATTGCGTTTCAGCTCCTGACTTGGGAGAGAAATTGGTTGGAGGAGTTGGATTTTAATTTTATTCACATGCTGGATCGCTTTCCTTCAAAATATTTGTTTTCCTACTTTCCTGAATACAAAGTTTAACTAGGTATTTAAACTGTACCAACTGACAACACAATCTGTCAGACTTTTCACAGAAATGCCAGACAAAAATAATTCATAATATTGAGGTTTTTCTTTTTAAACATTCCTCTTTTTTTCTGCTAATTTAAATGTAAGCTACTTGAAATTAATAAGTTTGACAAATGAAAACTATATAGATTTAATTTCTATAGGAGGAAGTGCTATAAATTTGGATGTGTAAGGCCTGGCACAGCATTGGTCTTGCTGCTCAGGAGGTATTGGCCCAATTGAGTTCAACAATAATTTACATAAAATGCTTCTGATACTTACCTGTTGTGTGCAGATTAGATTTCATAGGACAAAATGTTCCTGTGTAAGAGAAACTGTAATTTTTAAAGGATTTTGTCATTTGATGTCTTTGGGTTTTGGGAGAGATCAATGCCTTGTTTCAATATCAGAGCCGTACATCACAAAATACTCCCAGGAAAAGTCAACAAGAAAAATGTGAAAGCTAAATTAGTTTATGTGGATATAGATCCACTGCATTAATAAGTTAAAAAAGATATTTTAGATTAATATTTTTTTTTGTATTATGGAATATTGGTATGAAGAATAACAGACTGGGTCTTTATCACAGTCTTTTTTAGGGGGGCGTGGGCATGTGTGCTTTTAGAAATGTGAGAAGTAGATTTTATGTTTGAAAGTTTCAGACATTTAGTTCTATTAACTAAACCCTTTAATTTTCAACAAAGTTTAATCAAATTTTGGCTCAAGACCTGAGTCATCTTTCATAGCAAACTAGTGAATGGAAAGACTGAAAGGTTGTATTTCTTAATTGGAATGAAATTGAAATATCAAAAAGAAGAAACATGATATTTTTATGTTCAGATGCTTCAGGGATTTCAGGCAGAAATCTAAATATATTGTAATATGAAAACTTCTGTGCAAGACCTGCTAGGATGGACCATATGGCATATGGTGTGATTTGTGGGACCAGGAGTTGAACTTTGATGATCCTATTCAGTCCCTTCCAACTCAGGATATTCTATAATTGTGTTTACCCCTTTTCTCTTTTACCTCACCCCTTCCCTCCCAAATATATCTTGTGGAAAGTTAGTTGAAAGAAATCTTTTGACATTCACTGACTCTGGTGTTTTAGTGTAATAATGTGGCCTGATGAATCTCAATTCTTTTCTGAATTGATCTGTAAAAGCACTGAGTTCGTACTTGTGTAATTTCAGAAATAATAGAGTGTTAGGATTTTTATTTTTTCTTTAATCAAATTACTCTCAGGCAGGAGGGGAATTTTGTCTCATGTATGATTGATTGTTGAGATAGCATTTGAAGAATTAGACAAACTCATTACTTTGAGCAGCACGAAACTGAAAGATAACTTGAGAACTCCAGAATTTGCTTAATGTTTAGCATTCCAGTTCTGAGGGGAGAAATAGTCCTGTGTGATAATATAGATGAAAACAACAATAGAAACAACAAAACCCAACCCAACCCAACCCTCGTCCCACAAAAAAAAACAAAACAAAAACAACAACAACCAAAAAAAACCAACAAAAAACCCCCAACCAACCCAAAAAAAA
>JAWWES010000041.1:8773460-8809218 GCA_035583135.1 Lophotriccus pileatus
CCCCTTCCAGTCTATAAAGAAACAACTGGGCTGTGTCAAAGGTAACATCAAGATTGTTAACTAGTTAAAAAAAAAAACACCAAAACCAACCAAACAAAAAAATAACCCAAAACCAAACAAACAAAAAAAACCCACCCCAAACAAACAACTTCCCCTCAAAAAACCCTAAACAAATGAGCAGCAACAACAACAAAAAAACAAACAAAACCAACCCTTTGTAAAAATTACATTGTCTGATGTTACCATAATGCATATATTTCAACTCATATGATGTATAAACTGTACTGATCCTTGCTCCAGTTTGCACACTTCCGAGTAAGGTATAATGGTTGTGGGGGTTGACCTGGAGTGGCTGCCAGTTGCCCACCAAGTCCTCTATCACATTCGTCTCTATCACACCCCTACCCCAGCAGCACAGAGGGGAGAAAATAAGACCACAAAAGGTTTGTGGATCAAGACAAAGACAGTTTAATAAAGAAAAGCAAAGGCCACACACTGAAGCAATAGAAAACAAAAAAATCTATTCCTTACTTCCCATCGGCAGGTGATGTCCAGACACTTCCTGGGAAGTAGGGCCTTAATGATGAATGCCTGCCTCCCCTCCTCCTTTCTCTTAGCTTATATTGCTGAGCACAACATCCTTATGTGTGCAGTATCATTTTAGTCTGCTTGGGTCAGCTGTCCTGGCTATGTCCCCTCCCAGTCTCTTGCCCAGCCCCTGAGTGGGGTTATGTACTAAGTAACAAGTTGAACTTCTCAGTGTAAGATATAGTAGTTGTGCTGCATAAAAGTAGCAAAAATTAGTCGGTGCCTTCTTTTCTACCAGAACTTTAATAGGCTTGTGTTGTGAGATCCATCTCACCTAATTCTAGATAGCTGTATTGCAGGCTTCAGCATCTGGGTGATTTGCCTACGGCTGCGTTTACAATCAGTCAAAAGTAGGAGGCACTTCTAAAGCATGATTCATGACATGGGAAAATAGGTGTCTAATTAAGATGAGATGAATTGTACTCCAGACATGACTGTTTCTCTTCACTGCCTAAGAAGGCAGGCTAGGATGATGAGCACAGCACTGCTATGTTGTTGAACACAGTGGATGTCTCTGGTTACATGAGTTCTGCCCTTTGTGTTTCCAAAGGAAACCACTTCCTTGAAACCAATCTGAGACTGCTGCTTGCTTCAGGCAACATTTGAATCTATATTTATATTGCATTTGTCTGTAACCCTGTGATGAATCAGATGAGAAAACATAAGCAGTTCATTAGATGACTTTGTGGATAAGTTAAAATTTAGCTGTCTATAATTGATAGGGGATAATAATAAGCAGAATAGCTTCAGCACACACATGCCTGAGTGACCAGCAGGTGCTTCATTGTCAGCGCTATCTATCAAGCATAACACATTTTCAGAAACTGATGACTCTATAGTATTAAAAATATCCTTATAATTGCCTACAATTGCTGGCCTGAGTAACCATTCAATATCATAGTTGATTTGTTATTGCTTTAAGTGGCAGTCTATTCATGTCATGGGACCTCCTGTTCCAGCTGCAGCTGAGACAGATAAAGACATTGCCACCTCCTCCTGGGCCTTCACTACCTCCTTGGTTCCGTATCCATGTAATTTTTGTAAATGAGTTAGGAAAATCTCTGCTTTTCAAAATTTTTAAGAACTAGTCCAAATTGACTGAGTCAATTGGAAGGAATCAAAAAATGTATATCAGGGTTAAGGCAGGTAAGAGAGGATGGGAACCTAAGACGGAGAGGTGATGGTGAGCACCTGAGCATTTGGGGACATTTTCACCCAGGCAAATATAGCCAGTACATGAGATTTCATTGTGAAAATAGACCACTGAACAAATCCTGATTCAATCAGAAGTTCCAAGAAGGCTTAATTTCCTTTCGTTGTCTGAATTTACACCACAGTTTCTCAAAAATCCGCTTATGAAATGTATACAAGTGGTATCATTTTTAGGCTTGTGATTTACTGTGTAATCTGCAGAAGGAAAAAATGAGATACAGTGTTTATATTTAAGATTCAGTTCAAATTATTACATGTAATAAAAGGTAATGTACTTGCCTTGCATTATGGTTGTAAACATTACATGCAGTTATGAAAAATTTAGACATGTAAGGTGTTATACTCTTACTTTCCTTTTGCAGGTCTTCATTTCACTGAGTTTCATTGCATAAGTTAAAATTAAAAGCAAACTATACAAAAATATTCCTTGACCTGGAGCAAATAACTGTGTTTATACACAAATACAGAATGTTAGCAATGAAAGAAAGGCTATGAATCATTTAGGTAAAAAGAGGCAAATGTTAATGGATTTTTTTTTTAGCATATTTTGTAATATTTTGCCCTTTACATATCTTTCTTTAAAAAGCCTGAAAAGAATGACACTGAATCTGGCAGCCAGAGAATCAGACCGGTATTTGAAGATGATCCTGTTTTCCGACGGCAAACGTCTTACCAGCATGCAGCAGTCCACATACCAACAGATATTTATGAAGGCTGTAAGTAATATGTGACCAAAGTGATCTTACATTTTAATACTAAGCTCATTAGTTGTGTCCCGTTCTTACAACAAATAACCTCCAAACTAAATTTTTGCCTCCATTTTTAGTACAAGATTGCTGTTACTGTCACCTTTACTTCTTTCACTAATACTTCAGAGATGTGCTCTGTTAGATATACAATTCATTTTATGAATTAGTAGGAGCCACAGTTAAAGAGATCTGTTGGGATTGGATCTGAGTTTCACAAATGGAACTGGAGACGAAATGAAACTCTTAAATATTCTAATTTTCTGATCCGTTCTTCCTCTATGCTTTTCTCGTTTAAAATAAACAATTCTTGACAGCTCTTATTTATGTGCTGTTTGGCCTCAGACAGAGATGAGTTCTGAAAACATTTTTGAGTATCCCAAAATCAGATACAGTTCAGGTAAACAATATTCTGTGTGAGATAGTAGTACCAATATTGTATGCAGTGCATTTCTAGAATTGCAGTAACAGACTTAAGCAAAGAATTTGCATAAAGTCTTTCTAAACTATGCAAAAAAATGCATATTCTGTTGAGGATTCATTAGTTGTATTTCAAAATTAAGTATTTATCTTTCAAGATGTAAATAAGTTCCTTTTCCTGCATTCATCATCAAGTAAAAATCTTCATATAAACAGAAGACATTTTGGCATTCAAAGTGCCTGCATGTTTTTAAAAAGGGGGAAGGAAAATTAAATAGGATTCATGTATTTTTTTTAGGTTTTGATTTTTTTTTTCAATTTAGGGTCCTAATTTCTAGTATGCAGTCATTTTACTGTTTCAAAGCCTCATCAAGAGGAAAGAGACCCTAGTGTGACCCTGAGCTTTTTAAAATTCATGGCCACAGTTGCGTGCAGCTTCCAAAGATGACACAGGGATGAAAATGGAAATGTCAGTATGATGGGGGAAAGAATCATGGTAACTCGTATTCTTACACGGTGTGCTTGACTGACAGACCTAGAGGATTATTCTGGGTTTCAGGCTTTAATAAGTGCTAAAGTGCACCTGAACTGCAGGATTACAGAGAACTGACAGGCTATTTGCTTTGTTTTTGTTCGAAGAGAATTGATACTTCAGTGTTATGAAATGTTATAAAAACTTGTCGCACATTACTAGGATATTTATAAACACCATGTGAACTTTGATATAAGATTGTCATAACACTATGTAAAATGTTTTGTTGTTACACTGAATTTAAGATTTTAGGTGGTATTCCTAAAGACACTTCTATCCCTTAAAAATGCATGCTAGGTAATGTTACTGTACAGCCCATCAACCTAAAAATGAAGACAGATTATGACTTCCGTAGGAAAGGTACAACTTCAGTATCTAATAAAATGAAAATAACAGACAGAAATGTACATTTCTGGAGAGAGGCAACTGCATGTGCAACATATATGGTTCATGATTCTTATGGGTCTGGCTTTTATATTTATTACCAGGGATGTGGAAGCCTAGAAAATTACCAGGAAGACTGTAATTCTATGTCAGAAAGATCAACTAGTTGTGTGACTGGGTACCTTTCAGTTACAGATGGAGTTTTCAGAGATAACAGCATGAGAATACCTCAAAATCTTAGATTTCCTATCAACAAATACAAAATGATCACCAGGTTTTATTTTATAGTTGAAAAGTTCATGTGTCATCTGAACACAGTGAGCATCTGGAATGTAGTAATTCAGCAATGTAGAATTAAATTTTTCTCTTTTTCCGACACAATCTACAAGCAATTTTTATAACCCTAGAAAGATTGATAACATATCTAGAACACTGTTTTCATTCTTCTTCCGGTTCACAGGAGCTAACTTGTCATTTCTTGATAGAGGTTTCAGTTTGCACTATACTAGGGAACAGTTGTACACTTTGAAAACAGTATCTGCAATTCCATGTCTACATCACAGTGTGCTAGGGAGCACTTACAACACAGGTAAGACAATGAATCCTTCTGAGAAACAGTGGATGAGACACAGTTTACAACTTTTATTGCTTGGAAGCCATTTTTTTTCTTTTTTACTGAAGTACACCTTGAGAAGCAGATTTCATTTTTTGTCCTTTATTGTATATGTTTTATAGGATGCCAAGAGAAACAAAGAATTGCTCTTTGGATCTCACAGAATAGTTTTCAATGACTGAATATTTGACTTGCCTATTCTTCCTTGAGATTGGTTTTCACTTCTCTTGCCTCTTACAGTAGCAGGTGGTTGTCTCTAGGGGAGAGGGACAATTACTGTGAGAGCCACATGCAGTCTGAATTTTCATTTGGACCTGTCAATCACACTTTGTCATGTTAATTATTTTTTTTCTGTTTAAAGCTGGGAATTTGAGATTCCCTTACTCTTAATCATAGAATCATAGAATTACTAAGGTTGGAAAAGACCTGTAAGATCATCAATGTGTTATCTATTAAATCTTACTTTCCTATATGGGTTTCATTTTTATTGCAGTTATTACTTATGATTATGTATGATTTTTAAAATATAAATCAAATGACAAATTCCTGTCCATTTAGATTTCTGAAAATGGGAAAAAAGTTTGGGTCGTAATTCTGTAATGGTACCCCACCTGTTTAAACTTGAAAACTAGTATGTGCTATAGAATAATATTCTTTGGCTTCCTGCATGTATAGTGATTTGCTTATTTTGAAATACAGTGATGAGCTTCTTATAAAGTAGTACCTTTTATTTAACCGTAGAAATATGTGATATAACATTACAAAATATCCATTTGCTGCATCCAGGTTATTACTGTGTGGCTTATTTGATTTCAGAAAAAATATTGTGAAAGTTGGTTGGTTGTTTTTTTTTTTCCTTCCCTGAGTCTGGTGCCAAAACCTATGCAGAGACAGGGAAAAGTCTAGGGACTTAATTTATTTACCTGTTTCTGAGGATTGGAGTCCCACCACAGGGGAGGTCAATCCGAATAAAACAGACCCAAATCAGGCTTTTAGATCAGTATTTTTCAAGAATCCCATTTAGGTTCTGAAATAAAATCAATCTGCAGCTGAAAACAGAACAGACCCTCAGGTCGTCTTTCTACCACATGCACTGGGAATTAGTCATGCATCTCCTATTAGCAATAGCAGAAGTCTTATTTCTAAATCCTCATTAAAACTGTACCATGCTTATCCCTAGGCAGAGTATAAGAACTTCAAGCCAGGAGTAAGAGGAAATCCCTGGCACAAGGCAAGTGAGGTTAATCTTCCCAGTGGATGACACCACATGCCCTCGCTGTCTGAGATTCATAATGCTCCATCTTGCTCTAGGTGTCTGTGCTGGTGTAGGTTTCAGGAAAGGTGTTAGGCACAGCACACAAACAAGGTTTTCTTTTTTCTGTGTAGTTATTCCTTCCTTAGTTCCTTAAAATCAGAAATATTGCTTCCACATTACTACTTGATTAGCTTTCAAGAGTTGATTAAGTGTCAGGTTGAAAGTAATGTGTCGTGAACATGACAACATCACTTTGAATATGTTGGGACAGCTACCAGCAAGAAAAAAGAGCTTTCCCTGCTCAGAATGCATTAAACCAGCCATAAATAGAGTTACAATTAATTGATGGTTCATATACCTTAATAATCATCAAATATACATACTGGTATTTTGTACTCTCATGGCAGTCAAAATTTTTCTGCTGCTTAAAATCTTGTGTTTATTACATATTATTTGATAGCAAGTTTGGCAGTGAACATAAATTTTGCCTTTTTAGTAGTGCATCACATAAAGCAGTTATTGATAAAGTGTTTTGACATAGTAGTACTTAGCACTGTCAGACAATCAAAACTTTTAGGAATAACTTGAAAAATTCAGGTTTGATGTTATAGTGATTTTTATCTTGACTGAAATAATATCTCTTTGACTGGGATTTTTAAAATGTTGGACAGTTTTATCTTGGGTCTCTCAGGCTATCAGCTTGATAAGAAGAAATATTCTTTGGAAATAGTGGTCTTGAGAAAGGTGATCCTGCCCATGGCAGGGGCAGCTGGAACTAGATGAACTTTAAGGTCCCTTCCAACCTAGGCCATCCTGTGATTCTGTGGTTCTATGAAAAAAAAGCCCTTAGAAATGCTGGGGAATGAAACCACAAAAGCCAGAATATTCCTCCTCAAAAAAAAAAAAAAAAAAAAAATTCAAATAAACTAGGAAAAAGTGCATTATCATTTATTTGTGGAAGGTCTTATGTGTAGATAATAATAAGATTTATTCAGGAATCAAGATATTGATGAAGTGTTGTGTAAATATTTTAGTGTGCTGCATCAGCATTCCTTAAATTACTAAAGAAGCAATAAAACTTTTGGGTGGTTGTTGTTGTTGTTTTTAGTTTAAATAACAGTTACAAACAGGCAAGATGCTTTTATTACTTAAATTAAATTGGCTCAATGTATTTTAAGAGTAAAGGTTTTTTTGTTATAGCTGAGAAACTGAAACTATTCATAACTATTTTTCTCCTGGTTTCTTCTAAGGTATAAATGAATAGCTCAGGTTTAATACAGCTGAGATTGAAAAATGATTGTTTGAAATATCTGATTTTGTGTGTGCTCACACCTTTAAATTTCGAAGTAGACATTATTTATGTCTTATACAGATGTCGTGTGAGATTACTTTCTCCTAATTTTTTTCATGTTCTCTGTTATTTTAATCAGTGAGTTATCTGTGAAAGCATCAAGTGAGTGAAGTGGACCTTTAAATGAATTTTCAGTGTCAGCCTGTTTTAAATACCAAACGCTATGGCCTGGGGTAACTATAAAGCAAATGTTAGTTGCAGTACTGCCTGGTTGGTTCAATATTAAACCTGGAAGCAAAATCCTGATGCAGAAGTTTAAGTAAAGAACTATAGGGCCAGTATTGCTTTTTATGTTCTGACAATTATAGTGTTGTTTTTTTGTTTTTTGGTTTTTTTTTCCCAAGTAGCTTGCTAAAGCTCCCTGAATTATATTATTATTTAAATGAGCAGCAAGAAGAAATAGCTTTTCTAAACTGATGAACAGGTTGGTTTTCTTTGTCCAGAAGTTCAAACAACTTGAATAGTGTCCTTCATCATAAGGAGGTACTTTTACATTTTAGTATTCAGATTGCATTAGTTTCATTGGATGGATGGTTTAGCATAGTCACCTGATGTCAAGCTGACCATGACTTCTGTTTAACGTTATCAAAACTTAAGATAATAAGGTAGGATAAGGAAAGACTGCTCAGTAGACAAGGTTAATTTTTTCCTCCTTGAAAGACTAAGTTGATTAGGTACACGCTATCTTGAAGATACAGCTGTAGTAAGGAATTATCAGTGTAGATTTAAAGCAATGTGCCTAATAATGATGCATCACAAAAATTATATAATACAATATTCTCAAGCTGAATATTTGAGAATACATCTTGGCCTGGAAAGTTTATCCAAGACTAACTGACTGTTAAACATGACATAACATTATTAAGGGGAAAAGAAATAGTGGCAAATCTGAAATAAAACATGCTTCTGTTATAATTCCAGGTACTCTTCCAGACTTGCATTGTCTTATCTTAAGATGTTTGAATAGAATTTTCAAATGTTTCTGCAAAATAAAAAAGCAAAATTTTTATTTTCAGAAGTTAAATTTAGAACCTAAATGCCATAAATTTTCATAGAGATGCAGTTGTCTACTGGCAGTGGGTCTTTTGAAATATTGTACTTCTGAACTGAAAGATGTTTATTTGAAATGAATCAAGAGTTAACTGTCTAAAATCAATATGACTTTTTATTTGTTATTTTGTATGTATTGCTGTGGGAGCTGACTGAAAGACAGCTTTATGAGATTCTTGACACTTAATATTTTTTTAACCTTTTTGAAAACTAAGTCCTTATTTAGAAATATTAGGGAAAGTTATATAACATAATAATTTATGCCTAAAATATTTGTGTTAATGTTTGGTTTTTGCTAGGCTTTGTTACTTGTCTCAAGTTGAAAAGAACAGATATTAATTTTTACACTTCTATCTGCTATTTTGTGTTGAAAAGTTTTCTCCTAAGCTAGCAGTTCAAGTACTTCTGCAGCTTAGAGCTCTAAAATATTTTAAATATTTTACATCTATTTGGATCATTTAACCTGAGGAAATGAAATACTAAATCCAAGCTGAGTGAACAGTCCAAATTCTCTAACAATTCATGATAGGAACCTTTTCTTTATCTTGGTAAATCCTTTTATCCTACAGAGCCACTTGTTACTAGGATGACAAGAAGTTATAGGGTTTACTTTATGATTTGTTGAAAAGAAGTTTTCTTCATATCTTCTCTTCCCAGTTGTTATTTTTACTTTCAAAGTGTTTTATTTTACTATAGTTCTAATTTTGGCAGAACAAAAATATTTTCATTTCCATTGCCAACTTTCTTTTATGGTGTAAGCATATTAACACAGCAAGTCTGTGCCCGTGAAGAGACATCCTACTTTTCTCTGATTCAGTTTTAATCACTCCTCAAGAGAATCCCAAACTTCATGGTTACCATCTGTGCTTCACTAGAGAAATGCACTTAATAGTGCTCTCTTCTGATCTCTGAGATTCCTGTTTGTCAGCTGTAGAAAGTTATCTTCTAATTGATATCTTTACAATCTTCTTTGCACCCTACTTTACCTTTAATAAATAAATATTTAAAGACATATTTAATAACAAAAAAATCCTATATTGCTAAAACACACCTACAGTCAGGGTGCTGTACTGACACAGAATTCCCCCTAAAAACCACAAAATGAAGTCATATTTTATTATGTTAACTCTTATTTCTTTTTAAATGCAATAAAATATATCAAGAATTATTTTTCTATTTCATTAAGTCTAGGAAATGGTTAATTTATTTCCTTTTGTTGTTGCTGTTGTTCATGCTCTTTTTAAAAAGGAGGCAAACCTAAAAAATATTGAGTTTGGGTTTTCAGTAAAACACCACGGGCCTTAGGCATGGACCCAATCAAAGCTTGTGGGCTTTTTCACAGTGACCTCCTTGTGGACCATCAACTACCAAACTTGCTATATTGTGTCATTCCTCTTCTTGTAACCAGAAGTTCATCAACGTGGATCTCTGATGTTATACAGTCTTCTTAAATACTCAAAGGGTGTGATCTCCTACTTGTTTAATATTTTTAATATCACGAGGAGTTGAGAAAACCCATATAAGAAGGCAAACTGTCATACCTGGTTAAATTGGTCATTATGGTGTGACTTCAACAAAATAGAATACCATACAGAAAAGAGAATTTCAGTCTCTTTGATTTTGAAAACTGGGGTTTAGACAAAAAGATGCCAAAAATACATTTATTATCCTATTTATTTTCCCAAACTGTATAATATTAATTTGTATAGTTTGGAAAAAAAAACGAAACAAACCAAAACAGTGTGCAAATACTTTTCTAGTAAATTGAATGCTGATTTCTTGACCATCAATCATCTTGACCATTCTGCTCTGCCTCCAGAATTATCTTGGAACTCATAGCAGGTCCTGGCATTCCAATGTCTGTTTGGCTGCTTGACTGAGTAATAAATGTTTAAGCTGTGCATACTGCCAAAATCTATTCTGGAGATGATTGCTGATGCTTCTCAGATCCCTTTTCCATTCCTTTTGCAGTATTTTCTCTCTTATGCACAGCTTGGAATAGCAATTAGTACCGAATCCTCTTGTACCAAGAGGAAAAAGTTGGCTCCACAATAAGATTGGCAACGTCCTTATGGTAAAAATAGCTAATGGTGGCCTTTGTATTTTTGCAATACAGATGCCAAGCAGAGCACTGAATATCAGCAGATATTATTATTTGACATACTAAAAAAAATAAGGCAATTTTAATGACCATCTTGAGGGAGTGATTGATTCTGGTGTGTGCAATTCTCCATGCGTGGAAACTGCTGCAAGGATTCTTTATGCCATAAACCTGGGTTGGCTTTACAAAACAGGTTGGTACAGGGTGCATACATTGTCCAAACTTTCTACTGATCTTCAAGGAAGGGGAAATGTCACCTCAGTCCTTTGATCAGCTGCATCCCCTAAAAGCCTCTGCTGATACGAGGGTTTACTATTGTGTTCTCAAACCTTCTCTACAGTAAGAAGGGATCATAAGGAAGCTACTTGGACATTCTGCAAGTGTAACTCCATAGCACATGAAAGTCTTTCATTCAGGATTCACAGGAATTTTTCTATAATTACTCCTTCAAAACTCCCAATATCTATAAGGGAGTGTAGGAAGAAATAGTTGTTATATTTGCCAGCTCAGAATGAAAATAAATGTTTAGGTGTGTTTCAGTATGTCAAACAAGTAGCTATGATGAATTAAGTTGACTACCACGAAAGAAGTGCTAAATTGCTTGAAGTAAATAATATCTGACAAGAAAATACCAATTTATGTGAAGCCCTTAATGGAAAAACAATAAATTATGTTCTGTCTAGAGGACCTTAAAACCTGGTTTAAGTGGAAGTGTGAGAGGTTTGGAATATTCCTTGGTTATGCTGAGAATGTGTCAATTTTTTTTTCTCCTCTTCTAAATAGTTTCCTTTATTTTGTCCTCAGTTTTTGTTTTCAATACAACGTGTTGAGATGTAGAGTAAGGACAGAGGAAGGAAAGGAGGAGGGAAGAGGAACTAAGGCCTACCCCCTTTTTCTTCTTTGTTCTCACACAAGCTGCCAGGTCTGCTCTGAGTTGTAGAGTTGACACCCTCTGTGATCCTGTGTAAAGCTGTAGAAGAGCAACTTCTGCCTCCACCTCTGTGCTCCTGTGGCACCTGATAGTGTTGTCTGGGCTGAAAGTGCACATGCACAGAACAAACTTGTGCAAATCCTCAAAGAAGAGGGCAAGGTGATTTATACCCAGTAATATAATATAAGCTGCATAACATAACCAATATGTATTGCCAAGAACAAGTGCCTTGATGCATACATAGATAGTTACTATACAAACAAAAAGAATGTGTTAGGATGAGTTTGTTTATTCTTTACTCGACCCATACAAATTATGGGGAATTAAAATAAAATATTTGCAGACTGTCAGTTTTTTCACTCCAGTAATGTGAAATATTTTGAATGGAATCGTCTCTCTGCTCATGACATTTTTAGAAATGTCTTGTTGTTTTGTCCTGGGTTTAATATCTAAAATTATGCTTATTATCAACAGTTCTGAAATATTACCCCCTGGAAAGAAATCTAGTTTTCAGCTTTGCCATACTGAAAAAAAAAAAACAACCAAAAACAAACAAACAAACAAAAAAAACACACACACACACAACTTTTTTTTTTTTAAAACTCATTATTAAAAAATTTGCTCTCCCATTTCAGAACGTCTTGTATTCCAGTCTGTGATACCACAGCTGTGAGTTTTGCTCCGTTGATGGCAGCCTAGCTATGAGTTATGATTTTTTTAACCTCTACTGGTAAAAAATTATATCCCTGGGTTATTGCACTTTACAAGGCTTACGTGATGAATCCTTATAAAGCTGTAGTCAAAAAATATTTCATTCATTTGATTCTTTCAGAACAAAGGGAAATAAAGTTGTTAAATTATAGGTGTGCAGGAGAT
The DNA here is from genome assembly GCA_035583135.1 of Lophotriccus pileatus. Taxonomy (NCBI): domain Eukaryota; kingdom Metazoa; phylum Chordata; class Aves; order Passeriformes; family Tyrannidae; genus Lophotriccus; species Lophotriccus pileatus. The sequence goes on from JAWWES010000041.1 coordinate 8,785,520, forward strand.
AAAAATTATGATTCAAAGCATTTTATTCTGAAAAATACTGACCATGATAGATAAAATATTAAAAAGATAGGAAATAAATCTGAGTACTGTTGGAAATATCCTTGTTGATAAAATTATATGGGTTGCTTACCAAGAAACTGCTTGTAAATCAGTGGTAGATTAATGGGTTGGAATATATCTTCTCTACTATAATTTTAGCATAAACATTATCATATTATCCAGCATTGTAGTTAAAACTATTGCCAAAGTAGTATCACCTTCACAAATTATATGATCAGTTTTAATTTTGATTATATATGGATATATATAAATATATATCCATAAAGATGTTTAAATAATACTGCTGAGTTACTTAAAATTCATTGTATTCTCAAATGTCCATTTGAGCATAAATTATGTTATCTTCTCTGTGCGTCATTTAAATGTCTGTCATGAAATAATTTGAAATTCATGTAGGATTACTATGCTTTAATGGTCTTGTATAGTGTACAAGTATCTCAGTTGCTCCTCTGTGTCAGAAGTTGTTTTACGCCAAATTAGCTGTGGTTATTTCCCTGTCTGACACTGATTCCTTCCAGATTACTGTTTCCATCAATAATAACACATTGGTTTTATTGGTTTTCCATCTTTCCCTCCCTGCAATCTCTCCATCCTTTGGTCTGTACTTGCCTACTTTCCCTCTTCATTTGTATGAAGCTCAGCTTTAAAAATTATTTCTTTCTCTTAGTTATATAAGCATTGATTTGAAAATGGTGTCCAACTCTTTGTGAAATTATTTGCTTTACTTCCAAAGCGTGTCTTTCTTAAACAGAAAATCCTCAAGTTCAACTCACGGAACTGATCCATAATATACACATTAATGTTCATGATCTTCTCACGCACTTTTTCCTTTCTTTTTGATGATGAGGAAGATAAAAATTAATTCTCCTTTACTGCAGATGAAGTGCATGCAACAGTTAGCCTAAGCATGTGTTGTAAAATGAGACTAGGACTTTTACATTAATCAACATGATAATATTAGTGATTTCTAATGAACATGGTCACACATCTCATTGCAAGTCAATTTTCAGCTTACATGTTGTTCTTTTAAATTACTTTAATTTTTACAGTTAGACACACCATTCTTTAAAACAATTATCCCTATAACTGTTCATTCTGCAGGAAAATTTCGTAATAAGCTATTTTAAAATTTTTGGCCTCTTCCTCTGAAAGGTTCTGTGTCCTTGATACGCATTTTTTTTCAGTAGTATTTGAAATCATTCAGGCCCATTCAGGTCAGCACCTTACTTTATGTTGTTGAGAAACAATACATAGTTGCTGAATAGGGAAAGAGTGAGAAAGGTGGGAAAAAGTCAAATCTAGACCTTGGCTTCCTCAGTTGGCAGCTGAAAATCAAAAGCAAACTTGGGTAGCTCAGCATGATGAGAATGGCAAGCGACAGACTGTTCAGAGCTGAGGAAAAGATGATAATGAAATCTCAAATTAGAAGATCTTCCAAAACAACCTGACAACACAGCTCAAAACAAATTAAAAAAAAAAAAAAATCTATAGGGGTTGGAAAAGACAAAACAAAAATAAAGATGTAAGAAGGCAGAGCATTATAGGGCTTATTGAGCTGGGGGGTGCCAGGAGATGTTGATTTAGTATTTCCTAGTAATTTGTCTTCTGGGGATGAGAAGAGGCTTAGTTGTTTGGGCTGTTATTTTGCTTTATTTGAAATAAAAATCTCAGGAGTCAACACTTTACTATGTATCTGATTGAAGTTAAGTTTCTGCACAGTCAGCCTGGACATACCAAATAATTATTTTGTGCATTCCTTTAGTGTCATTTAGTTGAACCCAAATAGGAGTGCTCAATTCTCTGAACAGTATACTGAATATCAAATACTGTTTGTTTCACTCCTAATTTGCCAGGACTCCACATAAGAACATCATGGAATCATAAAATCACAGAATCTGCTGAGTTGGAAAGGACCCAAAAGGATCATAGAGTGCAATTCTTAGGCCTGCAAAGGAGCATCCCCAAGAGTCACACCATGTGCCCGAGAGAATCATCCAAGTGCTTCTTGAACTCTGTCAGGCTTGGTGCTGTGACCAGGGCCTTGAGGAGCCTGTTCCAGTGCCCAACCACCCTCTGGGGGAAGAACCTCTTTCTAATATCCAACCTAAACCTCCCCTGAAACAACTTCAGGCCATTCCCTCTGGTCCTGTCCCTGGTCACCAGAGAGATCAGTGTCTGCCCCTCCTCTTCTCCTCACAATGAAGTTGTAGACTGCAATGAGGTTTTCTCTCAGTCTCCTTAAAGCTCACCTAGTTGCAAACAGCCTGCCATGACCAAGGACACCTTTGTCTTGACCAAATTGTCCAGAGCTCTGTCCAGTCTGTCATGCAAGCATGGGGCATCCACAGCTTCTCTGGGCAACTTGTCCCAGTACCTCACCACCCTCATGGTTAAGAATCTTTTTCTAATTTCTAATCTAAACATGTCTATTTATGACACTTGGTTTTACTTTCTGTAAAGTTTTTACCTTCTGCTTCTCCTAGTGAAGGTGTTCCAACACTGATATGTCAATATCAGTATGATACATGTTTAATGTAGAAATGATGTAACAGTGAATCAAACCCAAGAGATACAGTGCAGTGGTCCACATGACTGATATTTCTGATACTATAAAACTGAAATATGACCTCTAAAAGGATTGTGTTGTCTGTGAAATACTGTCTGTGGTACTGCCTGTGAGTCTTGCATCACTCTATGACAACTGAGTTCTGGAATAACATCATCAGTGCATTAGAAGGTTGTGATATCTGTCATTGGTACTTATAAGGTACCACTAGATTTTTATAAAAATTTATTTTATTATCTAATAAATAGAGTTAATCTCAGTACTTAAACAATAGTTTTCATTAAAATTTGTATTACCTACACATTTTAGAATAGGATGTTTACAGACACCAAGAAAGCAGATAGAACAAGCAGTAGCAAAATTGCAATCCTGCAAATCTTATTTTGTCACTGTATCACACTAAATCTCTCAGGTTGTTGCATATCTTGTAAGACTAGTGTATCTTTACTGATTTTTCAGCTTTCTAAGCAAGTGACATGCTGCTTTGCCTTCTTACACAGTATGTGGCTTGATCTGAATTTGCATTTTGACAGTATTTTGCTCAGCAGTAATTGCAGGTCAAGGTAATAGTTTATCTTAACATGTCCTCAACCTGTATATAACAGTAAATCTGATTTTTTAAGGAAACCTAAAGATGTAGATGCAGTGAAATATTACTTAGCTCAAACTCTCTTTAGCTTGTTGAAGTCAGTGTTTCACCTGAAGCATCTAAATAATGAAAAAGGGATGCTAATATTTTAATAGTATTCTCCATATTATCTATTTTTACTATGAATATATAATATATTAAGAACTGTAAGATAGTCATATTAGTAGTTCAAAGTCTATGAAAAATAAAATTAAAAGGACTAAACCAGTATTAAATTAACACATTGCAGTTAAATTTTAGATGCATTGTGCTAGTAAAGTAATAGGGAAATCAAGTGATTTCCTGTTCACAACTTATATGTAAGAAGGAATTGTGTCCTGGAGAATCCATTTGTTCCAGTTGAATGTAATAGTGTGGACAGTGAATAAATGAGATTCCATTGAAAGATGCCTGCTCTGTATTTAGAAGAAATCAGGTGAGAGGCACAGAGTACCCCTACTTAATTATTTCTTTATTGACTTTAAATTTCATTTAGTGCAGTTCTCACCAGCATGAGAAATTTACATTACCTAACCAGGAAAATCTTTCTCCTTTGCAAATCTTAATGCAGTGTCAAAACCATGTTTTGACATGTAGGGTGGATAGGTGCAACATTTATTGTTAGATCAATAAATTTTGTTCTTTAGATAATAAATTTAAAAAAAATTCTTGTTATTATTAACTTAAAGACAAGGTACTTGATATAGTTGTACATAAAAGTGCCTGTTTGTGGCACAGTTATCATTTCATCAACCTTAATGCATTTTCCCCTCTTATCCAGTCTCTGTATGTATCTCACTACTTGTGCTGATTTTAGCTTGTTCTCTGTGTTCTGGTTTTTGAAAAAGGAAAAGAAATGGAAAAAGTAATGGTTGATCTAAGAAGTAGGAAAGTTTTTCTCAGATTATTGGCATTATTTTTCTGATTTTTTTTAGACTTAGCTCTCTTTAGTAGTCCTTGAAAAATGTGAATCTCAATTACGTGTCTGCCCTGAACAATCTCCATGGTTTTGAGGAGTCACTGCCCATCTCTTGTCTATTTTTAAAATAATAGTGTTTGTCTCTTACCTTGTAAAAGCCTGCCATGAAATCAGAAAGTTATCTGACATTAGATAGCATGTTCTTAGATTAAATGCTTGTAATATGGGAATTAATTACTTGTTTAAGAATTTTGGTAATGCAGAAGGTATCCAGATTATCTCTATCAACTTGGATATTGAGTTATGTAGATAGTACCAGGCTGAAAGATTGCAAGATTACTGTGATAAAAGTCTTGATCAGCAGCAAAAAATCTTTTTGCACTGTTTTTTGGTGGGGTTTTTTTTGTTTGGTTTGTTTTGTTTTGTTGTTTGGTTGTTGGGGTTTTTTTTGAAGACAAGCCTAGAAAAGAGTGTCTAGTCTTTTAGACAGTGTGTGCTATAAGTGGATGTCTGAGGCCATGCTGGTCTAATAGGAAGTCACAAGATAACAGCCTCTTGCCACTGGCTTAAGTGAAAGGTGAAATGGAAACATTTATTTTCCAGATGAGACATTGATTTAGTAACAGCTTTCTATTACTGCAAATTACTGATATAGAAGTTAGCATTTCACCCTCTTTGAAGCAGCCTGGTGTGTTCTGAATGAGTTACACACTCCAGCAGCTAAAAGCTGTTTGACTCCAATAACAGGCTTTTTATCCAAACTATGGACCACACAGGGAATATAAAAACACAGTTATTATTGTTGAAGAGTGTGCTTCTGTCATTTTTTTTGTTTTGTTTTCTTTTGCTTTGTGTTTTCTCTTTTTCTTTTCTCTGTTATGCAGGGATCATGCACTCTCTGGAAATGGTAAGAAAAGAGAACTCTTTCCTTATGATTTTCCAGTACACCTTAATCTCATGTCCAGTTATTATTGGTTGCTTTATGAAGAGTTTTGCTTAGCAAAACATTATTCCTTCATTTTAGATATCATAAAATATTTTTTCTTTCTTTTACAATATTAATTTTAACATATTTTCTCCTATCCTTTCCCTGTGGATTGATACTATTCTGTAGAACCTGAGAAAGGGTCAGAGCAGAGTCAAAATGGGATTATTCTTCAGAGTCTGGTAACTTCCTAGATTGTCTTGGATTGCCTGAAACATCAGTATTGAAGTGTGGTAAAATGCACAGTGCATAAATATACATAAATATAAAATAACTGGATCTGAAATTCTAATAAATATAACAAAAATAATGCAGCATATGTTTTTTTCCATTTAATATTATATTATTATATTATTTGATATGATATACTATACATTAATGTAATTAATATTATTATATTATATTTTATCATATCATATTGCATATAATGCTTTCATATAACCCAGCAAGAATCTTCTCTAGCTCATGTAATTTTTCTTTCTGTGGCCTCCAAGAAATTCTTTTCACATTCTGTTTAGCATTGGAATACTGGAATTTAGCATCACCATTGGGGAAACAGGAGACTAAAAGATACAGTAACAGGATTATGATTGTAGCAGAAGCAGAGACAAAATAAATCACAGACAATAAAGATATCATATAAACCTTAACTTCTTTGTGCTGGTAATCAGCCTTTGTCAGATCCAGCTCGATTAGAGCAGAATTCATTCACATAAAGTAAGAAAATGGGGCTGGGAGCTGGAGGGGTGGGCTTTTTTGTTTGCTTGCTTAATTCCTAAACCAGTGTAGATTCTTGATGTAGAAGATAACATGTTTTCATTAACTTTTGGTTTATTTAATCTTGAAAAGTGGGAGACATTCTTTGTTTTTCCTACTCAAAGGATATGTAGATCCCTTTAGGCTAACTTAACACAAAGCTCTGAGAGGCTCAAGGTTCACTTTCTCCTTATGATAATGTCAGGGAGATTTTCTGTGGTATATATACTTTATGAGAAATTACTTAATGATTTTTCTGGCCCTTTCCTAAATACATATCTATATATCTTCTATAGAGAAAATACAAAACTTTTGGAGAATTTACCTTCTATGCTGAATTTTGGATTTTTATGTCATAGCTACTCAGCTTGGAAATATTTAACTTTTACAGTTTTCTATTCTAATCATTCCCCGATACCATTCCTTGAATACATTTTCATAATGCATTTTGCTGAAACACCATGAACTTCTGTAGAACTACGTAAATTAATGATAATCAGAGAATTAAAATTCTACACAGTACATAAGTCAAACTTGTTGGTGCTCCTTTTAAAGAACTAATTTACATAAATTTATTCAAAAGTGCAGTTGCATGCATTTTTATATGTTAATTATTTTATATTTTTGTGTAGCATTTAAAAGATTAAGACAAATATAAGACTTTTAAAAAAAAATCTGAGGGTTTTTTTTTGAAAACAAAGTGTGCCTTTTCCCTTTCTAAAGGACTGTTTGTGGCTAACACTATCAGAAATTTTAGGCACCCACAAAAATATGTGGGGAAATTCCATCCTTCAAAATAAAAAGCACACAATCAATCTCTCAGACACTTAGCAATGTATCAGAAAACCTTCTTCAAATGCACTTCAGGAGTATGGATTTGTCTCTGCTTCATTAATTAGTAATGGCGTCAGAAGTATCAGAAGTCTGTTTTCATCGTGTGTCAGGTTTTGAAGGACTTCTCTTCTAGTGTTTTTTTTTTTCAAGCCTGGTCTGACAAAACCTCTTTTCATCTCAGATAGTTATATGAGCTATTGGTGTCTGATAGTTCTCCCCAACAAGTACAGGAAAAGATCCAGAATCTGGTTTTGGCTAACATATAAAATCCATTAAGAGAAGATTCATTCCTGCATTCGCTACTCCTGTGCTGTCACTTCTCAGTACCTCCAAATGCAGTCCTAGATTCTATCTAGGAAGATAGATTTTTTTTTTTTTATTTAGCTGCCAGGAAATATTTTTAAAATTGCATGATAATAAAAAGACAGTAATAGGAAGACTCCTCACAGAAAAACAAAGGGATCAAGGAATCAAGTACTAGCTCCTGTTTTCAAAGTATAAGGGCCCTCAACAAGTATCATGAACTTCTTGCTTTGATAAATGAAAAAAATGTACTAAAATTCTATTTTAAAAGAGAAAAGAAAAAAAAAAAACAACCTTGATTTGCAAGAACATGTTTGTAAAGTTAATGATAAATGCATTAGTCAAGTTCTCTTAGAAGCCCTGATTAACTGTTAATTTAGCTATCCATATCCCTTTCATGTCACCCATAAAAGACTACTTCTGTATTGGTCTCTTTCTACTCATTCTTTTGAAATATCATAGAGAACTCATTAAATATTGAAACAAAACTTGAACAATCTTTCTAAGGCAGCACAGAGTTAGAAGTTCCCTCTAGCAATATTCTTATCTCAGAAAAAGTTACACCCTGATCCAGGGCAGCTTTAAATCTGACATGATGCAGCAATGATGTAAGTAGATTTATCACTTTACCTATATCTTACCCTCGTATGGTAATACTCTATGCATGCTTTTATATATCAGCTGAGGAATGTTGTACATCATGAAGAGAAGATTCAAGTTTCTGCTGATATTTATGTCCCCAAATCCCTTAAAGGAAGACTTCTTGTATATTGGGGGTGGGTTGGAACACCTCATGTAAAATCTCTGTGTTATGTGTTTCAGAGAGAATTCAGTTTTCCAGTGCCACAGACTATTTCTTCCCTGATGATTATATGGTATCTTAATTCAGTTTCAGTCTATTGTTGATTACCGGACATTAGCATCATGTTTTTGAAATATCCAATTTATATGGAGTGCTCCTTAGGATAAGGATGCTTATTTTCTCAAAATGAAAGGAGAGATTACTTTTAAATTATGCCATTTCAGCAGATTCAAAAACTCTTAATGTCGATCAAAACAGTTTGTATCGTAGATCCATTGCCAGGAACTGAATGAGAATGTAGATGTTATTGAGAGGATGATTGGTCTCAGTGATTTCATTTTCAGGCCTCTAGAGATGATGTTTGGGGTGATTATGCCAAACACCCTGCAATAACAGACAAAATCCAAAACTGTATCATGATACAACTAAGGGTAGATACAAGAAGAAAGATATGCCACAATTGGGCATTCTAAAACACTTATGTCTTACACAATATGTGTAAGAGATGATATGTGTCTTACATATTGTCACAATAAACCTTTACAATAAAATTTTTAAAATAAATAAATCAATTTTGTTGATTTTAAAATATGTTAAAATAAATCAAAATTCAAACTACCATCTTATGATTTTTGTAATCCTAGGGAAAAAACCCAGTAGATTCCTTGTTCCTACCCCAAACCACTTCATGTGGTGGTTTTAGCAGTAGTAAAGCTATTTCTACATCTTCTGAAGTTTAGGGTATTTGAATGGGTTTCAGGATATTTGAGGTGTTTGCTTACTTGTTCGGTGCAGCTGCTCTGTTCAAGTTGAGCTCTTTGATTTCTGGGTTTTCAATTTATCAGTCCAGATTACTGAAATGGTCCTGTGCAGGATGAGCTGCAGTGAAATGTAGTAGCCCAATGCCTCACCTTAGCTGATTTAGCTGCTCCAGTATAAGTAACTTTATGTCCCATCTCATTCTTCTTTCCTTTCATCACACCCACCAATTCCTGCCTGACATTAACTGTTGCTCTCACTGACATTTTGAATCTTTAGGTTTTCTCAGCCAGGAGTTCGCCTTCCGCACACATATATGCATAAAGGCTACACATATGTAACTTTATCAGAAACAAAATCAGAAGAAAACCACTTGGGTTTGAGTTTTCAGTGGTTAAAATGTTTAAAATTTCTGTTACAGTCTCTGGCACTCTCCACTGTGAATGTATGCAGAAGTTTCAAGAGGTGATGCCTTGTTTTATTTTCTCTACAGTGATGTGCACAGATTTTTTATGAAGAAAGAAAACTCCACATACAGTAGCTGGAAATGCATTGGCTTAGAGGCACCAGCAATTTAAATTTATGAAAGAACAGAAATTACCTTTTGTGCTTTAATGGATATGTAACAGTAATGACAGCCACGTTGTAATAAATAACATACTTTGCTCTCTGCGAGTAAGCAGAAAATTGGGACAAATAGCCCCTGGTGCTGGCTTCAGTGTAGAAATTAATGTTTTCAGGTTCCACTATAAATTGATCATTTGAACCATACAGAGTACTTATTAATATGTCAAATCAACAAAATTTACCTTTAAACATGATAACAGTGCTCCATTAGAAATAAAAGCAACTGAATATTTGTACAGTGGTCTATTTATCAATTTTTTTGGGACAAATAATAAAATAGAAAAGCATTATCTGCTTTCGATCCCATTAGGGCAAGTATTGATAATTTGAAAATGTTGATGTCAAGTCTTGCCCCCACTCTTTTTTTTTTGTTTGTTTCCTTTTTCTAGTTTTGATAAATTTCTGTTTAAATTCTGAAAGAATGGTGATGAAAGTAGCTTCATTGTTATGTTCCCTTGGGAAAGTTCAGCTCTGGATATGTCTGTACAGCTACAGGATTTAGAACCTACATTCCCACACCTAACCCTTTCATTATATTATAACGTCAGTTTAAGGAGCCACATGTAGCTGGAAAAGTACAAGTGGGTGGACACTCTGGAGAACTGGGACAGCTTCAGCAGCACATGTAGTAAAAATTGGAACAATACAGAGAAGATTAGGATGGCCTCTACTAGTACCATGGTCTAGTAGACAAAGTGGTATTAGGTCAAAGGGTGGACTTGCTGATCTCAGGGGTCTTTTCCAAACTAGCTGATTCTATGATAATTTATGTGGGCAATTACAGTGTTTTAAGGCTTGGTTCTAGGAGCTTACAGTAACCAGCATTTTCAGGCCACAAGAGGAAAGTGTTTCACTCAAGTGAATGGAAGTAAAGTTGTGTGGAGATAAGATCCTGGAGAAGAAATATCAATTCTAAGTTATTACTGGAGAAATAATTCCTGACTGTCATGGAAAGTTTTGCTTTTGTAAAGGCTTTATAAGTAAATAAAAAAAAAAAACAAAAACAAAAACAATTGACCTACTTGTACGATAAAACAGATGTGCAGCTTTGTTTGTGTGTGGCAAGGTTACACAATTAAGACATTTTAAATGTTTTTTTTCCTGTCATCAAAATCAATGGGATAATTGGAAGAGCAGACACTTTTTGGTGTAAGATTAGAAAGGTATCATCCAAGAGTTCTGTGAATTTAGTACTGTAACAGACACTGACCAAAGTCATCACAGGGTTTTAGGATTGTCCTTCTGAGCAGTTATAACAATAATGTCAAAATGTTTAAATTGCCTTTAGCAGTAGCAATGCTGTAATGTGGAAAAAGGAAACAGAGGATCAAAATGTTGACTTCAATATGAAAATGAATATGATACCTATGAAAATGATGCAGAAGTAGAAAGCTGTTACTTTGAAAAGACCAATATGAAAAAAATTCAATAGAACCTGACAAGAGAAGTGGAAGCTCTTTGCTAGAATAAGATACCTATAAAATAGAGAGGAATAGAATATGACCTGTAAGTGAAAGATTGCTGCATACATATGATCAATATGTAAACAAATGCCATGCAAACTGACCAAAAAAGAGGGGGTTCTCGCAAGAATAATGTTAATATAAAAATATGTACAATAAGTAAAATAGAGATCATTGCACTGAAAAGATCAGGGCATATGATAATGTATACAAGAATAAAGTTATTTTAGTGTACTCATTTCTTTTATTGTTATGTTTTTAATTTAAGTTGCTCATTGAAATACTCTATTATTTGGTCATGATGTGGCAAAAAAATGTTTAGTTCTTTTTTCTTTCTTTAATAGCTTCTGCAAATTATTGCAAGTCACAGGAAGGTGCTAGGGAAGTGAAGGAACTATTTTGTTACAGAGTTTTAAAGATACTCGTGTGCATCCTTGGGAGAGGTAGTTCCAAATTCATATTCTCCACACCATCTCTTTTTAGTGGCTTATACTTTCCTTTTTGTGTGATTACTTCAGAAAGTCACATATGCTGAGTTCAAGAAATTCTGGACTATACTTCAAGTCTGGTCTCTGTTTCTGGGGATGGTAGATCCCATTTTCTATTCGTGGCAGTTTTTCTGCACTCATTCTCCCACCCAACCCCCCCTTTCTGTTTTACATGGAGTGGTATCTATATGACTTTCTGATGAGCTTATTTTCTTCCTCTTCTTGCTCCTGAGTAATGGCAAGATATGAAAGGCCTATGGAATTAGAGAGGGAGATAAATGTCTTTGCTCTCCCTTGCACTAATAAAAGCCATCAAAGTCTGAATTCCAAGTTGATGGGTTCTAACAGACCAACAGAACCAACCATCAAATGTCTTTCCTCTCCTTGTTTCTGCTTAAAATGTTTAGCACATAGTTATTGACCAGCTCTGGCAGATCATTCACAACAATGAGGTTTTCTGTACATATGTATAATGATGACTTTGCAGAATCACAGTATGGATGATGCTGGAAGGGACCTGTGGAGACCATCTAGTTCAACCCCCTTCTCAAAGCAGAGTCAACTAGAGAAGGTTGCTCAGAGCTATGCCAAGACGGGTTTTGAACAACTCCAAGGATGAAGGCACAGCTTTAGAGTTAAAAATCTGTCATAGACAGTTCTTTCAGGGGTTTTTTTATAAATAATTTAATTCTTTGTCTTGAAAAATGCACTGTTTAGCAGCACTGACTAGAGAGTAGGAGACACAAAAGAAAGCTTTCTGGGCCTTGTGTTTCAGTAGAGCTGAAGAAAGTGAAGATGTGTGACATTATTAAGGTCACAAGACAATTTTGAGTAAAATTAACACTAGCCTTTTTTTGACCCTCCTATCTGCAGCTCCAGAAGGTTTTGTAAAGGATGCCCTAGAACTTTCCTATTAGAAAATACAGCATAACTATGTGTGTTTGGAGAGGGTTTGTTGTCTGGGCTTTTTGGAGCAATAACTGTAATGACACTCTTTTTGGAAGATGTCTATCAGTTCTTTATGGCACTGGTAAGTAATTTATTTACTATTGATGTTTCAAGCTCACTTCTCTGAAGGTTAGTTTGACTTCCCACTGAATAATACTTCAGATATCACCAATAAGTGCAGATAGAGATATGGAAAAGGAAAAAAAACCTAGGGTAATACAATAAGTTCTGTTGAAATCAAAGTAAGGGACTGATTGTCACAGAACTAAATTCGTCTTTTATCTCTGAAGATTAGAATTGTAATAGTGCTGGGATTTCTTTGCTACTTGCTCAGATAAGTTACTTGATTTATGATCTCTCATGAAGTATCTATTAGCATTTTTCATGCATTCTGGTAGTTAAACTTTCAAAAGACAGAAATATAGCTTGAGCGTTTAATTTCAGAGCTTGGGGTTGTCTTAAAGTAACTAAATTGAACGATGAGGCAGATGACCATTGTCATTACATAGCAGTCCAAAGAAGAGCAAACCAGAGTTTCCTGCATTAGAACTGTGCCCTGTTTTAAATATACTCTACAGGCCTAACATTAATTAAAACCTAATAATGTAATATATGCTGACACAGGGGCTGACAGTGTAGGTAGGCAATTTTGCTATTCACACTGGAGGAAAAAAACCTCCAATCTAGCATACCAATATGCATTTATATTAGTTAGTCTCATCACTAATTTTGTATGTTTATGTTGCTGATGCATCTGCTGATTCAGTTTTTGCTGGGAGATGCCACTGAAGAGTGCATTATTTGTATATTTAGGGCAATACAGTGCTAATTAAATCAATGAATACAGTCTCTGCATGAAAGGGTGAATTATGTCCTGATTTCAAACCCAGAAAATTCTAAAAAGTATAATAGTAAGGCCTGCTATTTTTTTTTTTGCATTTTTTCAGAGAAAATAAACTTTACAGTTGGTTTATTTTTATTTATTTTTATTTCATCTTTAATGCAATCTTGATGGATACAAACACTGAAAGCTCTAGGCAGATGGAGCAAGATGATGAGCAAAATATTAATTGCTGGAATGGCTAACGAAAGCCTAGAGTAACGCCAAAGTAACATGCAACCTGGGGCAAAATTAAGTAACTCCTCGTCTCAGCTTCTTCCTACTCCACTGTGAGAACTGTATTTTTTGTCTCACCCATAGACTGAACTGGGTACTCACTGCTTTTATGCATATATGTTCTAAGTATATGTACACATATGTAACCGTATCTTTTTAAAGTTATTTATATAATCCAGAAGACATTGAATATTTAAAATTTACTTATCTATAAATTATGTATACATGCCTTTTAAATATTATTTTTTATGTCTTTGGTGATGGTTAATGGAAAATGGCTCACAATATATAATTTGCCAAAGCTTTCTCTTTGTGCATCTTTGCATCTTTTATTCCCTGTTTCCCTTCAGAATAATCAGTACTAATTTTTTACTTACTTTCAGAAGCACTTTCTGTTTGTCTCACAAGCATTATTTTTGACTTACTGTCTTGAAACATCTCAATTGTTGTTTCCAATTACTGAGCTCCCCCAAAAAAATCTTTTTTATTTTCGGTATCTCACTATATACCTGCAAAAAACACACCCTATTTCTGTACGAGGTAGATTCTTGAACCCCTTTTCCTTCAGTTCTTCATTTGTAGTCAATAAAGTTTCCTTCAGTTTACAGAATTATTCCTTAGTTTGATCTGAATTCTCTGTAACAGATAACAGAGAAAGAGGTCAGAGGTAGAGGGATGTTGAGTAGTTGGATTTTTTTAGTTTTCCAAGGCCAGCAGGACTGTAGGTAATTGAAGATTATGGCAGAGCTCTGCAATAGCCTCTGTCCTTGTTCTACTGCTGGTACAGTTCTTCCCTCAACATCCCACTCATGTTTGTCTTAATACGTCAGGTCTTAATTCTCACTATAAAATTTTCAAGACATTTCAAGATCTCTACTCATTTGATTAGATTGTACTTAACAAAATGAAATCATAACACATTAATAATTAACTAATTAATTGTGACAAATTGAATAGTTACAGCATTTGTCTATTCCCTTGCCTTAGGGGTTATTCTCTTCTCAGCAGATGATGGATAACTTGTCTGCTTTTTTGGTTTGTTGTATGTTGTAGCGACGGGAGAACTGGATGACTTTGACAGTATTTTATGATTTGCTGTGGCATAAGCTGTCAAGAAGGGGGACAAGGGAGAGATACTCAATGATTACTCAATAGGTCATCCACCTGAAATCTCATTCTGTGGGAAAAATTGTCTTTGGTTATGATAAAAATTGTCTTTGGTTAGTCCTAAAATGTTTCTTTAAATGTGGTCCCTGAAGTAAGTTTGTGGGAGTTTGTCACACAGAACATTTGTACCTTGCCGTTTTTTGATTCTGTCTTGTAGATATATAACTGAAGGAATAAAATATTTTGTTTCTGTAAAAAACAGATATGTCCTATTAAAAAAAAAAAAAAAAGTGAAATTTAATACTTCCTATTTCCTGACTTCAAAACAAATCTTTTTTAAAAATTCTCCCAGTGATAAGAAGTCTGAAGATCTAAAATAAAAAAGTACTTCCTATATTGTCATCATAAAGTGAATTTTGTTCGACAGCTGTATAAACATCAGTCAATGTTCCAGTTGTTGGACTGATGCTTTGAAAAAAATCCATTAAGTAATTTGTTTACATATGACATGAGTTTCAACTGTAAAATACTATCCAGATGCTGAGTCATGAACAATACAGAAACTACATCATAAAGCTGGTTTTGTGCCACAGTGCCAGATTATGTGAAGAAATCATTCAAAAGATCTTCAAGACATTAAAGACTCTTAAAGTTTTTTACTGAATCTGATACTGACATTAAGGATAAAAAATTTTTCTTGTTCCATAGCTGAGGAAGGTGCTTAGTAAGATTGTGATATGCCAAAGATTTTCCTGAAAGTCAGTATTAGAATAAAAGTTAAAAGCAGGTATATCAAATTGATTTATCACCAACACCTTCAATATTGGTACATCAGTTTCCATAAGCCAGAGTCCCAGCTCTGGTTTCTTTATTGTTGGTGATGTCTCATTTTCTAAGCCATTGTTATATTCATAAAACATTTAGAGCAACTGACTAAAGTAAAATTTAACTGTTGTGTAGAGTGTTCTTGGGTACTTAAAGTGCCTTAATTTTGCTTTTGGACTGAAAGTTGTAATGGTAGAACAAATAATTATAAAATCATGGCCGCGTTTTCAGGTTATACACTGGAATAACATATCAGTGGCTTTAGTGAAAATATATTCACTTGCAATACGTGGGAAACTGGCCATTAATCTACAAAACATTTGTATCAAGGCAGCAGTTGTTTTTCAGATGAGAAGCTCTATTGTTAAATGTGTTACTGGCTGTTTCTTGGTCTATAAAAATATATGTTTGCTTTGTTTTCATCATGCTCAGGTCCGTCTTAAATAATTTGAGTGTCGTCTCTTTGCAGTTATAATAGAAAATATTGCTATAGTTGGATCCAAATATATCTGCTGCTACAGATAACTAGGGTGATGAAAATTGTGAATTAACATCGTGCTGGAGATAGGATGACACTCTTGAGTATGAAGCTAAGTGCTGCTAGTTGACTGAGAATTTCTTTGCCACTGGAAAGCAAGTTGCTCTCACTCTCAACTACCTAATTTATTTGACCATCATTGCTTCGTGAGAGCTGGATCTGTCTGTGTTAGTGTTTTAGTTCGGAGCAGAAATGCCCTTTAGAAGAAAACAGCTTGGCCCAAGTTATTGCAGTTGACATTGCTGAGCCATCTCAGAGAGTGGCAGCTGGATTCCCCTCTGATGCAGCTAAACCAGAAGGTGCCTTCTTACAGTGCCCCTGGCCTGCATCTGCTGTTAATGGGCATTCAGGCTACAGCACAGGTTAGATGGAGCAGAAAATAAAATCTCCACATCCTGGATAATATGAATGTCACATTCCCAGCAGCAACTATACACACCTGCTTCTGCTGCACTGCACTTCTGGCTGATACAGGTGAAGGCACTGAAACCAATAAGGTGTTAGAAAAGCAAAGTCATGAGTTTCTCACAAGAAATTTTCTATTGCTTTGTACAGTACTGGGTTTTTTTGTTTTTCCCCCTGAAAGTTATATGAAAAAGAAAAAAAACACTGGGTCTTTCTTTTTAATTTTTTGGAACAGTTGTTGCAGATTGGGGCATTATTTCCCTGGAGTACATCCTGAACTAATGCAGACCATCAGAACACAGTGCAATTTAGCCTGTGCTAAGCTGCTGGCATTCAGTTTTGCTTCCTTCATTTATCAAATGTGAAAGTTAAATATGTATGGAAATCCCTGTAAGAATTTGGCTGAAGTCTATTGTATTTCACTATGTGATGTGATTCTCCTACCTTATTTTAAATCCAGATTTATATACTTATATCCTCCTCCTTATCCCAGGAAGTATAGTACTCTGTATCCTTATTCCCTGACTTTAGTTGAAAGTAGCTGTTTAAAATACCATGTGACTTTGTGGTTTTTTATAATGTGTTCTTAACTAACTTGGTTTCAGATGCATTTTTTCACTCCACAGCAGTTGCTCCAGCTGTGTCTGTATTTTATTAATACATTGATCTCTTCCTAGTGTCAAGAATTGTCTATATAGAAGCTCATAGAAACTCAAAGTCAGCAGTTTGTCTCATTTTAAAAGCTCTGGTTGTGCAGTATTTACTTATTCAGGAAGGATAATGGCCCTTGGTTAAGTATGGGATGCTAAAGTAACTGAAATTTAGTACACTTTAAGCCATTAGGATAGATATTTATAAGAAGATAAAATTTCTTTTTAAACGGTAAGGTAGATGTAAGATAAGATGTCTTCCTTCATCCCATTTCAGTTTTCTGCAAGTTTACTGCCTTTTCCTGTAGTTTTACAATCACAGACTACATTAAAAACAAGGAGACCTTCAGCAAGCAAATGATTGTTAGAAAGTATTCCTATCTGGACACTGTAGAACAAAGAACTGCTATCTGAGTGATTAAAGCAATGAATAGAGAAAATTCAGATGAATCCTAAGAGACTAACTCATGACATGGAAGCAGACAAAAACAGCTACAAAGAAGCTTAATTTTACCGCCTTCTCAAAGATCCTTTTGAGTTTTATGTTATTTCAAAGGCATTTTGAGTCTTATGAAGTGATTTATAAGGATTTTTTTTCTTTTGCTTAAAAAATCTAAAGCAATAAGTCCCGAGTCCTAATACTATGATCTGCTTATTGCATTAGACTGCCAAAATACTATGTAGAGAGAGAGTGGCTGAACACTGCAGGGTTACAGTGCTCTGAAAATGAAGGATAAAATCAGTTCCCTGGGCAGTAAAATTTTTGTCATTAATGTCAGGGAGACCAAGATTCACACCAAGAATGAAACTCAGCTTGGCATCTCAGAACAGGACTGTTCTGGGAACAGTCTGTGAGTCTGTGTATCCTTCCTCATAGACTAAATGCTATAGATGAAATGAAAATAATATATTTTTCCTCTTGCAAAGATACAGGGAAAGTCTTTAAAGAAAGAAATATCAATGTCTTCATAGAGAAAAGAACCTCTGTTTATACAGAGGTGTTTCAACTTTCATGTTAGTCCTCTATAGCCTCTATATCTTTAAGAGAGTGGAGTTTTATTTATGTTCCTTCTATATAATCTGGAAAACAACGCCAAACTAGACTTAATTAACAATTGAGGTAAAATACTTATGATGTTGCTAGGCCAAAGAATAACACTTTCTATTCTGATTTTATGTTCTGCTTATAAGAAAGCATAATGCAGTTGCACATGGTACAGACCTTTCATCTGTTGGAGAGAGGGGACTTTTTCCTTGAGTAGTTGAATTTCGGATAATATCAGTCCACTTCCTATTTGGAGCAATCTTTGGCCAAAAACAATGACAAGAAAAACAACAAAAGGAATATTTGTGGAAATTCCATTATTTGTAATTCACAAGACTCATCCATGAGATGGTTGGAATATTGACAAGGAGCAAGAGCTGTCACCAGTTCAGGTGATAAAGCAGACCTTGTCTCATCATCATTTTTCGCACATTTCCTGCTTGTATTCCGCTCACACACACTTGGTGTGTCTTAGATTTCTATTGCTGAAAATATGTTTAGATAGATTAAACCAGTCTTCTATTCCTTAATATTTAATTTATAGGGGGATTAGATTAAAATCTAATAATGAAATCCACTATATTACTTTAATATTTTTTAAAATATATATGTTCTCCATATATTATTTATATAACATACATAAAATAATGTCTATAATACAAAATTATTAAAAATTAAAATATTTTATGTATGCAACATGCATATGTATGTGCTCATTGTATAAATATATTTACAGGTAATATAAATATTTGTAGTTCATTTGAAAAAATTTAATACTCATTAATTGAAGATTAATAAGTACATTGGTTTTACTTCAAATTCTTGTGCTACCATTAACTCTGTATAAAAGTGTATGTTTGTGTTGGCTGAATTTAAGCATCTAAACAGACCTTTTCTTTGTTTATAACAAAGGGTGATGTATCAGAGCAGAGCAGCTCCAAATCCAGTTCTTAATGTAGCTAGGCCATGTCATTCTGTTCATAAACCAATCAAGCTCCATCTTAAAAGCTCTGGGCTCCTTGCTGGTGTCTCCTAGCAGAAGACAATTCTAGGACCTTCTGCTCTAAAAGAGATCTTCTAATTGCCTGCTCTTATTTATTCCTAAATCATTTATACCTGTTTGTAATTGGGCTAGTGCCATCCTTCCTCTTACATACCTTTTTCAAGGGTGGGATTGCTTTCTGACTGACTCATTCTTTTAGGTTGTGTTACTGAACCTCTCTCTACTTTCAGAAGACAGATTTGCTGTTCTTCACAGCTGTGTTGTCCATCTGCTGCTCATCTCTTTGGCATAATGGACAAAACAATGTCCATTCTAGAGAATCCCAGACAATGTGTCAACTGATTTTTATTTTGTTGTATTAATATATCTCTATTTTTCCTGGAGGTATGTATGCTTTCCAATTTGTCATGGCTGGGGAGAGGATAGGAGGGAATGCTGTTGATGGATATTATGCATGTTGTAAGAAAAATTGTAAGAACTTTTTATTAGACAATCTACATAAAAGCAACATGGGATAGCATCCATTTCTGAAATAGCTGTTTTCAGACTGAAATAAATATGAAATATAATGGAAAAGAGCAAAATAGTTAAAAAAAAAGTGCAGAAAATGTGTGAGAGAAAGAGGGAATATTTTTGTGTGTGTTAGTGTGTTCCTAGTCCTTTTCCTTCTCACTTAGCCCAGCTACTGCTTGGGATTTACTGATCTTGTAAGGTGCTCTAGTGATTAGCAACTTACTGAAATGATGGTATGCTGGCAGACTGAAGACAGAGTTTAATAAATTATACCACAACAGCATTTTCTGAAAGTCTTTTGATTGGTTTTGTTGGTTTTGTTAACACCTAATTAATTTTTTTATAGAGAGAAGTCTTCATTAAAGATCAAGCATATCTCTATAGTAAGTTTAATTTGAGTGTCACTATGATGTCCTTTGAAATGCTAACAAAAAATTAGAGGAAAGTGAAGGAAGACTTCATATGTGAAATACAGTCATCATTACTTTTTAAGTGGGTTTTTTTTTGATATTTAATCCCAGATATTTCCATAAAAATAAAACATACTAATTTCTTTGGTTTTTTTGTTTGTTTGGTTTTTGGTTTGGTTTTGGTTTGTTTGTTTTGTTTTGTTGTGGGTTTTTTTGTGGCTTTGGTTTTAATTTTTTGAGGTTTTCAGTTGTTTTTCTTTTAAAGAAGGAATTATTTCCAAATGCAGGCCTGGCTTTGAACTAATCTGTAAAACCAATAGTAAATAAGCTAACAATAAAATAATAATAAAGATTCAGCATGTGCTATAATTAATTTAAAAAATTTTTTTTTTCATTTTACTTATCTTCTTACGCTGTGCATAGCCCTACAAAATCTGAAACATCCTCTAGAATCACTCTAATCAACAGTATCTTTCATGTTTTGTCTTCTTGCCATCTTCCCAGAAAATAGCCCTACAGTACCATGGTTGTTTACATCAGGTATTACTTCAATCTGGAATACATTCTGATAGATTTTGATATAAGAGGAAGCAAGGTAACAACAT
The DNA here is from genome assembly GCA_035583135.1 of Lophotriccus pileatus. Taxonomy (NCBI): domain Eukaryota; kingdom Metazoa; phylum Chordata; class Aves; order Passeriformes; family Tyrannidae; genus Lophotriccus; species Lophotriccus pileatus. Next base: position 8,805,876 of record JAWWES010000041.1, read on the forward strand.
GTCAGATGTACACAAATGCTGTTATCATCAATAGGTTGCACTATATCATATGAGTGTCGGTTTTTGTAGAGATAAACCACTGGTTGAAAAATTATGGGTGTATAGTGAAGTCTGTTACTCTGCATTGTACTAACTCTTCTTTTGTTTAGCTATAATAGAAGCTTAATTCCATCTTCTGCTCTTGACATTTTTATTCTTATATCCTTCTCCTGAGCGTTTCTTATTTTAATGAGATTTTACTGTGCTTCTCTAGCTATCAGCATGTGGCAGCTAAGCCAGGCAGCAGACAACGTATGGCATTGCCAATTAATTTACTTGATTTGATACAGACACAACAGTATTCAAGACTTCAGTGACTTCTTCAGAGAATTATTTATAGAAGTGTCTGAGACATAATGTCTAATAACTAATGGGGAGTGGAGAAGTTGTTCATTTTAAGCAAAAAGTACATGACATTTTATCATTTGTGGTTTTAATTGTAAGTGTAAAATATTCACTCTGAATGAAATTATTTCATTTAATTATTGCTTCATATGCTAAAAATTGCGTTTTAATTCTTTGGTTTTGTGCACCAGTAAATGCATGTTACTGGAACAGTTCTGATTATCTAGGAAGTTTAAATTATATTATGTTAGGAAACAGAAATGCTACTTTCAAAGCAAAATTTTCTAACTAATTTGAAGATATGCAATATGTACAAGATCCAGCAGAGCATCCTGCAAAAGTAATGCCCTATCCAATTGGAAATGCCGTAATATAACAGCTATTGTTAAATTTTAAGACTTACTTTTGCTTTTCCTCCCTTTCTTTGAATGAAAAAGAGTACATTTACTTTACATTTTTATAACCTTGTTTTGATAAAAATTAACAGAATCTAAATGAGAGGTTGGATAAAACACTCTCCAGTTCTCTTAGCTTTCAAAATTTTCCTGTTACTCTCTTTAGCTAGTTTCTTATCATCTGTGATTTTTTTTTTTGGATAACTGTTTTGAATTGGACACTTTCTACAGAAAGTTGTACACTTTTCTTTGGAAAGGTAAATATCTGAATTCAGGTTTCTGAGGCCACTCCAAGGAGCAGTGACCTTGGAGACAATGTTCACTTTGGAGCCACTATAATCATTCCTTTGCTATGGCATTTTAGCTTTTCATGAAAGAAGTAGTTGGCGTAAAACACGCAATTAAATTTGAAGGGTTGAAGTTCAAGTTAGTACTAGAATAACTCTTCAAATTACTATATTTGGGAATTATATAGAAAATGAATATGCATGTGTGTATATACACATGTGTATATGTATATACATATATGCATATAAAAACAAGTGAAAAAATCTAATTAAAAGTACCTTAAAATAAAAAGTCCATTCCTTCTTAGTCCGATGTAAGAGATGTAAGTGATGTAAGAGAAGATGGGTGTGCAACTTTCCAGTGACAGTTGAAAGGGAGTAAAATTCTGTGTAATTTAATATAAACTGGAAGGAATGTAATCTTTAAAAAAATTACTGAAAAGCACGAGTCATAAAGAAGACTAATTTATACCTTCAGTAGAGTTTCTCTGTTGTCTGATAAGCATGGCTACAGATGGAAATGTCTGTGTCTGCACACTTATATGCAAAAGTATTATCCCTCTGTGCTCACTTTTAAATACCATAATATTTGATTGTGACTGTATATTTAATTCATGACAATAACTACTCAGTGTTATCTTTAAAGAAATCAATGAGTCAACTTCATTAAGCAGAATATGTATGGATAATACATTCCACACATTAAAAGAAGATTAATGAACTGCTGAGGAACTTCCTTCTGTTCTCCCCAGTGTATGTGCAGCTGCTGCAACAGGGAACAGCGGCTCACGTATTTTCAGATATAGGAAATAGCTCTCAGGCTTTTCAAATAAAGTTGTACTCTGTCTTATATGCAGGCCAGGGCCTATACATTGAATAAATCATCAGAAGTGTATTCCAGTTCTTTTAAAGAGAGCGCAGTAGTGCTCTCTATTTTTTATTGATTGCATTTGCAGGGGAAAATTGAATCCATTTCTTGTCAAGGCCCCTAAACCTCATATCATAAAGAAGAAGGAAAATGAAAAGATGGATGGAGTTCCATGGAATTAGCCAGAAAGAATGATGTTTCCTATTGTGTGATGATAAATTTTATTTTTTCATCTTGCCTGTATCAAGTGATAGGTAGCAGCTGAAGTACTTTGAAGTAATAATCTTCAAAGACTTCTTTTAGCAGAATTGAAAATAAGCTTGTTGGAAAGTTGTCTCCAACTAGATTTTCTGCCAATTATCAGTCAAAGACTCTTTCCTGTATGAGAGTTATAGAAAGGCAAGTGTATGTACAGTATCTCAGTATGTGTGGCTATAGCACCTTTAAATATTTTATTTTAGTAAAATGCACTTTTTAATAACAGAAAATAAATTCTCATTGTATTCATGAAGTCAGTATAAACTATCTTTCAAATTAGGGTATTCTGACAGGTGCTATGGTCTCTCCTATGAGCTAGTGAAAGCAGCACTGCATTGATTTTTTATGTGCAAATTAAGAATCAGGATATTTTAGAAGAAATAATTTGAAGAATAGTTTTGTGCTGATTATGACTGGGTTTGCTTTATTTTCTTTGGAAAGTTTCAAATCCATTCCTGTAGGCTTTAAACCAAAACTCAGAGGCATTGGTTTGAAATTGCCCATTACCGGACATAGTAAAAAAAAGAGGATTTGATTTATAGTTGGCTTTTTGAAGTACAGGGTGTATGCTTCAGCAGAAGGAAAACATTAATAGAAGTTGTGGGAAAACACTTAGAAAAATTAATTATTAAAACTGAAATTCCCAGCATCCTTCTCCTTGTTTACTGATCAATGGATTAGTTAACACAATTGTGGGAGTATTCTTTATCAAGTATACTTTTAGATAGAATTAATAAAAAACCCCCAAAACAGCCAAACAAAAAAACCTGAATGAAGGGAGCTACTTTGAATTACAAATAGCAAATTGCTCCAGGAATGATTGTTTTAATGATCATCCAATCGGCTATTTGTGTATCAGTCCCACCAAATAAAATGTGTCTTTGTTCCAAGCACAAATTTTTAATGAGAAAGTGAATTAAGAGGGAGGTGATATATGTTGAACCTTACACGTGTGCTGTTTTAGTTAGTGAAGTTAGACTCAGGCACTTACTGCAAATTTCTGGAGTTCAGGAAGATCTGTGTCATGGGTTAGCAAGGGTTTCCACCCCACCCCCCGCCCCGAGGGACTGTAGATGGTTTGTCCAGGTTGATTTCCGGGACAAAACCAATCAGAAGTTTTGGTAACTCCTTTTGCCAATTACATCTTTAAG
>JAWWES010000041.1:8809318-8830521 GCA_035583135.1 Lophotriccus pileatus
AAACCTTCTCTCAACTTAGAATAGTTTAGAGCAATTTGGTTGGGGGGTGTGGTAAAAAATTGTCACCTAGACAAACCAACGACAATCTGTTTCTGCAGTGTCTGAGAACAGATTAGCAGCTTTTTCCCAGATTTATTTCATTTTACTTCTGTTAACATGTTCTGTTCTTTTGTTTTTCTTTGTCTGCATAATTTATTTTTTTAATTCCAGTGTCATGTGTTTGGTTGGTTGTGTTTTGTTTGGTTTTTTGGTTTTTTGTTTTTTTCCCCCCTGGCTTTAAGTTCTTGGATATTTTAAGGCTATTGTATTTGTGTTTGGGTAAAAATTATAGAGGACAGGAGGAAGAGGAAAGTGGAACAGAAATAATATTATAAAACTCTTGACCCTTGACTATAAAACACCACTTGCCCACAAATATTGTAAACAAAATCTAGTAATCTTTTTCTCTTACTTTATAGTTAATCTCAACAAGTCTAATAAAAGTGCTGAAATTATCAATTCCAAGATATAGATTAGGACGTTCGGTATTTATTTAATTTACTATTTGTAGACTGTCTCCTTAATGTCTCTTTTTTTAATATATGTACGTATTTTAGTTATATATTTCTATATGTATGACTCTGTATGTACAGAGGTGTCTGTACCATAGGTTTATATATATATATATATATTTGCAACATATTTTTGGGTGATATTGGACAGGCATTCTGCAACAGTATTCTTAAACATGTTTAAAATATCTTTAGTGGATATAGTTTATTCATTAGTAAGCTTACAGTCAGAGGGAAATCCTTTGTTTAGAAATACTGTATCACATTTCATATGTGAAGATTTTTTTTTTTCATAGAAGGCAGAGTCACTGTAGAAAAGTGTTTATTGGCACGATTAACTTTAAAAAAACATTTAAAAATAATTTTTTTCAAGGGTGTCAGTGTTCTGACCAGAATCATAAAGACAGTGATATATTTGGGGACAGAATCTACAGCGATTTTAAGTCAGGCCACAAGACCAAAGAAATGCACTGATTTACACTGTTATGGGGCTTGGGAATTCATAGTGAACCCTGAATCATAAATACTTATCAACAGGCAAAGAGGTAACAATTAATGTCTCCCTTAACTAAGTGTCCTGAGCTCCAATGCTCATAGGCTTCTAGTGGGCCAAGCACTCTGTACGTTGCATAGGGAAATGGTAACATGAAAAGAAACAAAATCAAGCTGAAAATTTATCTAAGTAAATGACAGAGCTTCTAATGACTTCATGGAGCACTTCTGGAAACTGGATCTGACACAAAGTCAAATTTAGAAAGTCTGTACATAATGGTTAATTACACAGCAGGTCAAACAGGATCTAAAAAAGATAATTGAACAGTAACCATCTTAAAATTATAATTAACATCTCACGGTGCCTCAGGGAATTGTTTTTCTTTCTTAAGTAAACATATATTTATTTATAATTATCTACTTGACAAAGAGACAGGTATATAGTACGGGCTTATTGCTTACAGGAAATCTCAAGAGTTATTTAATTTGATATTCCTATAAAAAGCTATCTCTTGAGAGAGTAATATCTTAAAACTACTTTTTAAAAAAAGGCATAAACCTTTCTGCAAAACGCATGGTGTACCAATTTTCTCCTTAACCTTTAAAAACAAGCCTATAAAATTTAATGTTGTGATCTCATTTCTTTAGTACCTGTTAACAGCCTCACTTTGTAAGCGGGCTGCCAACTGTTAACTTTTAATCCATCCTTATTTTTATTGTTTGTTGTTTTTTTTTCCTGGTAGTAGGGGGATAGAAAGTAGACCTACATACCAAATTTTGCAGTGATGCCACTCAGGCCCCAGCTGCTTTTATTTCAGCTTGACTTGCCCATTTGCTGTGTACAACACCATAGTGTAAGAAGGATCTGTATGACAGTGTTAACTTTCATAGGATTTATATCTACATCTTTAGCTATTTCCAAAAGTTTTTTTTCTCCCCTCTAGTTCCCTTTCCACTCTTGGCTTGCTGGTCTAGGTGTTTCAATTTAAGAAACATTGCTTAAGACAAGGCAAAAGAAAGTTAGTGACTAAACCAACAAAAAGCTTTTACTCTTCATACTTGGTGGTATATTTGCTATTGCCTAAAATTATTATAATTTTTTGGGGGAGGAAATTAAATAATTATTTACAACTGATTAAATGAGGTGATAAACATGATTTGTCGTAAGTTATATCATAAGATGTTTTGTATCACAACAAAATTTGTGACTATAGCCCAGTGGCTATTACTGTAGCAGTATTCATCAATTTTAAAGTTTCCCAATGCATCTCTTTCTCAAAAAGGCATAGAACACATTAATATACTATATATTTGATAGATTATGTAAACTATTTGATTGATTAAAACAAGCATTGGAACAGGACAACTCTATGAATGTAAGTTTGTATGTAACTGGCCACAGAGTGTTTAGCTGAAATGTGAATTTTCTTGCATGTTAAGTTCATTATGGAACGGACCCAACTCATAAAGGTTATCTTACTGTAAGGGCCCACATCTGTGAATTAAAATCTTCTTAATATGTGATAATGGCACTGCTGTGTATGCAGCCCCACCTTAGTATTACAATCCAAACAACTCATCAGTGTCTTTTTCCCATGTAATCCTTTAGAGCATCCATTTGGAAAGGGACATCTTTGTTACCCTTATGAGAGGTTTATACTTACTTCTGTTGACGTCATTCTAGTCGTTCTTATTTCAGTGTGTTGTAATTAGTAAGCGTCAACTTAATACGCTTGCCCTTATATTTTTATAAATGATCTTTTCTATGATTGGGAAGTGCAGCTAGAGTGACATCTTAGAAACAAAGTATTTGTAGAAGACATTAGCTGTGCAAATAATTCAGGAGTCATTGCATACATATAATGGAATGGGAAGAAGGGAGCAGGAGCAATTTAATGAAAATTCCCAAGGAAAGGAAGTGTCTTTCTTTAAATTTATTTTCTGGGTTAGTTAAGTATTATTGCTTTCTGCAATAGTCCAGTTTTCTTTTTGGAGTCATTGCTTCTTGTGTCAGGAAGTGACTTTCTAATAACAAATATGTTTTGTCTTTGGCAGCAACGATAGTGTTAAATGAACTCAACTGGACGGCAGCGCTGGATGATGTGTTCAAGAGGAACAGAGAAGAAGACCCCACTTTATTATGGCAGGTCTTTGGTAGTGCAACTGGCCTCGCAAGGTATTACCCAGGTAACTGAAGTCACCTTAACAACTGTCTTATGCCATACATTGTCCTAAAAATATTCTGATTTATTTACAAGCAGTAAAACATTACTAAGAATTGCTTTCTTAGGTGCATTTTCTGTATATCAGAATTAACTTAAGGAGTTTGAAATTGTTCTGGCATAAACCTGGTGTGAGGGGGAAGAAATGGGGGGTGAAATACGTAACTATTTTCTTTTTCAGTAAGAGAAACAGAAGATTATGTCCTTTGAAACACTGAAGAGTTAAATTTTATGTTTGTATTGTTTTCTATATGTTGTGTAAATAATCAGTTTAATATTTTTCAGTGAGATTTTTGCACCTGTATAGTTTTGAAAATAGGGACCTGGGTACTAGGCATATAGTCATATGTAATGGAAATACAAATGCACTGTGCTATGTTTATGTCCCCCAGAATCCATGATCTCTGACAGGTTTGTCTTTGGTGTTAGAGCTAAGGTCAGTGAATACAACTTGACTACTTCAAACAGCATCTGTTCCACCTGTCAAAGAATCCCATTACTGGATCACACAAATTAATTTAAATAGTAAAATAATAAAAATAATAAATATTTCATTGAATTTTAGATCATCAGTAGCCTTAATTTGATTTTTGTTGTACGATAGCTAATGGAAAGACTTAGCTTATCTATGTTTCATGGCAAGGCCTCTGCTGCTACTGTTCTTGTTAAGTGAGGCTGTTATCAGTGTCAGTCCACTACACGCAAGACAATTGTGTGCAGCATCTTGACTCATGCCTACAACTGCCTAAGGAAGAATTTTGAGATCCTTTCTCTTCTATTTATACAAGATTGTTTGTGTTTCTGAGGGTGAAGGGGATTATTCTAAAGCTGTTACTGTATCATTAACACAACTGCTAGCACAGGCAGAGAAACTGCCTCAGGCTATTTTACATGAAGAATATTTCATAGCACTTGAATCCTGTTTGTTTTGTCATGGTGGATGATCATGAAATAAATACAGTGAGATTTTATCACAGAAAAAATAATATTGAAAATGCTAATTTCATATTTCTGTTGTTTTACAAGTGTTCTGTTTCAGCGCTTTTGGGGTCTCAGTGCTGTATTTGGGGTCAGCATTTGTCACTGCTTACTATGTGATGTTTTTTCAAGTGCTGTAAAAGAAGTGTTTCTTAAGTGCATCTCTGTGCCAATCTCTAGGAAATTAATGTTCAAGTGTAAGATAATCTCATATACTGAAAAATATATTCTTATGTCTAGCTAACCTGTCTACTCCAGTTGTTCAACAACACAACAGAGGAGCCTCAGAATCTCTGTATTCTTCCTTAAAGAACCTCTATAAAATGGGAGAACTTTGTTTTCCCTGTTTTGCAGATGAATATGTTGCTTGTATATACTCCATCTAAACACAAATTTAGTGTAAAACTCAGATCCTCATACCTCCTGCTAATTATTTAAGCCTTTTTTTAGCCGTCCAATCCTGTCAGAATATAACATCATAAATTTATCGTTAATTACACAGTTATGAAATTCTACACACACAAACACATTGTAGATCATTCTGATACTCCTTAACTTGTACATGTGTTATTTTGTGCAGCTGCCTCCCAATTCCTTCCATTTGTTGCTCAAATTGTGATAGTGAATATTCTGATTTGGAAGGGACCCACAAGGATCGTCAACTCCAGCCCTTATGTGAATGGCCAGGGTGGGGATTGAACCCACAGCCTTGGTGTTGTTAACACCATGCTCTAACCGACTGAGCTAATCTCAGGGTCAGCCCTGTGTGTTTTGGATTTTTAGAATAGGTCTTTTTGCAATGCTGTGTATCTTTCTGTTTTTGTAAACTCTTTTTTTTGCAGTTTGTTGTCACAGAAATATTCTGGAAATTAATTCGTTTCATATACTAAAATACTAAATACTTTTCCCATTTTCATAATAAAAATTATATTATAAATTGTAAAATCTTGCTTTAGTATATTTGCCTCAGGTAAGCCTTCTTCAAAGTGATGAATTTTTCCATAGTGATGATATTTGTGAAAGAATTTGGAAATATCAAAAGCCAAAATTAAAATGTGTGGATTAGTCTGCTCATTATTATCTGAAACATATCCATCCAGTCTTGCCTCCTTTATTAAAAAAGAAATAAATGTGTTTTGATACCTCTAAGCTCACAGTTTTTGTGGGCTAATGTTTGGTAATATCCCACTGCCTTGAGTCATGGGCTAGATGTCTGTCCCAAGGAGGCTCTTGGGCTGTCCTTGTCCCCATAGTAACCAGCAGCATGAAGGGATCTTTCTGTTAGCAACCCCATGGGTAGAAAGTATGTGTGACGTATTATGGCTTGTTTGTATTTTATATATCTCATTGCTTCCTCTATATATTCTATTTTTGTACTGTTGTACACTCCTCCTGCATCACATACATATTACATGCCATTTTTCAGCTGTACTTTATCTGTCTCTTTTGTAAATGTGAATTTCCTTGTCTCTATCAAGAGGACAAGACAGCTTCCTTCTGCCTATCACCTGGGCTAACACATCTGGCAGTTCTTTTCCTCAGACCTTGTTATTTATACACTATAATAAATGGTATTAGGCTTAATTACAACTGTAATTAGATGCAATGGAATAAGAATAGGAAACTATTTTACTAAAACAGCTAACAGTATCGGGTAGAGGAAGTAATGGTACCAAAATATTGGCTTCCTGTAATGATACAGTTAGTCCATCAAATGTTCTGTATGCAAAATGTCATTTCTTACTGAGGAGAAAACCACATTCCATGTGGTGTTGCCTTTGTTCTGTTCTCAAGATGCAGAAAGTTTGTAATCTAGGCAGGCAAAACAGATGTAGGAAGGTATCTGTGTAGATGTTTGATGCACATACAGATGTGCAACAAAGTATTAGAAATATACACATAAATGCACATAAATCAGTTCAGCTGTCATTATCAACCATCAAGACAGACATGACAGAGAAGAGCCAAAGATTTAAGATTCCTCCATGAGCCTCAAACTTTTTTTTTCACCACTTCTGGTTAGTGTTTTAATCAGCTTGATTTTAAGAGTCAGTATGAGTTTACTCATAGTGCACTTTTTCTTCTTTAAGTTCTTTATGAAAGAGTGTCTTACACAAAATATTTTTAAATATTAGACAAGTTACTTAGTATCAACATTTTCATAGTTTCAATGACAGGATATTTGTGAAGAGAAGTGCTAAGCTCTGTTACTGTACTGGCAACCATCCATTTTGATATGAAGATGCCAAGAGCAATTTTGAGATTTCTATTATCTATTCTATGGGCTCTGAGCAACTCAAGAGTACGTAAACAGAACTTTAATAAATGAGCTCAAGAGAATAAGCTTATAAAGTGAATGGAACTTTTAAGAAGGATGTAGTGTATATTCATTCTTACGTTTAAAGTTATGTATAACAAATTAGTCTTTCATTCAAGAGATGGTTTCATCATTTTAAGAATGTGTTGTCCTTTTTACATACGTTTGTGGAGTAGTATCAGAATCAAGACAGGAATCTCTATCTTCATGTGACAAAGATACTGATAAAATCCTTAGTTTAAAAGGGAAGTGTGGAACAGATGGAAGCAAGGGCAGATGACGTGGAAGGAATATAGAGACACTATCTCTATGTAGAAACATGGTTAGAAAAGCCAAAGCCCACTTGGAGTTGAATCTGGTGAGAGATATTAATACCAACAGGAAAAGCTTCTACAGGAACATCAGTGGCAAAAGAAGGACTAAGGAATATATAGACTTGCTGCAGAATGTGGGCTTGCAGTTCCATGGTGGGGCTGGGCACTTGTTGACCAAAAGTATGGAAAAGGCTGAGGTACACATTATCTTCTTTACATCAGTCCTTACTTGTAAGACCAGCCCTCAGAAATTACAAGCCTCTACAATCAAAGGGAAAGTGTGGAGCAAGGATAACTTATTCTCAGTGGAGGAGAATTGTGTTAGGGAATATTTAAACAAACTGGACTCGAAGAAACACTAAGTAAGTTTGCCAATGACACTACCTTGAGAGGAAATGTCAACTCCCTCAAGGACAGAGAGAGGCCCTGCAGAGAGACCTTGGCAAATTAGAGAGATGGGCAATCACCAATCACATGAAGTTCAACAAGGGGAAGTGCTGGATTCTGCACCTGGGATAGGGCAACCCTAGGGATGTATGGGCAGACTGGGGAATGAGATGCTGGAAAGCAGAGTTGTGGAAAGGGACCTGGGGTCCTTGTTGATGACAAGTTAAATATGAGTCAGCAGTGCCCTGGCATCCAGGAGGGCCAGGAGTCCTCAAGGGCATCAGGCAAAGCATCCCTCGCCAGGCGAGAGAGAGGATCATCCCACTCTGCTCTGCACTGGGGCAGCCTCACCTTGAATACTGTGTGCAGTTTTGGGCATCACACTATAAAAAAAGACATTAAGCCATTAGAAGGTGTCCAAAGGAGGGCCACAAGGATGGTGAAGGGTCTGGAGGGGAAACCACATGAGGAGTGCTTGAGATCACTTGGTCTGTTCAGCCTGGAGAAGTGGAGACTGAGGGGAGACCTCACTGCAGTTACAACTTTCTCGTGAGGGGAAGCGAAGGGGCAGGTACCAATCTCTCCATTCTTGTGACCAGTGACAGGACTTGAGGAAATGGCATAAAACTGAGTCACAGGAGGTTTACGTGAGATGTTGAGAAAATCTTTTTCACACAGAGGGTGGTTGAGCACTGGAACAAGATCCCCAAGGAAGTGGTCAAAGCATCAAGCCTGTCTGAGTTTAAGAAAGGTTTGGACAATGCTCTCAGGCACATGGTGTGATTCTTGGAGTGTCCTGTGCAGGACTCAATAATCCTTGTGGATCCCTTCCAACTCAGCATATTCTGTGATTCTGCATAAGTTCTTCTGACCTGATGGCATGGACCCATGAGTATTGAGGGGACTGGTGGTTGTCATTGCAAGGCCATCCTTGATAATAATTTAAAATCTACTTTGGATTTATGTGCCTTTTACCAGATGTACACTCTCTGTTTGTTTGTTTGTTTGTTGTTGGTTTTTTTGCTTGTGTGTTTTTTTGGTTGGTTTGTTTGTTTTTGTGTTTTGTTTTGTTTTGTTGTTTTTTGTTGTTGTTGTTGTTTGTTTTTTTTTTAACTGATATCCTCAGTAAAGAATGCATTTTGGGATTTTTTTTGATTGCAGACAGCATACATTTATTTGCAGTTAAATATCATATAGGAGACTTTCTAGTTATAGCAATAAATATACTAAGAAAATTTGGCTTCAAAGGCTTACTCAAATGAAAACACAGTCTTGATTTAGATGAATGTGTAGTAAAAGCCCTGTTTGGTCAGCAGTACTGACTCAAGTCTCTCAGGGAAGTGTACTAAATCATAATTTTCCCAAGGATAATACTAGAAAGGGTAGTATTGATGTGGATGCTGGTAGTCATGATAGTTTCAGATTTCAGTTAGTGAGTTTTATATATCCCTAACAGTAGCATGATGATGCATGAGGAGATTCAGCATCTTTTGTGAAGAAATGCTGAACCCAGGCTCAGTGTGACACTATTTGGTCTGCAGTGACCTGAAGGTGGGAATGTGCCATGTTTGGTCAAGATCAAAAAAGTTGCGGCAATTCATAACAAAAATGAAACTGAAAAAGAAATACTATCCTGTCCCCAGATGTTCCCAATCTTCTCACTTCAATCTAGAGATTTAAAAGGGCTGATGGGAAATTCAGCTGAAAACTTGCTTTCACAATATGGTATATCTGACAAAAGATATATCTTCCTCTCTCCCAAAGTGCTGCATAGATGTGGGATTTTAATCTGTTGTATTTATGGAGGGTTTTTTTTATGTATTTATGGGGACTTTTTCATAAAGGAGAAAGCAGAGCCCAACCTGCAGCTCCATAACCCTTCTCTTACCACATAACCTAGACACACAAACTTGTCATCTTCATTTGACCTTACCTGTATTAGAGAAGAATTCTTTAAGCATATCTGAACATGCCTTAATCGCGTATACATGTCTTTCTTAAGTTCATCTGCTCCCTCAGCCTTAAAGGTGTATCTGTATTATTAAACACTACTAATCTGAGTTTTATTATAATCCTTTAGACAGCCCACAGTGTGACTGAAGGGACAACATATACTGTCAGCCTTTCCTAGTGAATAGAAATAGGGTTTTTTTTTATTCTGTACTACAAATTTTTCTATTCTTGTTCCTGGACACGTTATGTTCTCAGAGACCCCTAGATTATTTTGTGCTATACTGCATAGCATAGCATAGCATGTATATGCTGCATGGCATATACCACATGCCTCAATTTTCATCCTCAAAACACTTCTGATTTCAAAACTCATAAACACCTTCACTGTCCTTATTTTGCAGATAAAAGAAACAGATAGAAAGAGATAAAATAGCTCCTTCAGTGATCCTCTGAAGGTTAGGTATTCAAGCCAGGAATATGCATCGCAACAATATTTTAAGATTCAGTGTGATTTTACATTCATTAACTCATACTTAAATTCATTGTTTCAATATCAATAGGTCTGGTAATCTTCTCTGTTTCTATTTGTTTCTAATGTAGGTACTGAAGAGTACAGTGTAAAGAACTGCTGTATTCTTTCCCTTTTTTACTGTAGAGTTGCCTTGAATTTAGCCCTCTTTTATTTATCTACATAATAAGTAAGAAAATTATAGTGGGAATTTTAATTATTTAGAGAAAAATCCCCTTGTATTGCTTATGCTAGTATTTTACTGCAATATATCTGTGTAATTAGAGGTTACAAGGTGTTAAATGGAAAAATTCACAGATAAAGAAAACAATGTTTCAGTGCTGATTATCCAGAAAAATAATTTTGTACCTAAAGTCTTCAAACTCTTGGATTGGAAAATGAATAGAGAAGAGCTAGTATGATCTCTTATCCTTCATTAAAAAAAAAAAAAAGAAAAAAAGTCAAATCCTTACCTGTTTCCAGATATTAGTGAAGCACGTCTCACTCAGCTACTAGTGCATTCCCTGCTTAGACAAATTAATAATAGAAGAGCTTCAAAAATCAATTTCTAATAAAATAAAATGGTATCTCTCCAAATGAAGGGCTTACTGTGCACAGCTGCTCTTGTGTTAACAATTAATGGCAAGCAATAGTGTTTTGGCCATGATATTGAACTCTCCAGAGAAAGTAATTACTGAAGCAGATACTAAGAGACTAGAAAGCCTAAAAATCCATATAAAATTAATCAAAAGCCTTGAAAAACCGAGGACTTCACCTTTTTTTCCAAAAGGTTTTGTATTTTATAGCTGTTAGTTCCTGTTAACAGCTCAACATTTAAAGGAACTTTTAAAGTAGAAAAACAAAGTAAAGCTCAAACCTTTCCTAGCAATGCAACTTATAAATTATCAATTAGTGCAATTAGTGTGTGAGTTGGATAATTCTACCTTTTGTATGGAAATAAACCTCTTTGACTGTTTTTGACTTCCTTTTTTTTTTTTTTTTTTTTAATCCCTTGAAATCTGGGAGGGAGGGATGTGAGCTGACATGGTTTGTATCTAAACATGCTCAAAGAACATAGAATTGTCAGGTTGGAAAAGACCTTTAAGATCATCAGGTCAGACCATCAGCTGAGCACTACCACCATATTCACTACTAAACCATGTCCTCAAATGTCACATGTGTGTGTTTTTTTGAACTTCCAGGGATGGTGATTCTACCACTTCCCTGGGCTTCCTGTTCCAATGCTTCACAACCTTTTCTGTAACGAAATTTTTCATAAAATCCAATCTAAACCTCCCTGGGGCAACTTCAGACCATTTCCTTTTGTCCTGTCACTTTTTACCTGGGAGCAGAGACTGACACCTACCTCCCTACAGCCTCGTTTCATGATATGAAAAATCTTACAATGTAAGTTCAGTTGTGGCTGATTTTTCAAAATTGATGTGCTGAATGTTGCAGTTATGGAAGCAGATCCACCCAGTTACAGGATAATGCACTATTTCTAGTGAGCTAAAAAAGTTGCATCCAGCAGGTCACCATGCCTTAGTGCTAAAATTCATGCCATCCATCTCCAGGTCTTTATGATACAGTTGGAAATCTCCAGAGTTTGCTTTATGGGAGAAAAAGGGAAAAAACAACCAACCCAACAGAACACCCTGTTACTTCTGTCCTTCTTCTCCTCAAGGTCTGGTACTCCCACCTTCTTTGGGGATATGGTAGCTAGTCCAGATGAAACAACATCCTGTGAGCAACACAGGATAAAATTCAGCTTATAGATGCAGAAGGAGAAATACTTGCTTCTGAAATAAGATAACACAGAAAAATTAGAGAGGTTAATTTTAGGTTGCAGACTGCACTATGAGTTGCACCTTCAAATTGGGTTTTTTTTGTGTTTTTTGGTATATTGGGAGAAAATATTAATAGATTTGTTTGTGTATGGACTATTCCCATATAAAATCTTTGCTGAACTGATTTGGGATAAAACTTGAGTGCAGTATTGCCTGTAACATAATTACCCAATACCACATAGGTGATACATTCTGAAAAATCTTTCAGATCATTATCTTCTCTTTTCTGTACGGTGATGAAGCTATGAAAGTTAGAGAGGACATTGCACAGACCTGTCTATGTTAGATAGATTTTACCTGAACACGCCTTGAATTCTTGGCAATTTTCAGTCAGTTATTGGAGTAAAGTCCTAAAGAAGTGGCTGCATTCAGTTTTGACTGAACATCTGGTGTGGTAGTGCAGAGTTGCTCAGGAAGAATCTCTGACTTGGGGGGAATGGTACTAACCAGTTGTTAATCAAAGGCATCATTACGATACAAATATCCTGAGTACTAAGCTTAGCACTTGAAAACACTTTATGATGATTAATGTAAGAGGCTCTTAAAGTTGTGGCTGTTTTTTTTTTTTTTTAATTACTATGTCTTGCCACTTTTCACCTTTTACTGAAAAATAGCTAAGGAATTCTACTAAGGTGCTGCTGCTACCCTGAAATTCAATTGACTTCTTTCTGAGTAATAAGCTGAGGACTATCACATTTCTCAAATAGTTTGGGCTCTCACATATCTGGATGCAGGTTTTTTTTCACAGAAGTTCACTAAAAGATGAAAATAAATAAGAAATTAAACTAGTGGCAAAGTATATATTATAGCTTATATCTTTGCTCCATCTGAGGAAGATTTCACTGAATCTGGCTCAGGGAATTAAATAGATAGCAAGGTAAAATTCAACTTTAACAAATATCTATTTGTCTAACCTTGTGGGATATCACACATGGTAAATGCTATATTGAGGTTAACTACCAAGTAACCCTCTAAGCTGGAAAGGTAATGTGGCCTGAGTCAAAATAAGATGATGCTGTCTGGGATTTGATAATTGGCATATGTTGCCTGTCTTACTATCAGCTTTAGCCTCTTTTCCCAAATGTATTAATAATGCAAAGGGATGTAAAGCTGTTAATAATTCATCTCTGCCTATCAGTTCCTTGCACAGACATCCCTAACCAGTACAGCAGGGCAGGACTATTCATGAAAGTTTTCCTTGTGACACTCACCTATGCCTCTGGAATCATCTCATGCATTCAGCATAGGAGGTTATAGCCAAGGTCTCCCTTTCCTAACAAATACTTTCAGTTAGGCTTTACCCTGTGACAGTGTCTGTACTGCATGAATTGATTCTGCTTGTAATCAACAAAATTGAGGATTTCCACTCTATATGTGCAGAAATAACAGAAAAGCATGCCTTACTCTTGCCAGTCCTGTATCTCCATAATGCAAACAGCAGAGGTGGGAAGGATATCAAATCCAATGAATAATTTATAAAGTATCAAATCTATCCACATGCCAGACAACAAAATCATCAAAGGGGAACATGACTAAAGCCTAATGTATGCACTAGAAAACCATGCAGTGTTGATATAGTTCAAAGATAGTCACATGAAATAATGAAACAGAGGGAGGCTGATTTCTTGAAGATGTTGGTGAGCTGAATTCTGAGGCATCTGATAAAAAAAGTGTTAAAAATAGGTTATATAAATAAAACTGTAACTCTCCAAATCCTTGATCTGCAATTTTATTTTTTTAGGAAAAACTGTAATCATATTTTTTGTGTATTTCACTTTACTTTCATCTTAGACCATGTAATGGCTTTTGTCAGTAAGATGTAAGCCAGTTTCCCCAGATATCTTTACAGTATATTCTGTATATGGACCAAGGCAACACATTTTTCTTTCAGTGGTCTCCATCCCTTCTCATTATTTCTGTATAATTATAGATGGATATTTGGTTTTGCATAGAAAGCATTTATAACCTTTGACCAAAATCAGGATACATTAAAATTGATCAGTGGAGATCAAATATCATAAGGGAATTTCAGTTTCCTCTTAATAACCATTTCAATAATATCCATAAATACTCAGAATGTTACCAGAACAGTGAATAGATTTGAGATCATTCAAAGCCATCTAAAATTAAAAGTGTTATTCCAGAGAGAGTCTAAGATGAATGAGTAATTTAGTCATGTTAATTCTTGAGGTTGAAGAGGGAATTCAACACTGCTTTGGTGCAAATGAAATTTTAGATACTAAGGCCTTAGTCCTTATTTATGTTTAGCCATGCAGAGACTTTGTACTAGATTATGTAAACTGTTGTAGAAATCATCATAAAGATCAGTTTTCTCGTTAAACATTATATGTCTTAATTAGTATATGATCCAACACCCATTAATGATAAATTTTTCAGTCATGGAAACTCAAACATGTAGGTGCTTTTTATATTTGTCTTCACAGAAAATAATATATTAATTAGGAAAGTGAAATTTATTGACATGTGACACGGAAAATACTGGTTTAATGGCATGATAAAATATAATGTTTTTAAAGACCTTCTCCAGATCTCCCTGAAGCTGCTGACAATCTTTCCAGGACTGTTTGTACTGAAAGGGCAGTGGTGTTTGTATTGAAAGAGAACTAGAGTTTAGCAGCACTGTGTCTACCTCACAAAAAGAAAAACTGTGTTACCATTGAAAGTAATCCCCAAAAGGATTAGACAGGCTGTAAGTAGTATGATGAGTGGTTTTTTCACAGTTTATTTTGTGTGTAATTGGACTGTTTTAATAGTTCTTAGGCTAGTTCTAGTGAATGTGTTCCATTCTGTTGTGCTTTTTATCCAGAAGGGGACCATTCACGCCTTGTTGCAGTCCAGAATATTACTGAAAAGCCAGTGCAAGGCTTAGCAGTTCAAATCTTAACAGAAGGAATTCCACTGAAGAACAATTTGGAAACATTTGTCTTCACATCCTTCATTTTACTCTGTTTCAACTGATGTTTTGAGTATCTTCTCCATATTTAGAGGGAAAAGAAAGAAAAGAAGTAATTTGTAAAATGTTGTTGTGGTGTTCATTCCAATTTTTTTTTTTTTTTAAATCAACTTTTGTAATACAAAGACTTTTTGGGCTTTTGAAAATACTAGGGAAAGTTTCAGGCATTTCAAATGTTATTACTTGGTGTTTAGTTGATGTTAATTTTACCTCTTCCTGTTTCTGGAAGATTTGCCCCAGTTCAGAAGTGCTTTCTGTCTAGACAACTGGCATTGATGTCAAGGAAGTGGTGTCAGAGGATATTACATTAACATGTGTTTGTAGGTCTCAAATTTTGTAGAAAAAAGGAGCTGAATTGTTTCACATAGTCTTCTTTTACACAGGTAATATGTAATCTTACCCTATATTTCTTTAGATTTTACTTTAGTACTTAGAGTGTTACTTAGAGAGTTTAAAAGTGAAGTTACACTATCATCTTCCTGAAGGTTATGATATGAGATAAATTTTAGGTAAATGTTCCTGTGTTGGTTTTCAGTAGATAATTTATGTTGGCTACAGGGACAGTCTTACTTTGTATGTCTTTAGAACATTGATTCAATTATAAATGGCTAACTATTCCAGCATCTACTGTCATGGTAGAATATGATGGTAATTTTAGAAGGACCGCTCTTCAGCTCCTGCACTGAAATTCTCTGTGAGCCACCATCCATTTGATTTGGAGAATGCACTTAAGGAGTTGGACTTATCTTTCATATGAAAAAAGTGACATTGCCTGTGTAAATTTCATTTTATATGTTGCTTTGAAATAAATCCAGATCATACATTCAGATAATTATGAAGATTGTCCAAGATACATGTCTATTAAAAGGGACAGATTTGGTATGGCATAGCCTTTTACTGGATGTCACTGGAAAGGCTGAAAGTTTTGGCAAAGATATAGCAGTGTTGGTCAGTATCTTAATTTATATTTGGTATTTTGCTTAAATCAATCATAATACAAACTGAAATGAGTACGTTGCATGCAGATTTTGCAAGTCTCAGGGAATGTTGCTGAAGGATGTATTTTCAGTTGGAGTTCCTATGGATAGGATAGCCTGGACAGACACAAAAAGTTCATCACTGAACATGTGCTAACTGTGTAGGCTCATAAAATACTGGTGAATTTAACCTGTGCATACCTAAGTGATGGTACTTAAGTTAGAATTTTGACATACATCAGTCTGAAAAATTCAATTTTCTAATTTCTGGAAATTTCAAATACTCTTATGCTGTCAGGTCCCAAAGGACGTGTCAGGTGGTCTGGTCTGAGATCCCAGACAGCGCTGGTGTAAACTTTGAGGTTCTCCTGGTATGCAGCAGCACACAGTGTTTTCTATGGCTGTTAAATATGTACTGATAAATGTCCTGTGGGTTCCACTTGGCTTAAATGCTCTGGTAGGTGATGGGCCAACTCAGGGTTTGGCGACTTAGGAAAGGGTTCATTTCGTAATATCGAAAATAGGCAGCTACTCAAAGCTGGTGGCTTCTTTTATATTTATAGGTAGAGATATCATAATTCTTCCATTTTTTATTAGATAAACGCTTTTTTTGGGAAGAATCCTGGATCTGCTTATATCCTTCTTTATTTCCTAGACAGAAAAATTATTACTGTCAGGAAATAGCTCCCACAAGGTCGTTGGCATACAGTGAGAGAACAAATTGCAGAACATTATCTCATTCCCTGTAACTTTTCAAATTTTTATTCATGTTCGTTAAGCTGTCAAGTGGTTTTGAAAGGCTCATTTTGGTTTTTCATTAAGGAAAAGATTCCTGCACTTGCTGAAAATCATGGTGAAGCCTAGATTAAACACCTGCAAAAGGTTATCAATCTTACCATTTTCTTTACAGAGGCACAAGTATGTAAATCTCATTTTGTTTTCAGAAAATATGATACTTTCATGTTACTTTTCTAATTTGCATTTTTTGGTAAAACTCGAGTCAGCGTACAGTTGTTTAGGTGTATAACTGAGCTTTAGGTTGGTACAGCATTACTGTATGCAATAATAATTAACTTATAAGTTTTTTTAATCAAGTATTTATTTTAAAAAGTTATTTCATATTCAGAGGTACTTCAGTTGAATTTCTGGTTCCATTGAAATCAGTGGTCAATTATAGTCAGTACCTGTTTCTTCAGCACACTTTATATATATATATGTCTTTATATATATAGTTTTATTGGGTTTTTATTATGTGGTAATATATAAGGGTATATAGGTATTTCAACAACATATTACACAAATACAGACTTTTGTTATCAATACTAAATTTTGATATTTATTTAGTACAAAGTCTGTGATGTTGATTCATTATATCATTGTAATTAAAATACTTGAGATGAAGTTTTTGATTTATTCCGTACTTTTTTTTCTTTTTAGCTTCCCCATGGGTAGATAAAAGCCGAACTCCTAACAAAATAGATCTGTATGATGTACGCAGAAGACCATGGTAAGCTTTCCTTTTAAAGGTTTGATAAATATATACATCACTTACTTTCTAGATATTGCTGTAAAACCATTTTTTCTCTTTATTTATATCTGATAGTCCCTATTTTAGGTATATTTTTTTTTACATTAGTTAATTCTTTTGAATAAACACTTTTCAAATCATATTCCTTGTTGTGCAATAACAAGGAATATGATATGGTGTGATATATAGTATGATATAGGATATAGCGTGTCGTACTGCTGCATTATGTGGACCTTTTCAAAACTATCAAATAGGTATAAGACAATTAAAAACTTTTTATTTTGTGCTGAAATCAAACATAATTCAGAGTATTAGACTGAACTATTCTTCCAGATTTTGCAAGTGTTTAAAAAATAAGTCTCAGTGGTTTAGACCAGCCATAAAATCACTAGATTACTAAAAGACAGGAGAGCATTGGAACTACTTCTCATGAATTTTTTCTGTAAGCCTCTCAAGACATGAAGCATATTGGTACTTGGATATATCGGATATATTTTTTTCAAAGGACTGAATATTTGTCCCTAAACTGGGCTGAATAATAATTCATCTGTCACCAAGATCTTTAGCTCTGAAATAGCATTCACATTTTTTCATTTTTAAACATCTGAAAACAGTGAATTTTGATCAGTGTATCCTACTTTCAGATTTCCCTAGTGTGGTTTAGACTTTGTTTTACTTAGAAAACACAGCAAGAGAGAAAATAATAGCACATGTTTTTTATACTAGCTACAGCAGGAGGATTTTGTTGGTTCAGCTAGTCTGAGTTTAGAGATCAGAGTGTCTTCCATCACTCACAGAAAATGTGTTTTCAAATTTGTCTCAATTATTCAATTTCTTTATTTCAGGTATATCCAAGGAGCTGCATCTCCCAAAGACATGCTTATTTTAGTTGATGCGTAAGTGTTTAATGTCCGAATATTGATATTGGAGGGATAAAAGGGCCTACACGTATTCAACAAATCTCTGTGTGCTGAAAAATAGAGAGGAGATTAAGAGGTCCTTATATGCAAGGTTCAAAAAAAAGCAACAAAATAAATACACAGTAAAAAATAGTTCCAAAAGCCCAAACCAAGCCCGAAAGTTACTTATACTGAGGACAAGATAGCTGCTTTTTTTAAAATCTTTTCAATATTATTCTGCTTTCAACTTACTAATTACTGAAGTAATCAAGTAATCAATATTTCTCACGTGCACGCCAAGACTTGTTGTAGAACACAAACCTAAAAACAAATGACTAGAAGTATTACAGTAGATGCAATTGTGATTTCATGAGTCTGAAAGATGAGAACATATGCAGACTTTGCATGTTTTACCATACAGATTTTAAAATTGCCAAGTCACTGGAAAGTGAGTAAACAAATTAATGAAAGCTCTGTCTTTGCATTGATAAGGCTTCCCTGGTGTAGCTAATGTTGAGGGACTGAAGGAAGCATTGAACCTGATGTCTCAGATTGCTTTATGCTGAAAAGCTTTTCAGTCAGAGAATTTGCATTTAATGCTTTTACAAGTGGTGAAGTGCTTTCATATCAGCAGTGAGTTTTAGCAACACTTGTTATTTCTTCACTTCAGCTTAGGTTTTACCTTGAATCAAACAAGCTGTCATGTGCATATCTGAAAATCTAAAGCTGTAAATCTGTGTATGGGAGTATAAAATATTTAGATAAGGCATTGGTAAACTTTCTCAGACTTCTTGAAAAGAAAATGAGGAAATGATGTATCATCATTATAACTTCAACTAAGCCACAGGACTGGGGCATTGAATGATGGTTTTGGACTTAACTTAGTAATTTTTAATAGTGTAATAATACAATGAGTTGGAGCATTCAAGAGCTAAACTGGCAATTCTAGTGTGAAAGCTGGTCAGAGTGCTGGTGGGTGCTCTGTATTTTGTTTGTACGTTTTACATAACATTTATTGAATTCAACTTTTTTATTATCTTGTGGACTTTTGTTAGGAGTGGGAGTGTCAGTGGCTTGACATTGAAGCTGATCCGCACCTCGGTCATTGAGATGTTAGAGACGTTGTCTGACGATGACTTTGTGAATGTAGTTTCAGTGAGTATCTGTTCTTTCTACAAAATATGCACTGTCAACAAAGCTATAAGCAAACTATTTTTAATCCTGGATGTGAGATCCTTGAATGTTAAGCTGCAAAGAGACTTAAAATTTATTTCAAGACACCACATTTAGATTTTTTTTTTCTTATAAAGTAAAATGAATGTCCTGGAATTGTTAATATGTATACATTCTAGTGAAGGGCAAAAGTCATTTAAATAAACCTCTGCATAGCCAAATTCTCCTTTCTAATAGAGTACTATGGTCTCTATAACACATCTTCCATTAGATAGGTATATGCAAATTCTCTTGAAATACTTGATGGTTTCCAAGTTTTCCACACAGCAGATATTTAGGTTGCTCATATTGATTGATGCATGATGACAGAAGATGTACAGACATGTATCTGACCTGCCAAAGAGGTGTTGCTGAGAAGTTCTTCAGTTGGGTAGATGGGTAGCAAAGCAATTTTTTCCCATAATAAATAATAAAATAGAAGGGACAATCCATGAAAAAGGTATGGGCAACTTTCAGTTTTCAGGCTGATACCTTGGATGTCATGTCCCAGCCTCGAGCATGGCTTTTTTTATTTTTTATTAAGCTGACTGCAGAGCTTTGATTCTAAGGATTTTGGATAGGAACACTGGCATACTCTTAATGACACAAGACAGCGTGAATGATAAGTAACTGGAATGATTTTGGAGATAATTTTCAACTTCTGCAGTTGTGTTGTATCCAGCCTGAGGGTGAAAGACCTGAAATATAACTAAAAGAAATCTTTTTTTAAAACCACTTGTTACTTCACTGTTTGCTGTCAGTCTAGCTAGACCTCTCTCCAAGTAGTAGACAAACCCTTACTGTCAAATTGTTTCCTTTTTTAAAGTTTTTAATAGCAGATTAGACCATTTTCTTTACTATAAATTGCAGTGAAAAAAAAAAAGGTTTTTATTATTATTATTGAAGGAAATAAGCTTTTCTCTAGTGGTATTGGGGAGCTAAAATCTTGTTGTTAGGTTCAGTGATTTATAAAACAAAAAGCTTGTAATTCTAAAGTGCTGGAAATTGATTACTGTGTTCAGTGGAGCTGTGCCAGCTTTCACTGCTGGAAAATCTAGACCCCTACTACCTCTTGATTTATACAGCTTTCCAAGCTCTTTCCTTATACTTTCTCCCAGATGACCAGAAATAGTGTATCTTAAAGCTAAGCCTTTCTTAGGCTCTGGGTATTTTATTAGCTAAGGTTCAGTGTTATTCTGGTGAGGCCCCAAGGTTGGGATTTGTGTCAAAAAAGAACTGAAAATCCTTGAATATTTTCTACAGTACCTTTTCCCACTGGTTTGTAACTTAAAATATATAAGGATCTTTTTTTTTTTTTAATGAAGTTTAGAGGCTCATAGCAAATATTTAATGCGGAATGGAAGAGGACATTTTGGTTGGGCTGTGTTCATCATCAGAGGAGGGCAGCACTCACAGAAATGTACATAATGGAACGTAGCACCTCTAAATCTTTTATAAACTTCTAGTTGGTACTGTGCACTTATAATTTAAAAGTCTGTATTAGATACTTGCAGTATTACAATTACTTTTGTATAATGTTTTCATGTATTGAGATGATTTATGAGTGGAATTGCGGTGGACACTGCGTTATGACACACAAATTTTATTTCTCTAACAGATAGGAAATCATATTCTGTAGATAGGAAACAAATGGTTGTACTACTACAAGGCATTCTACAGTAAGAGAATTAAATGCAGAAGTTTGGTCTTTTTTAATTTTTTTTTTCTTAAAAGCTTTTACTTTAGTTTACTGAGTTTTTCCACAGTTCAACCAAAGCCTCGAAGTTAACACTAGAGGTGTCACTGCTCAAGAAGGTGATATATTATCACACTCAGTATTATTTGTTCTTAGGATTATTCACAAAAGCATGTACACAGGCCTAGCTTCTATAAGGAATTAATCCACTGCAAAGTTGTTATTAGTTCCTGTACCGTCTTCATGTATATTGCTTTATTTTTATGTTTGATTTGGGAGCCCCCGGTGGTCTAGTGGTTAAGACGCAGGGCTGGTACCCTTGAGACCGCGGGTTCGATTCCCGGTCAG